>CM021109.1:77015644-77056526 GCA_007115665.2 Sequoiadendron giganteum
CATGGTAATACAACTATCCTTCATGATAATATTTATATTAAGTGAAGGCTTTTTTGATGCTTTTATTATCTTTGGAGGGAAATATCCAAGACCATTTTTTTTTTCTTGTATATCGGGCTCTATAGGAACTCTAATGCCTTTTTATTTTAGTCCACATCCCTTTCCATTATAGCCAAGTTGTTTCAAGAGTTGATATCTTTATCCATAAAGAGCTTCCATTTCTTTCGAAGATGGTGGCTTCTCATGATCAATATCATTATAATTGGTTCTGTAGGTTGTATCTTCCTCTTCAGTAGGGATTGTGGATTCAGATGCTTGTGATGATTCTACTTCATGTTGTGTTGAAAATACTATTTTTTATTTTTCCTTTTCTAATTCTTTAGTTGTGATTTTATATTCTCGTATAAATATAGGTGTGAAATATAATGAACCCCAATCATCATCCAATAGTTTTGTGATCTTCAAAAATATTTGATCTTTTTTCTTCTTACACTGATTCTACCTTTGAGCTGGGTATTAATATTTTAAAAAGGCTTTTCAGTTTGACTTCAGTTTGCAAACAACTTTCTAGTTGTGGGTCGGCTTTGATTTTGCGCACCTTATTTTTATAAGTATATTTTATCAGACAATGAAGTGTTGAAGGAACTCCATTCATTTCATGAACCCATGGATCACCCAAGAGAATATTATATGATAGTTCTTAGGGAATGACATGGATAGGATTTTTCAATGTAACCCTACCAACCTTTACAGGTAATGTTATTACACCAAGTGATTACTTTCCTACATTATCAAATCCATGAATAGATAAAGAATCTGGTTGAATTTTTGTGTTTTCCACTCTAATTTTATTTAAAAGGATTGCACTACAAACATTTAGCGTTGAACCATTTTCATTGAGGGTACACTTAATGCCAAACTTGTTATACTAGTCACTATCATCAAAGCTTCATTTTTTTGTATTGCCAATGGATGTAGCTCATCTTGATGAAAAAAAATCCACATTTACTGAGTTCATACCTTGAATTGGGGTTGCTACATCATTTGGTTGCTCATTAAGAGGGACCATAACTTGTCGCAAAGAACTTTGAAGCATACTATGATAATTAGGTGATTCTTAAATCAAATCCCACAAGGATATCTTAGCAAGAGTGTTACAAATTTGTTCAACAAGATTATACTCATCTCCACTATGCAAAGGTAAACAAGGAGCAATAGGAAAAATGGATTGAGGAAGTGGTATCAATGTAAGAATTATTTGTGGTTGCCTATTTTTCATTGTGTATACTAACATTATTTCCTCTTCCCCCCTTTCACGCTAACATTTCATCTCTTTTAAATTATATAAATAAAACTATTTAATTCAATTCCCCAAGTCTTCTTATTTAATTAAATAACCCAAAGTTATTTAATTAAATGTCATTCCACCTTTCCCCCATTCATTAAATCATTTTATTTAATGAATATAATCTAATTCTTCTAATTCCCCTAATTGTATGATTAACATTGTTTAATTGACAATTATTGATTAATCTAATTCCTCCCACTTGCAAGGGAATATTCCCTCCCTTTTTGCATAATTAAACTCTGTTTTAGTTTGTAAAATATCATTTTCCTCACCCATGAGAATATTCCATAGAATATTCTCTCTCCCCAATCATTTAAAAAAGGAAATACTCTCACTTCACTTCAAATGCAAGTTAACTTGTGACTTCTTGTGCAAATTAACTTTTGACCTCTTGTATAGGTCAAAAGTGTGTTTGTTTGAAGGAATGGGAACCCTTGATAAAATCTCATCTTGTATTCTCACCTATCGATGAGAATACATGATCCATGCCTCCAATTTACTCCATCCTTGATCGTTGATTATATTTTTTGATCTCAAACCTTCATTTCTCATTTGCTTTCTTATAAATAATTTACTATTTGGAGATAAATGGATCCATCTTTCATATAGAAAAATTATGCCATTGAAACCACTCACACTCAAATTCATACTTTTCACACATTTAGCATATTTTAGTTTAAATTAGTTACACAATAGCTTAGCATCCATTAATGGCTTCCATAATGCATCCATTTAGCTAATTAGATAACTAGGATTTGAATCTTTTAAGTTTAAATATCATTTAGATTAGCTTATCATTTGTATATCTAAATCATTTTAGAATAAAACATGTTAGATTATCTTTCGTATCATGCTCATTTAGATTCAATTCATGTTTTCATTCACATATCACAACCATTTCATCAACTCTCTTCAATAGAATCGGCTGAAACAAGCTCATTGATCACGGTATTGGGAAAGGGTTGTCATTCCAAATCAACGTGACACCACTCCCAAATTGGGATAAGTTTAAAATGGGTCAGAGTAGACATTTTATTGTTTTTCATATTTAGAATAATTTGTTTTAATGAATATCTAGTTAACTTCAATTTGATTGATCTCGTTTAGATTGGGTATTATTGGCTTTTTTATGCTTTGATTCTTCATGGATCAAGCGTAATCATCCCATTACTAATATCTATTGGCATTTTTTATAACCCAACTAGAACCTATAGAAGCTTCTATGAGCTTGCCATACTCAATTTTAAAAGTTCTGAAGGCACCGTGCCAACTTGACAAGAAAATTTTAGAAAAACTATTATTTATCCTACACTTTGGACTTTGTAAGATCCAGGAGGGTATCCCTAAAATATATTGTTATTCATGATGAGAATGATTTGCTCAAATATGGATAAACAATAGATAAATTCTAGTCTAAGTTAAATGAGATAAACCTTCAAGAAATTGGCTATTTCTTAGAAGAATTCGGCTCTATTCAACAAGGAATTGAAATAACACCTAAGTGTGTTCTTATGAAATATTCGAGTGAAATTTCCTGAAGCTATAACAAAAAATACAAGAACAATAAGTAGTCAGAGTACTAGTGCCATATACTAGAGCACAGAGTCAAACTAGAAACTGAACTACATGGTAACTTTCATCTAGAGCATCTATGATCTGTATGTATGGCATTACCATCCATTCACCAATACTTGAATTTATTACTCCTTAAAAATTCTATGTGTTAATTCGCATGAACTTGTTGAACAACTAAAGCATTTAACAGGTCCATTGAACCAAAGCTATAGTCGAACATAATCCACAGTAAATAACAAGTGGAAATTAATGAACATCATTTTTGATAGATTTTTCATTAAAAATTCATGCAAGCTATTACAATAGGAGAGAAAATAGACTCAAAACAATCACAATATTAGCATAAGTATGCTCCAAAACCCCATGATTTACTAAGTTCCCAGAAAGACTCAAAGCTTCAAAAAACTGGACATATTCTTCTCTCTCTCTCTCTCTCTACTTGACTCTTCTCTTACATATCTTAAGTAATTTCAACAGACCTATTCCTCGGCCCAGAATTCCCTTTTATAAAAACAAGGGAGCAAACAAGCTTTAGGCCGGAGGATACACATGTCCACCTTTTACTGGACTGCTAATTCCTAATCAGTTATCTTTACATCATTTCCTTGGTAAGAGAAGAAAAGCTTAAAACAAAAATGATGATTAGATTGTTGTGGAGGAAAGGAAGGCGTGGTTCCAAGTGTCGATTCCCTCACACCAAAGCATCTTTTAACCACTCTATGCACTGATTTTATTTGAGCAATTTGTAGCTGAATTTAGGAAGAGAATGCATTTCAAAATATAATACCTTAGGCCAGACCTATATTGTACATGACCAAATTGCAATCCTCGTCCCCATTATTTATAATTCAAGTTCATCAATAAACATCTTTTTCCATGACTCAAAATCCTCCTTAGATGGCCAATTGAAAGCCACCACCCGATCCACCATTTTTCGATAAGGTACATACTTTATCATCAATGACGTGGCTGTCTTATCAAAATTCTCTAGGAAACTAATGACAAATAATAACTTTTCTAAAGTATTTTCCAACATGTGAATATCAAAATTTTTGCATATCTCATGAGTCTGGGCAGTCATTATATTATTCATTTGCTCCTTCCATGCCTGCAAAGGCTTGACACTAGCCTGACTATGCAAAATATGAGGTAGTAGAGTCAAATCTTTTCCATCATAAATATCCTTCAATGCTTTGATTTTGGACTCCATAGGAGCAACAAACCCCTGGTATTTTTTCTCAACAAAAGTCTTAACAAATTGATATGTTGTCATGATTGTAGGATATTTGTTCGCATGTTGTTTTGCCCCAATTGCCATAAATTTTAACTTTTCCATTCTAGGGCCCCATCTATTTAGCAAAGGGATAGCCAATTCTTTGTCCCTTGGAAAAAATTCAAGTGCTTGTAGCATCAAGGCATAATTCACATGAACACCATTCAATTTACTCTGGACCCGTTTATGTAAATGCCTTAACACAGTATCAATAATTTCTAAATTATTCCTTCCTGCTGCATCTCGGATTTGGTTTACCATCTCCTTATATTCTTCAACCTGCTGGAGTAACTTTTCCCTAGAAGGATCTTCGCTCGAGGTACTGGCCTTTTCAACTGCAATAGGCACTTGTCCCATATTATACAGGACCATAGCCCAAGATTGAACCTGTGCAGGGGGCTGCGGTTGATCTATTGGTGGGTCTGAAATAATTTGGCTAGAGCTAACCTACTTTTGAGACCTTAAGGTTTCCATCTGTTGTCTTAATAAGGCCATTTCAGTTCCCAATTCTTCCACCCTTTGTTAAATCTTATTATACTCAATAATAATGTCATTATACTAGTTCCTCACAGTATCTCGACTTTTATTTAAATCCTCCATAGTTGCCTTAGTGAATTTGACAACATTCACAACCATGTCAACAACCTCCAAGGTAGGGTATTAGCAAATATTTTCACAATCAAATGACCACAAAAATTAGACGTTTCAACAACAATAGGTTTTCGGGACCCTGTAGATAGTGACCATATTGCCAGAGAATCCCACTCTTCATTGAAGGCTGATCCTTTAAGTGCCAATGCCGCCTCCTCCTCTATTGCAAGAAGCGGTTTATTTTCCCTTCTTACTATATCAAATAACACAACATCAGCAATATCCCATTTAGGGAGTAGCAATAACCCACACTTCTAAACCAATGCTCTACCCTATTCTGGTGTGATTTCCTTAAACCTCTCCTTCAATTACACTTTAACCCTTGACTGAATTACTTGATCTGGAAGCTCTAGATGCAAACTTATCTCATGTGCTACCTTCTCAGTATATGATGAGAGATGAGCTCTCCATACAAAATCTTCAAAAGCATGGGTATGGATAAAAGAGTTATCCGTCATGAACTCTTTGCAGACCTCCATCCTCAAATCATCACTATTTGTAATTGCTTTAATCTCATCCTTCCCCAATCTTAGGGTGATGGCTCCTAAGCTTGTTACAATGTCAGTTGGATCTAGTGGCATCTCTGGATTTATTTCACCTGGAATTACAATAATATCCTCCTCATCATTACCTTTCTGGTCAACATCCCTCATACTGTTAGTTCTAGGCCTCTTTAGGGATGATGTGTTAATCTGTTTTGAACTCTTCAGAGGCAAATCTAGATCAATAATACTAGGTACTGATTGCCTTATGATGGATTGTGCACCACTTATCGTAACCTCCTTCGTCCAACTTCTCTTCCTTCTTGAAAACACCTTTATTTTCCCTTGAGGCTGGTAGGTAGGCCTTTCTTCAATTCTTATCTCAGGGTGCTCCTTAGTAACTTGTGACTTTCCCTTTCCTTCTACAATTCTTTCCTCTTTTAAGACTCCTACTATGCTCTCAAAATTGTCAAGAGCATAGATTACCTTATTGAGCTCATCTTTGGCATTAGGTATAGGATCAAAACCAAGTATTTTCTCCTGTTTACTTCTCACCATTTTTGAATAGGCAATATACATTGCCTTTCTCTCGTCCTGTGCGTTCTTATCAAAAATGTTCTTAATGATATCTCCAGGATAGTAGAAATTGTGGACAAAGGTTCTAGTCCGATGCCTAGCCTTCATTTGGGAAATAAAACCGTCAGGATCATAATTCCTAGGGCGTACAGTTCTTAACCTATATGGCCTGAGTAACAAGTGCAAATTTCTCCACCCTCCCTTTATCATGACAAAATCTGCAAAAAATATATATTCAAAGAAAAATGATCCCTTCTTGTGTTTAGCAGGCAGATGGAAATCTTGAGATGCTCCCAGCTACCTCATAATCTCTACAAAACTGAGTCTGAGGGGAACTTCCTTAGGTAGGATAGACAGGATGGCATTTGTGCCAAAAACCCTGAAGATTGTAGTGCCATGATTGGGGATAATGTCACCCCAATTGTGGGTTAGGGGCCTCCTCTCCATAGGTCTTAGGAATTCATGGATTTCCTTTGGAATCCTGGGGGGATCAACAACTAAAGCCTTCTTTAACTTAAAGCCAAAAATATTATGAAAGGTGACATAATCAAACTTATTATCATGCATGTCCAGGACTCTAGTCCAATATTGGATAGGAATTTCAATATCTCCTTCCATCTTCTTCAAATCCATATCTTTCTCAAATACCTTCTGACCCCTATATAAAAAAATATGAATCAATAGTGAAAACCATTTGAATTTTACCGAATTCTTTCCCAGCTTCAAAGTTGCTAAGCCAGAATGTATGTTCTCTGCAAGGTGAGTGGCAAAGTCATATAACACATTATAACCAGGGTGTTGGAGGTTTACAACCATATACATTATCTCTATAGGCATAGTCTTCTTCAAATCAATCCCCAGAACTTGACATAGTGCACAGATGGTCTTCTTGAAATGGGGGGTGAAGTAGTCTAGTAGGAAAGGTTCAGGCTCATTCCTGCCAATAACAACTTTTTTCTAATTTTTTCCTCTTCCCGACACAACCAAATGGGGTATCAAAAGGGATATCCTTATCAAACCCTTGGTGTTTTTGTACTCTTCCCTAAAGACCTCCAATTTGATGGGAATCATATCCTGGCTCCATTCATGCAAGCCAAATATCTCTGCAATTTCCTCCTTGGTTACTTTAATCATAGGCTTGCAAAGATGTGTTCTGACAATTCAAGTCAGAGGGTCGTACCTTGCAGAAATATCTTTCAATAAGTCTACATCTTCATAGACATTGGGTACCACCATCTTACCCAGGTCCAATCTCCATGGATTACACAAAGGAACAGACAGGTTTCTATTTCCAAACCAATTGGAAAACAACTGCCAACCAGTGTAAAGACAATTTGGTATCATGGATTGTACACTGTTTGTCCATTAAACCTTCATGAATCATAGGTCCATAGAACAATACCCTTCCTTCCTACTTTTTGCTTGTAGAAGGTTTCAACAGATCAATAATATCTTGTGAGTAACCCCTAGGCATAGCCTTGGGACCAACAGTTCATGCCTTGGATGCCATATATTAAACATAAGGGAATTTGAACTAGGGTTTTCTTTAAAAGACAAACAATTACACCCTACTCTCGACTGTCGTTACATAAAACTTTTTTATATTCACACAAATCACTAGCAATGACCTATATAAGCTCTAATAGCCAATTCACTTAACAATTCACCAAGAATCGAAATGGAAACAATCACCAATTATTCAATAGGCAACGCTAATATATATTCTGAAATTACAAAAGAAGACGTATGTATCACTTACTGTTTATTTTCTAGAGCATCAAATGCCATGATAATGGAGAACAAAGATAATAGCTGCTTCCCTAAGCACCGAGGGATTCTTACAAACTACAATACAATACTGAAATAGAAATTCACTGGTTCTTTAGCATTTAATTACGCAGGCTGAGTCAAACTTGACCATTACTATTCGCTCGCGTGAGATAGAACAACTATAGTACAACACTAGTTTGTTTGAAAACATGTCGATCAAAAACACAGTTGGCCAGACAAAAGGTCTAGATTTGGTTAACATGAGTTTGAAAATGACACATCCTCCTTCTAGTCAACAAGCAAGCAAGAAAACTACCCATTAGGTACCACATCAACACGGAACGGGTCCCACTACGTTCTTTAATCGATAACACCGATGCCTATGCATCAACACATCGCGTACCTCGCAGCTTTATTGAAACTAAAGTTTTAATTGCACGAGGTCAGCGAGGGACAACCGAGATGCATCGAAAAGCACACAGCTGTCGGCATCAGCACCCGTCCATCAGTCAACACTCAAAACCTAGCCCCACCAAGTTACACAAAAGGTGGCAGCATCTCGCAAGCATCGCAACATTTTCTATGATGTAAGCACAAACCTTGCAAGGTGTGCGATGAACTGTCAAGATCATGGTTACTGCATCCGTCGGTTAATACAATCTGCACATGCAAAATAGGTACTTTAAAGAAGGGGACCAACTAGGTAGACGAGGGAATAACCCACTGGGTCAAAAATAATTCAATGGTTACGTTGTAAAGGTTAGTGGGCCAAAAATCACAGGGATGCACAAGTCATAATGCAAAACCGAAAGGATAGGTAAAAGGGGCCGGTGAAGTTACGACCAAAGAGGGATAAATTATGACTTAAGTGACTGATCACTGCTGATAGCAAGTCAACAACTAGAAAGAAAAACCCCCCAATGCCAGACCAGTTTGAAAAATAACGAAGATAAAACCACCACAAAGGGGAAGAAAATAAAAAGCACCACCAGTGGCTCCAACTGGGGATGTATGCCCCTCGTGGGCATAGCGAGAAATTAGAATCTCCAGTTACGTAGACCAAACAAAAAAAAGAGAGTAGAAAAAACAGGACTAGCCTGGACAGGGCGAGCAAACAAAAAGTAAAACAAAGTGACCAACATATATACAATATTCATAGGACTATATGATGTACATGGAAAAGAGCTATTTCAAGAGAAATAGTATTTCAAGAATTGTCCATGTACTAGAAACTCAAGAATCTCACCCATAAGTGTTTGTAGGAAATATGAATCTTCCCCATGTGTATCCATAACAATATAAGGACCCAACCAAAGGGGATCAAACTTGCCATGTTTGCCCTTATCTTTTGACCTAGCATTCCAGAGCAGTACCATAGTTCCAACATCAAATTTCCTTTTCATTGCCTTTCTATCATAGAGGTACTTCACCTGAAGTTGTAACTTCTGATTTGTCTTATGCACTTCCCTTCTGGTTTCATTTAGTTGACTCAATTCTTCCATCCTAAGTTGCATTTTGTCACACACATCATCATCTCATTCCTAAACAAATTTATACATTTTTAACAAGTTATTCTAAGGGATGCGTGCCTCCACTCCATAAACTAGATTGAAAGGTGAATGACCAATTGCTTTTTTAATAGTAATCCTATTAGCCCATAATGCCAGATTCAGTTTTGAATCCCATGCCTTCTTGTTCTTTTCTATCATGCGCTTGATAATCTTCATCAGGATTTTGTTGCTAGATTCTGCCCGTCCATTTCCTTGAGGATGAAATGGGGAGGAATATGAAACAATGATGCCATACTGATTGCAAAAATTTACAAAATCTTCTGATCTAAAACACATTGCATTGTCTGACACAATTCTGTTAGGTACCCCAAATCGGCTTAAGATATTTTTAGTTAAGAAGTCAATAACAACTTTGCTTGTGGCCCTCCTAGTTGGGATTGCTTCAATCCATTTGGTGAAATAATCCATAGCTACCAGTATCCAAGCAAGTCCCCCACTGGATTTCTCAGATATTTCCCCGATAAAATCTATACCCCATTGCTGGAAAGGAGCAGAAACAGACACAGGTCTTAATGGTAAATTGCTAGAAAATTTCACCTTACCGGTGAATCTTTGTCAGGCATCACATATTTTAACATATCTATGTGCATCCTTGAATACAGTAGGCCACCAATATCCTGCTCTTAGAATTTTGTTGGCTGTTGTTTTAGCCATATAGTGTCCCCCACAAAATCCCTTGTGCATTTCTACCAGCAAATCCTTAGCTTGATCTCCATCCACACACCTAAGGATAATTCCCTTAGGGTTTCTTCACCATAGCTTGTCATCGATAATGAGATATCTAATTGCTTGTAGTTTAAGAGTTCTTTTTTCAGTAAGGGGCATACCTTCAAGACATTGCATTGTGTGCAAATACTCCACAATCCTTCTATACCATCCACGGGTCTGCATGTCACAAATAGGTGCAACATTCTGTTGCTCTATATGGTTAATCTGATTGACTTCTAGATTTTCCTCGACCATTAATTTGGATAGGCCCTAACCCCTTACAAGCTTAATAATCTGTATGTCAATATTAAACTCTTGGATTCTATTAATCCATCTGCATCTCATTCCTGTAGTTTCTTGCTAGGTGAAGATATCTTTGACTCCAGCTATTGGTACATAGGCAACAACAACTGCTCCTATTAGGTAAGGTTTAAATTTTTTTATCCCCTTTACCAAAGCATATGCCTGCTTCTCAGATGTGTCATATTTCAATTCTGTAGCTTGCAATGATTTACTAAAAAATGCAATTGGATGCTCAAAACCATCATCATTCTTTTGTAATAGTACACTAGCTATAGTATGAAAAGAAGCAAAAGAGAATAACTGGAATGGTTTTGAATAATCTAGGGATCTAAGGATAGGTGCCTACTTGATTGCATCTTTGATAGCCTAAAAGGCCTCAGATGGCTCCCCTATCCATGTTATTTTTTCTCCTTTCCTCAACATCTTAGATATCGGGCGGACGATTTCAACAAAGTTTGTGAGAAATCTTCCTAAAAAATTTATTTGTCCAAAGAAAGACTAGATACCTTTCACATTTTTTGGTTGTATGATCTTGTCAATAGCAGCCACTCTTTCAGGGTCAATCTAGATTCCATCTTTTGAAACAATATGTCCTAGCAATTTTCCTTCTTTCACCCCAAATGTACATTTTCTAGGATTCAAGGATACCCCATATTCCAAAGCTCTAACAAAGATCTTTTCCAAATAGGCACAATAGTCCTCTTCTTTCTTGCTATAAGCAGTAAGGTCATCCTAATAGATTGCAAGGAAAAGATCAATAAAATCCACAAAATCCAGATCCATTGCTCTTTGAAAGGTCACACCAACATTTATCAATCCAAAAGGCATTCTAACATACACATATGTACCCAGGGAGTGGTGAAAGCAATCTTAAATTGCTCAGTCTCCTTAACCATGACCTGATTGTAACCAGAAAATACGTCCATTAATGACAAAAATCCACAACCTGTGACCTTATGCAACATAGCTTCCATATTAGGCAAAGGGTAATTGTCTTTTAAAGAAGCCATATTCAAGTTCCTGAAATCAACACATAGCCTAATATCCCCATTCTTTTTTCTAACAGGTACCAAATTAGAGACCCAAGATGAATGTCTAATTGGTTTAATAATTCCTGCTTCCCTTAATTTAGTAAGCTCTTCTTGCATTTTAGGTTGCAGAGTTGGATTTATAGGTCTTTGTTTTTGCCTGAAAGGCTTTATATCAAGTTTCAATGGGATCTCATGCTGAAAAAAATCCTCCCTGTATGCCTTCAAGTCTTCATACGACCAAGAAAAAAGATGTCTATATTTTCGAAGCAAAGTAATTAACATGCTTCTAATATGAGGCTTCATTTTCTTTCCAATGTAAACATTCTTAGGAGTATTCTCTGTTCCCAGGTTTACTTCTTCTAGGTCATCCTTATGAGATGGTACTTGTTTAGCTTTTGACATATCAGGGCCATTAAACACCCTCTCAAGTGCAACCAAACCTCTAGGGATAGTATTAGTTTTAAGCTGGATAACCTCATTTCTGAATAAGGTCTCCTTACCATCAACATTAGTTACAAATGAACCGAAATCAATTTCCTGGCTTTCATATTGATCTACACAATGCAAAAACTTTAGAATATCAGTATCATCATCAAATACTTGCCAATTACATACATTGTCAGGCATTGTAGGCCTAGTTTTTACTTCTATTTGTGAGATTCCACCAAAATTGACATCATCAAGTTTAACAACAATATTAGCTAATAGATCTGCTCTAGCGTTCTGTCCTCTTTCAATCCATTCAATGCCAAAAGCATTAAATCCTTCAATAATGTCCCATACTGCATTTTGGTATTGTCTAAGCCTCTTATCTTTAGCTAGAAAGCGGGATCTTATTTGGGAAACCACCAACTCAGAATCTCATAAAACTTTTAATACCTTAATACCGTGTTTTGAAGCTATCTTCAGACTGAGTATGAGAGCTTCATATTCAACAACATTATTTGTACAAGAGAATTGCAGTAAGAATGAATACTTGAAAGTTTTACCTTGAGGTGAAACAAAATATATTCCTGCTCTTGAACCTTCTTTGGAGCAAGCTCCATCAAAATGCATGATCCATAAATCTCCTTTTGACAATTCCTTTGAGGCTTCTTTGTTAATATGTGTTAGTCGGGCATATTCTTCTGCTTTATCTTCCTCAACATGAAATTTATCCAAATCAGCCTCAACAAAGTTAATTTTGGTAGATTCTAATGGGTCCTCCACATTTTCAATCATGTGGGGAGCTCTTTTTTCTCTATCAACCTTAACATCTTTTTGTTCAATGGAAAAGATAGCAAAAGACAAGTTACATTGTATACTTCCACCCATTGAGCCACTCCAAGGCCAAGACAACAACATACCATAGGTTGGTGGAATATCCACCATTGTAACACTCATATGTAATTCCTTTTTAGGAAGAGCTGCTAATCTATACAAAACATCATTTATAATACCTATAACAGGTACTTCCCTAGAATCCATTGCATAGCACTTACCATATGTACTATCAATTGTCAGCCCCATTGCATGCATTATTTTTACTAGCATCACATTGTTAGATGCTCCTAAATTAATCATGCAATTCCTTAGCATTTTTCCATCAATTATTAAGCTCAAGAAAAAAGGATTGACATGATTTGGGGTAGCTATGACTGTAGTCCCCAAATATATTTGTGGACTTTATGTAGTGAATTCTTCCTTTATCTTTTTCTTTTCTATATCATTCTGATTAGATGCCATTCCATCTTTTCTTTTTGTGGGAATACTATTTATGAGTGCAACTGTCTTGTCTTTATGCTCATCTATTCTCATCATTTCAAGGAAAGGAACAATAAACTTAACTTGTGAAAGTAATTGGAACATATCTATTGAAGTATACTTAGGTGGATCAGGAAAGCATGTTTTTTCAGAAATTACCTTTTCTTTCTCCTTTGAAATTTCTTTACCAGGATACTTCTGGTTACTATCCTTACTACTTTGAAGTATAAATTCACCATTTTCTTTGGCCCTATCCACCTTTTTTTCCCATATCCTGGGTTCTCTCATCTCCTTAGGCTTTGGGTCAATATTCTTGACCTCCAAGATTGCTTTTGGCTTAATTACCTCCTTCTCCTTTATGAACAAACTGCAAGGGTTACCAACATCACCAGGAACAATCCTATTTCTCAGTTGTATATTATTCCTTTCCCTAGCAACTAAAGCCACAATATACTTTTCAATTTCTTCATCAAAAGGTCTTCTTAACACCGTATCATCTATCTCAAACTCATTTACAAAACAATCATCATTGTCTTCTTCATTTGGAAACACTTGCTGATGATATATGTCATTTTGTTCCCTCTGAGCATCAACATCCCGGGCACAAGATTCCTCTTCTAAGGAATAATCCTCATAGACCAAATCAGCTGGTCCTAACAATAAATTGGTCATTGTGTCTTGATCTTGGGGAGGCTGGGAGTCTTCCTGATTATCCTGAGACTCCAGCATTGATTGGGCTACTACACACTATTGTGGAGAATGTGGAATTCCGCATATCTCACACCATAGTAGATTTTCTGCACTATTCACAGATTGCCTTTGTAGAGGATCAGGTGGGATTTGGTTATGTTTCTGATTCCCTTGAATGGGTTTACCATTATTCCAATTTGTATTGTAAGGATAATCTTGCAACCTTAGGGGTCTATCATTCCTCTGGAAGGGAGGCTTATCATTCTTTACCTGTTTCTGCAACAAAGTAAGAACTTGATCTATCTTATCATTAGCTGGAGTAGGCTTACCAACCTTCTCTGTTTGATTTCTCATGATTTTAAAAGCCTTAGGATCCTCTCTTCTTCCCACTTTACCCGAAGCCCTTCTATTATTTTCAATATTAACTGCCATCTTATATGCCTATCTTAAATTTTGAGGATCTTTATCTCTTAGTAGACAACACTTTTTAGCATCATAGGCGTTCCAATATACAACTAGACATGCACTTTCGTTGGATCTTAGATATGCAGGAACTCTTGTCATAGCCTTTTGGAAATGGGAATTAAATTCAGTAACTAGTTCATTGTGCCCCTTAGTAATATTGTTGAAGTCATTCAACTTGAATCTAGGATCGGTCTGATCCCCATATTGCTCTATGAAAACTCTATAAAAGGCATCTCACGAATCAATACTACCATCAGGTAATCCTCTATACCAGTCCCTAGCATCCTCCACCAATGATTGCATAAAATATTTCATAGCCACATCATCATCCCAGAGTTCAAAATCTTCAACAAAGCCTTGAAAAGCTTTCAAATGGTCTTCTCCACTGAAAGCATTATTTCCCATGAATTTTGGGAGATGTTTCCGTGCATTATTTGGGACTGGATTTGGATATCCCCTAATATTATCAAAGCACAATTGCCTATATCTATCAACTTGGGATGCTCCACCTCCACGTCCATTTCTAGAGGTAATGTGTTGTTCAATGTATTTCTTGTCACTCTTGCCGTTACCTTTATCAGCACTATCTGGTTGCTTAACCTTAGCAGTGCTTGCATCTCCATTTTCTAAATATGAACTAGTAATCTTATGGCCACCTCTACTTCCACCACCTTGATTACCACTGCAACCCTCTGTATAGGCTTGCTTCTCAAACTTCTTGTTTAATGACTCATTTTCACCTTTACCAGAACTAGAAGCTTGAGGGTTTCCTGAAGACATCTTGAGAAAGGCTATTTTCTGAGACACCTCAACATTAGCAGCTTCTATTCTAGCTTTCCTCAGATCAGCTTGTAATTGATCATTCAAAAGTTGTAACCTCAAGAGCTCAGGATTTTGTGGGAAATCCAATGATTGAAAATCAGTTCCC
Source organism: Sequoiadendron giganteum (assembly GCA_007115665.2). NCBI lineage: Eukaryota > Viridiplantae > Streptophyta > Pinopsida > Cupressales > Cupressaceae > Sequoiadendron > Sequoiadendron giganteum. The sequence goes on from CM021109.1 coordinate 77,030,759, forward strand.
GTTCCTTTGCCTACCAAACTATTTAATTCATCATTAATAATAGCAGAATGTTTATAGTTTGAAAAAACTTGAGAAGTTTTCCTAGATTGGTCAATATGGGCCTTCCCATGGTCTTGAAAGGTTGTCTTCTTAGATCCCACAGATGCATCTGCACCTCAAGTAGACAAAGTAGATGAAGTATATGTAGGGGTAGAGGAAACTCCCATTGAGATTGTTACCTTAGGTATTTTACCTGCCCTTTCAGCAGTTGCCTTAGCCACCCTTTCTTCAAAGGCTTTTCTCTTAGCTACCTCTTCCCTCATCTTCTCAAACTTCTTCTTTTGGGGATTTATTTTGAGCTTCTTAGCCCGACATCTCTCCAAATTCTCTCTTCTTATTCTATCTCTATTATCTTCCTCTTCTTGTAAGAGTTATTGATGAACTCGAGCACCTAGGATCACCTACAAAACCAAGATAAACCTTCCACACGAGAGCAGCAAGAGATAGAATGCAGGAATATAGTGCAATAACAAAATGATGTTATATCACACACTAAATGATACAATATGCCTCAACTCTCCCTTGAATTGATTGAGTTAATATGAACTCATCTAGACTAGATAGGAGCTAGACCTGAACTAGTTAGGAGGGAGAGGTGAGTGCAGAATATATAGTAGAATATGGGCAAATAATTCCAAGAGGGGTAATAACTCCCAAATAACCAAATTAGGTGGGAGTTATGCCTACTTGGAAAATGCAAAATAGGTGGCATAACCTACTCAAAAAGAGACAGATGAGTGGTTTTGTGAGGTGGCATATAAGGCCAAAAGAGGGTGTGAAACTCAACCACCCAAGTGTGAGTGGGAGCAACACATGTAATCGATGGATTATGCCACGTGTCCTCACATGAACCACATCTCCTATAACCTAAGGTATGCTTAATAATGTGTAGGAAAAATAATATTAAAAAAACCTACACTAACACCCCCCCTTAAGCATAGCTTAGGTGGGTGAAAGGATGAAAGAATGCAAAGATGCAAATATGGGTCCCGGCTACTAGGCCATGTTAGGTACCCATGTACAAAATACTCTCTCACAAATGGAGTAAAGGAGAAAACCCAGTGGGACAAAACTCCTCCCCAAAAGAAAACAAGTTTCCCAACACAAGAAGAATCCCATGCAAGGAAGAAGTCCCCTCCAAAATAGAAAGGATAGGAAAGACCATGTAGCCTTCCCCAAAGTAGTCAACTATGCCAATGGTTGAAGCTCGAAGCTGAATGTAGAACATGGTCCACGATCGTCGAACAATGTTCCTCCCCTTAGGAAGAAACAAAACCAAAGGTGTATGAAGAATGTCTTCCCATTCCTGAAAGGAATATGAAGGAAGAATGATGAAAATGTATGAAGTCTCTAAACTCTGCTCAAGTGTCTCCATGTTGATGTCGAAAGATGTCACCATCAAATCAAGTGTTCTAGGCCACACTGTAGAAGATGAAAATCCAGAACCTAGTGGAGATGGATGTAGAACAAAATTTGAAGACAAAGATATCTCCTTTGAAGACAAAGGCGCCTCCTCCAAATGTTGCTCAAAAGTATCCTCACTCATGTCAAAATGTGATGAATGATCATGTGGAGAATGAACAAAAGGATCCAAAGGTTCCTCCATAACAATTGAAGAAGAATCAACTTCATCAAAGAGAAGATGGATGTCATGAATAATGTCTCCCAAGTCTGAAATATGAGACTCTATGAACAAACCTGCAATGTCTGTCAAGTAGTCATCTGAAGTAGCTATGTCTGGAAGACAATGTGTATCTTGCTGCACTGAATCACAAGAAGCCATGAATGTAGCAATGCAAGTATCTTCAGATGCAATAGTAAATGGAGGAGAAGGAATACAAGGCTCAAGAACTGGATCACATGTGAGAATACCCAAGTTCAAGTAGCCAAAGTTCTCCTCAAAATCAAAGCTCACACTAGGAGTGTGATCAACAACCAAAGGATTAGAACCATCATCAGGTGCAAAGTCTAAAAAGGTATACAATCGAGATGCATGATCAACCACCCCAGTAGCAATTATCTCTCTGCTCTCCAAGTCTCTGATGATAACTAAATCAGGTGTGAATTCAACAGTCTTCCCTGTTCCACCATGAGTGATTTGATAGATGGAAAGAAGATTGTTTGAAAGATGAGGTACACACAAAACATCATTGAAAGTACCATCTCCAATATCAACAGATCCTTTCCCAATTACATCCATGTATGTATTATTTCCCATCATAATAGGTGGCATAGCACAAGGCTCAAAAGAAGAGAACATAGACTGTGTAGAAGCCATATGATGAGACGCTCCAGAATCTAGGAGCCATCTCCTTGATCCAAGACCTGTAGAAGCACAAAGAGCTTTACCTTTTGATTTACCTGCACCTGTAGTATGGCCCTTTTCCTTATCAAATTCTAAATTTTTGGAATTAGAAGAAGAAGCTGAATCAACCATTCGAGAAGGAAAATTGATGTTGTTCTTTGCTAAAAGATTCTTCAACTCATCAATTTGTTTTAAGTAACATTGATGTTCATCATGCCTAGATTTCTTGCAATATGCACAAGTGAGCTTCTCCTTCTTAGATGAATCCTCTTTTGAAGAGAATTTAGAGTCTACTTTAGAAGTAGATGAATATTTATCTGAATCTTTCTTTCTATCACCTTGGTTCTGTTGTTTCTTGTTTTGCTTATTAGTGCCTTGTTTTGCAGTCAAGGCTTGAGATTTGGAAGATTTAATAATGCCCATTTGAATCAATTTATCTTGCTCCTTTGTGAGATCAGTTGCAAACTCACTTAGAGAAGGCATAGTAAATCCTTTTCCTAAGGCTCTTTTCATTGCATGAAATGTAGAAACAAACACTGCATAATCAGGACCAAGTTTTGAAAGAATACTCAAAATCAATTGTGAGTCATCCTTTTTAACTCCACACTGCTCTAACTGCAATCTTATGGCATTCAATTTAGTAAAGAAATCCTGAATGGTATCAAAATTGCATGGGCTCAATCCTATGAGCTCGTTCTCCAATGAATGTGCTCTCAAATCATCCTGTTTACCAAAGAGAGTATTCAAAGTATTCCACACTTCATTTGGTGATTTTGCAGACATAATATGAAAGCGTAGATCAGGAGATACAGCCATGCATAAGGTGCCAAAAGCTTCATCACACTTATTGAACCATTTAGGCTTATCTTCATCTTCTGTAGGTTCCTTATCAATACCCATTGTTATTCTATACAATTTTAACTTCCTTAAGTGAATTTCCATTTCATTTTTCCACTCAAAGTAATTGTATGGTGTGAGTAGAGGAACCGATTTATCCATTTTAGATTGTTGTAGCAATGTGAGAGAAAAAATGCAAGAAGAACACACATAGACACCCCCCTTTTTCACTCAAAGAAGAATCCCCCCCAACAAAAAATTATTTGGCACTTTATAAATTAGTGCGTTTACAATGCTGGAGTTGTTTTCCAGAGTTTTTCAAGTGTCCAAAATGGACTCAAATACTGAAAGTATAATTAAATCTCAAATTAGAACTTCAAAATAGCACCAAAGTATAGTGCTAAAAAAAATATCAACTTTCAAAAAAATAATCACCTCGATCCGAGGTCATATCTGAAAGTTATAGCCGTTTGAAGTTTCAAAAATGAGAACTGTCCTTCAGATCTGCTGTTAAAACTGATTTTCTGAAGCATCCGGATTACTTGAGAAAAAATGGATCACACCACTACAAAGCAAATCTCTCAAATTTGAGAAGGGGCTTGCAGATCTGACGCTCTGATACCATGTAAGAGTTATTGATGAACTCGAGCACCCAGGATCACCTACAAAACCAAGATAAACCTTCCACACGAGAGCAGCAAGAGATAGAATGCAGGAATATAGTGCAATAACAAAATGATGTTATATCACACACTAAATGATACAATATGCCTCAACTCTCCCTTGAATTGATTGAGTTAATATGAACTCATCTAGACTAGATAGGAGCTAGACCTGAACTAGTTAGGAGGGAGAGGTGAGTGCAGAATATATAGTAGAATATGGGCAAATAATTCCAAGAGGGGTAATAACTCCCAAATAACCAAATTAGGTGGGAGTTATGCCTACTTGGAAAATGCCAAATAGGTGGCATAACCTACTCAAAAAGAGACAGATGAGTGGTTTTGTGAGGTGGCATATAAGGCCAAAAGAGGGTGTGAAACTCAACCACCCAAGTGTGAGTGGGAGCAACACATGTAATCGATGGATTATGCCACGTGTCCTCACATGAACCACATCTCCTATAACTTAAGGTATGCTTAATAATGTGTAGGAAAAATAATATTAAAAAAACCTACACTAACACTTCTTGCAACCTTCTCTCTTCCTCAATCAAGATTTGCATATCCTTGTCTATATCCATCTCATTTTCAAGAATATCCCCTGCCTCACTAAGAGCCAGGGTATAATACGACTATTCTGCCTAGTCTTCTTCCTAAATAAAAGGTATCCGCTCACTCAGAGGCATTCCTTTAGGTTTGAAATTTTTCCCAATGAAAACGGATATGGTATCAGGTGTTGTGGCCTCTAGGAATGTCTTATCTTGTTCCCAGAAACCCTACCACTCCTCTTCTTTAGACATATCAGCTTCAATTTTGTGTGCCATTTCAAAAGGGAAACTACTGTGATTTGATTTAGATATAATAGTATCTAAGTAATTTTCACTTATGAAAGCATTATTTATCTCGGTATTTAAAGTAGGAGAAAAAGCAATAGAGGATGAAACAAACTTACTTGGGGTATCACTTATTTTTACCCATTTCTTGTCTTATCCTGACTCTAGTTCTATCATTGGCTCAAGATTATTTTTTGTATAGTTTCTTGTCTTCCTCATTCCCTCTGGTGTTTGAGAACCTCCCTTTGCACGTTGCTTGTAGCACTTTTTATGAAATTTGTTGTTCAAGATATCAGAGTCGCCACCCAAAATATTGGGAATGATGAAGTGTTTACACTTCACTTTTGCACTCGTGACTTTGGACAAGATTTCAAACATCACCTGACACACTAACAAGGAACAGAGGAAAACCAAACACATGTGTTCAATACAATAAACATGACAATAGGACAAGACAATTATATTATAAAATTGACTCCGACTTAAACCAGATCTGCATTGAGAGACTGTTCATTTGTTACTATCCCCAGTAGAGTCACCATTCTGTTGGCATTTTTTATGGCCCAAGCAGAACTTGCAGAAGCTTCTATGAGCTTGCCATACTCAATTTTAAAAGCTCTGAGGCATCGTGCCAACTTCACGAGAAAATTTCAGCAAAACTGTTATTTCTCCTACACTTTGGACTTTGTAAGATCCAGGAGGGTATCCCTAAAATATATTGTCATTCATGATGAAAATGATTTGCTCATATATGGATAAACAACAAATAAATTTCAGTCTAAGTTAAATGAGATAAACCTTCAAGAAATTGGCTATTTCTTAGAAGAATATGGCTCTATTCAACACGGAATTGAAATAACACCTAAGTGTGTTCTTATGAAATATTCAAGTGAAATTGCCTGAAGCTATAACAAAAAATACAAGAACAATAAGCAGTCAGAGTACTAGTTCCATATCCTAGAGCATGAAAACAAACTAGAAACTGAACTATAGAGTAACTTTCATCTAGAGCATCTATGATCTATATGTATGGCATTACCATCCATTCATCAATACTTGAATTTATTACTCCTTAACAAATCCTATGCATTAATTTGCATGAACTTATTGAACAACTGAAGCATTTAACGGGTCCATTGAACCAGAGCTATAGTCGAACATAATCCATAGTAAATAACAAGTGGAAATTAATGAACATCATCTTTGATAGATTTTTCATTAAAAATTCATGCAAACTATTACAATAGGAGAGAAAATAGACTCAAAACAATCACAATATTAGCATAAGTATGCTCCACACGAGAGCGAAAGAGATAGAATGCAGGAATATAGTGCAATAACAAAATGATGTTATATCACACACTAAATGATACAATATGCCTCAACTCTCCCTTGAATTGATTGAGTTAATATGAACTCATCTAGACTAGATAGGAGCTAGACCTGAACTAGTTAGGAGGGAGAGGTGAGTGCAGAATATATAGTAGAATATGGGCAAATAATTCCAAGAGGGGTAATAACTCCCAAATAACCAAATTAGGTGGGAGTTATGCCTACTTGGAAAATGCCAAATAGGTGGCATAATCTACTCAAAAAGAGACAGATGAGTGGTTTTGTGAGGTGGCATATAAGGCCAAAAGAGGGTGTGAAACTCAACCACCCAAGTGTGAGTGGGAGCAACACATGTAATCGATGGATTATGCCACGTGTCCTCACATGAACCACATCTCCTATAACTTAAGGTATGCTTAATAATGTGTAGGAAAAATAATATTAAAAAAACCTACACTAACACTTCTTGCAACCTTCTCTCTTCCTCAATCAAGATTTGCATATCCTTGTCTATATCCATCTCATTTTCAAGAATATCCCCTGCCTCACTAAGAGCCAGGGTATAATACGACTATTCTGCCTAGTCTTCTTCCTAAATAAAAGGTATCCGCTCACTCAGAGGCATTCCTTTAGGTTTGAAATTTTTCCCAATGAAAACGGATATGGTATCAGGTGTTGTGGCCTCTAGGAATGTCTTATCTTGTTCCCAGAAACCCTACCACTCCTCTTCTTTAGACATATCAGCTTCAATTTTGTGTGCCATTTCAAAAGGGAAACTACTGTGATTTGATTTAGATATAATAGTATCTAAGTAATTTTCACTTATGAAAGCATTATTTATCTCGGTATTTAAAGTAGGAGAAAAAGCAATAGAGGATGAAACAAACTTACTTGGGGTATCACTTATTTTTACCCATTTCTTGTCTTATCCTGACTCTAGTTCTATCATTGGCTCAAGATTATTTTTTGTATAGTTTCTTGTCTTCCTCATTCCCTCTGGTGTTTGAGAACCTCCCTTTGCACGTTGCTTGTAGCACTTTTTATGAAATTTGTTGTTCAAGATATCAGAGTCGCCACCCAAAATATTGGGAATGATGAAGTGTTTACACTTCACTTTTGCACTCGTGACTTTGGACAAGATTTCAAACATCACCTGACACACTAACAAGGAACAGAGGAAAACCAAACACATGTGTTCAATACAATAAACATGACAATAGGACAAGACAATTATATTATAAAATTGACTCCGACTTAAACCAGATCTGCATTGAGAGACTGTTCATTTGTTACTATCCCCAGTAGAGTCACCATTCTGTTGGCATTTTTTATGGCCCAAGCAGAACTTGCAGAAGCTTCTATGAGCTTGCCATACTCAATTTTAAAAGCTCTGAGGCATCGTGCCAACTTCACGAGAAAATTTCAGCAAAACTGTTATTTCTCCTACACTTTGGACTTTGTAAGATCCAGGAGGGTATCCCTAAAATATATTGTCATTCATGATGAAAATGATTTGCTCATATATGGATAAACAACAAATAAATTTCAGTCTAAGTTAAATGAGATAAACCTTCAAGAAATTGGCTATTTCTTAGAAGAATATGGCTCTATTCAACACGGAATTGAAATAACACCTAAGTGTGTTCTTATGAAATATTCAAGTGAAATTGCCTGAAGCTATAACAAAAAATACAAGAACAATAAGCAGTCAGAGTACTAGTTCCATATCCTAGAGCATGAAAACAAACTAGAAACTGAACTATAGAGTAACTTTCATCTAGAGCATCTATGATCTATATGTATGGCATTACCATCCATTCATCAATACTTGAATTTATTACTCCTTAACAAATCCTATGCATTAATTTGCATGAACTTATTGAACAACTGAAGCATTTAACGGGTCCATTGAACCAGAGCTATAGTCGAACATAATCCATAGTAAATAACAAGTGGAAATTAATGAACATCATCTTTGATAGATTTTTCATTAAAAATTCATGCAAACTATTACAATAGGAGAGAAAATAGACTCAAAACAATCACAATATTAGCATAAGTATGCTCCACACGAGAGCAGCAAGAGATAGAATGCAGGAATATAGTGCAATAACAAAATGATGTTATATCACACACTAAATGATACAATATGCCTCAACTCTCCCTTGAATTGATTGAGTTAATATGAACTCATCTAGACTAGATAGGAGCTAGACCTGAACTAGTTAGGAGGGAGAGGTGAGTGCAGAATATATAGTAGAATATGGGCAAATAATTCCAAGAGGGTAATAACTCCCAAATAACCAAATTAGGTGGGAGTTATGCCTACTTGGAAAATGCCAAATAGGTGGCATAACCTACTCAAAAAGAGACAGATGAGTGGTTTTGTGAGGTGGCATATAAGGCCAAAAGAGGGTGTGAAACTCAACCACCCAAGTGTGAGTGGGAGCAACACATGTAATCGATGGATTATGCCACGTGTCCTCACATGAACCACATCTCCTATAACTTAAGGTATGCTTAATAATGTGTAGGAAAAATAATATTAAAAAAACCTACACTAACACTTCTTGCAACCTTCTCTCTTCCTCAATCAAGATTTGCATATCCTTGTCTATATCCATCTCATTTTCAAGAATATCCCCTGCCTCACTAAGAGCCAGGGTATAATACGACTATTCTGCCTAGTCTTCTTCCTAAATAAAAGGTATCCGCTCACTCAGAGGCATTCCTTTAGGTTTGAAATTTTTCCCAATGAAAACGGATATGGTATCAGGTGTTGTGGCCTCTAGGAATGTCTTATCTTGTTCCCAGAAACCCTACCACTCCTCTTCTTTAGACATATCAGCTTCAATTTTGTGTGCCATTTCAAAAGGGAAACTACTGTGATTTGATTTAGATATAATAGTATCTAAGTAATTTTCACTTATGAAAGCATTATTTATCTCGGTATTTAAAGTAGGAGAAAAAGCAATAGAGGATGAAACAAACTTACTTGGGGTATCACTTATTTTTACCCATTTCTTGTCTTATCCTGACTCTAGTTCTATCATTGGCTCAAGATTATTTTTTGTATAGTTTCTTGTCTTCCTCATTCCCTCTGGTGTTTGAGAACCTCCCTTTGCACGTTGCTTGTAGCACTTTTTATGAAATTTGTTGTTCAAGATATCAGAGTCGCCACCCAAAATATTGGGAATGATGAAGTGTTTACACTTCACTTTTGCACTCGTGACTTTGGACAAGATTTCAAACATCACCTGACACACTAACAAGGAACAGAGGAAAACCAAACACATGTGTTCAATACAATAAACATGACAATAGGACAAGACAATTATATTATAAAATTGACTCCGACTTAAACCAGATCTGCATTGAGAGACTGTTCATTTGTTACTATCCCCAGTAGAGTCACCATTCTGTTGGCATTTTTTATGGCCCAAGCAGAACTTGCAGAAGCTTCTATGAGCTTGCCATACTCAATTTTAAAAGCTCTGAGGCATCGTGCCAACTTCACGAGAAAATTTCAGCAAAACTGTTATTTCTCCTACACTTTGGACTTTGTAAGATCCAGGAGGGTATCCCTAAAATATATTGTCATTCATGATGAAAATGATTTGCTCATATATGGATAAACAACAAATAAATTTCAGTCTAAGTTAAATGAGATAAACCTTCAAGAAATTGGCTATTTCTTAGAAGAATATGGCTCTATTCAACACGGAATTGAAATAACACCTAAGTGTGTTCTTATGAAATATTCAAGTGAAATTGCCTGAAGCTATAACAAAAAATACAAGAACAATAAGCAGTCAGAGTACTAGTTCCATATCCTAGAGCATGAAAACAAACTAGAAACTGAACTATAGAGTAACTTTCATCTAGAGCATCTATGATCTATATGTATGGCATTACCATCCATTCATCAATACTTGAATTTATTACTCCTTAACAAATCCTATGCATTAATTTGCATGAACTTATTGAACAACTGAAGCATTTAACGGGTCCATTGAACCAGAGCTATAGTCGAACATAATCCATAGTAAATAACAAGTGGAAATTAATGAACATCATCTTTGATAGATTTTTCATTAAAAATTCATGCAAACTATTACAATAGGAGAGAAAATAGACTCAAAACAATCACAATATTAGCATAAGTATGCTCCAAAACCCCATGATTTACTAAGTTCCCATAAAGACTCAAAGCTTCAAAAAATTGGAAATATTCTTCTCTCTCTCTCTCTACTTGACTCTTCTCTTACGTATCTTAAGTAATTTCAAAAGACCTATTCCTCGGCCCAGAATTCCCTTTTATAAAAACAAGGGAGCAAACAAAATTTAGGCCAGAGGATACACATGTCCACCTTTTACTGGACCGCTAATTCCTAATCAGTTATCTTTACATCATTTTCTTGGTAAGAGAAGAAAAGCTCAAAACAAAAATGATGATTAGATTGTTGTGGAGGAAATGAAGGCGTGGTTCCAAGTGTCGATTCCTTGACAACAAAGCATCTTTTAACCACTCCATGCATTGATTTTATTTGAGCAATTTGTACCTAAATTCGGGAAGAGAATGCATTTCAAAATATAATACCTTAGGCTAGACCTGTATTGTACATGACCAAATTGCAATCCTCATCCCCATTATTTATAATTCAAGTTCATCAGTAAACATATTTTTCCATGACTCAAAATCCTCCTCAGACGGCCAATTGAGAGCCACCACTCGGTCCACCATTTTTCGATAAGGTACATACTTTATCATCAATGACGTGGCTATCTTATCAAAATTCTCTAGGAAACTAATGACAAATGATAACTTTTCTAAAGTGTTTTCCAACATGCGAATATCAGCATTTTTGCATATCTCATGAGTCTAGGCAGTCATTATATTATTCATTTGCTCCTTCCATGCCTGGAAAGGCTTGACACTATCTTGACTATGCAAAATATGAGGTAGTGGAGTCAAATATTTTCCATCATAAATATCCTTCAATGCTTTGATTTTGGACTCCATAAGAGTAGCAGACCCCTGGAATTTTTGCTCAACAATAGTCTTAACAAATTGATATGTTGTCATGACTGTAGGATATTTGTTCCCATGTTGTTTTGCCTCAACTACCATAAATTTCAACTTTTCCATTCTAGGGCCCCATCTATTTAGCAAAGGGATAGCCAATTCTCTCTCCCTTGGAAACAATTCAAGTGCTTGTAGCATCAAGGCATAATTCACATGAACACCATTCAGCTTACTCTGGACCCGTTTATGTAAATGCCTTAACACAGTATCAACAATTTCTAAATTATTCCTTCCTACTGCATCCCGGATTTGGTTTACCATCTCCTTATATTCTTCAACCTGCTGGAGTAACTTTTCCCTAGAAGGATCTTTGCTCGAGGTACTAGCCTTTTCAATTGCAATAGGCACTTGTCCCATATTATATGGAACCATAGCCCAAGATTGAACCTGTGCAGGGGGTTGGGGTTGATCTATTGGTGGGTTTGAAATAATTTGGCTAGAGCTAACCTACTTTTGAGACCTCAAGGTTTCCATCTATTGTCATAATAAGGCCATTTCAGTTTCCAATTCTGCCACCCTTTGTTAACTCTTATTATACTCAATAATAATGTCATTATACTGGTTCCTCAGAGTATCTCAAATTTTAGTTAAATCCTCCACATTTGCCTTAGTGAATTTGGAAACATTCACAACCATGTCAACAGCCTCCAAGGCAGGGGTATCAGTAACTCTTTTCATAATCAAATGACCACAAAAATAGGACGTTTCAACAACAATAGGTTTTCGAGACCCTATAGATAGTTACCATACTGCCAGAGAATCCCACTCTTCACTGAAGGCTGATCCTTTAAGTGCCAATGCCGCCTCCTCTGTTGCAAGAAGCAGTTTATTTTCCCTTCTTACTGTATCAAATACCACAACATCAACAATATCCCATTTAGGGAGTAGCAATACCCCACACTTCTGAACCAATGCTCTACCCTATTCTGGTGTGATTTCCTTAAACCTCTCCTTCAATTGCACTCTGACCCTTGAATGAATTACTTGCTCTAGGAGCTCTAGATGCAAACTTCTCTCATGTGCTACCTTTTCAGTATATGATGAGAGATGAGCTCTCCATACAAATATTCAAAAGCACGAGTATGGATAAAAGAGTTATCCATCATGAACTCTTTGGTGGCCTCCATCCTCAAATCATCACCATTTGTAATTCTTTTAATCTCATCCTTCCCCAATCTTAGGGTGATGGCTCTTGAGCTCATTGCAATGTCAGTTGGATCTAGTGGCATCTCTGGATTTATTTCACCAAGAGTTACAATAATATCCTCCTCATCATTACCTTTCTAGCCAACATCCCTCATACTGTCAGTTCTAGGCCTCTTTGGGGATGATGTGTTAATCTGTTCTGAACTTTTCAAAGGCGAATCTAGATCAATTATACCAGGTTGATATCCTTAGGACGAATAATGCACCACTCATCATAACCTCCTCTATCCTACTTCTCTTCCTTCTTGAAAACACCTTTATTTTCTCGTGAGGCTGGTAGGTAGGCCTTTCTTCAATTCTTATCTCAGGGTGCTCCTCAGTAACTTGTGACTTTCCCTTTCCTTCTACAATTCTTTCCTCTTTTAAGACTCCTACTATGCTCTCAAAATTGTCAAGAGCATAGATTACCATATTGAGCTCATCTTTGGCATTAGGTACAGGATGAAAACTAGGTATTTTCTCCTGTTTACTTCTCACCATTTTTGAATAGGCAATGTACATTGCCTTTCTCTTGTCTTGTACATCCTTATCAAAAATGTTCTTAATGATATCTCCAGGATAGTAGAAATTGTGGACAAAGGTTCCAGTCTGATGCCTAGCCTTCATTTGGGAAATAAAACTCTTAGGATCATAATTCCTAGGGCATACAATTCTTAACCTATATGGCCTGAGTAACAAGTGCAAATTTCTCCACCCTCCCTTTATAATGACAAAATCTGCAAAAAATGTATATTCAGGGAAAAAGGATCCCTTCTTGTGTTCAATAGGTAGATGGAAATCTTGAGATGCTCCTAGCTGCCTCATAATCTCTACAAAACTGAGTCTGAGGGGAACTTCCTTGGGTAGAACAAACGGGAAGACATTTGTGACAAAAACCCTAAAAATTGTAGTGCCATGATTGGGGATAATGTAATACCCCTCTGTTTTGTCTATTGTACGAACATTATTGGTTCCTATTTTATGCTTTAGTATGGTGGTGTACTCTGACATTATACTTGGTTATAGTTTATCTCTATGTTATCGTGATGTATCTTGACTTGATGATCCTACCTTTAATTTGTAATTTTTATGGCATGTATGGAATTAGCATAAGTGGTTATTTATTTTATGATGTTATATGCTTTGATTTTGTTGATATGTTAGATGCGTCAGTTAGAATGATTGTATTGGTGAAGAGGACGGTATCGCATCACTCGCTTGTGAGCGCCCTGCGATTCCGTGATCTCCTCTTCACAGTGTATTTTAATTATGACATGTTTATGTATATGGATATGCTCTTTGCTGCAGGTTGACAGGTACAGGACAACGACTCCACCTGGTTTCACAAGTTTGAGCGTGTCCATTGCCCAACGATAATCGATTGGGAGATAGTAGCTAGGATTCCGTGTCAGGTTGTCACCGTAGTCCTAGTGAGTCATCTGGTGTTAGTCGGGTTAAGTTGTCCTATTTGGGTCTTTTGGCTTTAAATTTCAAGTTTTATGTGCAAGTTAGGAAAATGATAAAATATATGCTCTAATAGTTAAATTGGAAATTACCTTGTTTGATTATGTTGCAATGTAATTTATTGTATTGTTAATTTAATCTAAATCAATAAATAATTTAATAGTGGATTAAATTTATGTTATTAATTGATTAAATTTGTAATGTTGTAATAGTTAAATTTCTCATTCTGAAAATTTTATGCATATTTGGGCAAAATTGAAAATTAAAGGGAAATGAATTGCAAAGTCAAATTTGAAAAATTGAAAATTCAAAAAATTAAAAAAATAGATATTTTCCATTTTGAATTTATGAAGGTTGTTGAGTTTTTTTAGGGTAAAATCCTTATGGTTTGAATGGGCTTCTGAATTTTTGGATCTTGAGTTTTTGCATGAAAATTTGAAATTTGTGAGAGGTGAATTTGGCAATTTGTGGGTTTTTGGATTGGAGTGGCAAAATTTTGAGGAATTGGATTTGGAAGCAAGAGGAAAAGTTGAGCATCATTTGGTTTTCTTCAAACTCAAGTTTTATCAGGTTCTTGTCTTTTGTTTTATTGATTTTGACAATTTAAATTTTAAATGTGTGGATGTTTGAAAACCTGGTTGCATATTGTTTTCAATAATCTGATTGTGAATTGGAAGGAGAAAACCCATATAGAAAATTGAATTTATAGTGAGAAATATCATAAAAAAAAAAAAAAATAATTTCTCCAAGAAATCAATGGAGTTTTTTTGTTTGAGATTTAAATGGTCTTTAGAATAAAATTTGTTATTCCTCTCAATTTAACCTTGCAAATGGGTGTTGAAAATATATATAAATATATTGCTAATTTATTTGGGGTGAGGTATACCTCTATTTTCATATGGTTTATTTTTTTCATATGATTTATTGTGGAACTAAAACTTTATTTTAAAAAAAAGAGAGGTCTGGTTTTTTTTATGTTTTTTCTGAAAAAAAAAATACACAGATAAAATAAAATAAAATAAAATTTCAACAGAAATTTTGGATAAAAATCACTGTCAAAATTTTTACTTAGGAATTTTTTTTTAAAAAATGGAAAAAATGCAAAGGGGAGTCGCAGGGGGCTCGACCCCCACCACGCCCCCATGGGAGGCGGGTGAGGGGAGCCACGCCCTGCGCACACCCACTCCCCACCCCTTCCATTGCTGCCGCCCAGTCGTCCCTTTGGACGACTGTGGTTACACACAGTCGCCCCATTAATGGGGTCGGCTGTGTGTAAACATAGCCGCCCAGGGAGGCGCAGCCAGGGGAGGCACGTGCCCCACCAAAGTTAGGTTACTTTGTTTTTTTTTTAACTTTTTTTTTTTAAATTTCATTTTTTTATTATTATTAATATTTATTATATTAATATTAATAATATGTATGTATTATTATATATTTAATATTATAATATATATGTTATTAAAATATTAATATAATATAATATTTTATTATTAGTTATAATATTATAATATTAATAATTATATTTTCATATAATTAATATTTATAATATTATAATAATAATATGTCTTAGGATAATATAATGTTGGTTATTTTGGGTTAAGGTGGGAGTCAAATAATTGATTAAATAGTCTTTAATTGCTTTTGCAAGGGAGCATTATTTCCTTGGGGAACTGATTGTGCAGCTTTATTGTTATTTTCCTATGGCGTGTTTTTTTTAAATATTAATATTAAATCAATGACATTTTGATATGTTGAGCATGATTTGCCAGGAAATGTAATGATGACATGATTAGTTGACAAATGATTTTTCCATAGACCCTTTTTAATCTTCTAAACGCTTATTCTTGAAATGTAGATATTAAACAATTCCTGATATCATTGAACAATAGTTAAACTGAAACATTGGAGTTGAATTTTATTCCTTTCCCGATTTATTAAATGTGGCAAATTACTGGATATTAATGAGGAAATGGGTTTAGTGAACCCAAAGTAGGATTTCATTTTGTCTTGATTATTGATCGTTTGTGTCGTCATTGGGATATGTGGACATGGTACTTGTAAGTCTTCTAGATAGGGTCCTTTCTTATGGTGGGTTGTCGTGTCAGGTTGTCAACCTATTTTTTACCCTTGGGAAGCGTGTTGTAGGTTGTCAATCATTACCTGGTTCCCACGAATGGGGATGTATTATGTTTCTAGTACTAGTGCAGATTATGGGATCCATGTCTCCTTGTAAGGAGTGACCTTGTTCTATGTTATACCTCCTGGAGTTGGAGTGGTTGGAACACCTTTGTTGTGTGTCACATTGAGTATCCTTGGGATTGTGGAGTTGTTCCACGTATCATCATAGGGGAGTGGCTTGTAATGAGGGCCGACACATGAAGTGGTGCCAGGATAACTCATTACAGGTTAGTTAATCCAATGATAACTAAATTAATTTGTTGGGAGCATCAAACACTTAATAAGATAATTATGCCTCGCTCATGCATGCAAGGGCTTGTAAAGACTTGGGTTGAGACGGGAAGGCCTAGAATGGGAAGATCGTTATCTTATCACCATGAAAGATAACTAATTCCGCATTGGTTTACACGAGGGGCTGAAAGTCGTTAGAGGTTACCAGGATAACCCGAGATGAGGGCCGAGACCTAGGAAGACTCACCAGGATAACCTATGTAACAATGCGATGACATTTCTCCTAGGTCGACAATATGTTCGCATTAGTGATGCAGTTGATTGTTTTAATTTTGGAAGCATTGTAACCTTTTGTTAGTGACTTTGTTGTACTCAGCCATGTTGATTATATTAGCCTATGTCTTGAGGTAGACGTGCTTGGCTAGGGATTGTAGTTACTATCTCCTAGCACGGGGGATGGACCTTTGGGTTCCACTTGGTTGGGTGGTGTGCACCTTACTCCGTTGGGTTTTTTCTTGTTCATGTGGTTGAGACTTCCAATTGGAGAGCTCGTGGTTTCAGTTGACGTTCTCTTGTTATCTATTCAGTTATTCATGTTATCTTTACCCCTCTTGTTATCGAGGTGGAATTTGTAATTGTAACCCTATGTTATTGGACTTGTCTCATTTGGGGAATGAGATATTGTAATCTTATGGTTTTGAATGGATTAATGAAATCAAAATTCTTATCTTATGTTTGTTGTTGTTTCACCTTCTTGGAATGTATGTGTTAATTTAATGATTAAATAATTGTCGTAGTTTTTATTCATGTTATGTTGAGGTTCTATATAACCTTTGTCTCGTAATATTAGAGGTTGTTGGCATTAATTAATTAACTCACTTATTATTTATCCTTTTAAAAATTAAAAAAAAAAAAAATTATTCCGTTTAAGTAGTTAATTGCAACTTTCTCTAGGGTTGCATGGCGGGGAGTTACACATGTTATCAGAGCCTAGGTTTAAACACTGGGTACTCTGGGATTATGATGGTTCCATTAAGCTTTAGTTGTTTAAGTGTTGAGTTGTGTACCTTGCCTAATACCTTGAAGTGTTTGTGCAAGATTATGCCGCCCAAATGCAGAAGAGGCAGAGGGCATGTTCGTGGCCGTCTAAATGGTCGTGGTGAGAGTCAGCATGACTCTCCTCGTTTAATTCCTCTTATTCCTGATCAGGAGGAACAACAGGCATCACAAAATGTACCCGGGGTTGGTAATTTGCAGCAGGATCCAGCAGGGATCGAGGCAGTGTGTAGGGTGCTAGAGGAGGCTTTGGCACTTCCTGGACCTAGGCAGGCAAAGGTTCAGTTCAACCATGTGGTGAGGGAAACTCCACCCTAGTTTGAGGCTCATATGAGGGACTTGCTCAGAGGGCACCCTCCATTATACGATGGATCTAGTACCGACTTAGAGGCCGAGACTTGGCTCATTGACTTGGACAGGTGTTTCGCTATGCATCCATATGATAGCAACACCAGAGCTCGGTATGCCATTATGCAGTTGAGAGGATTTGCCTCCACTTGGTGGAGATTAGAGGAGCAGAAGCTCCATATTGATATTCACACTATATCATGGGAGATCTTTGTAGAGAGATTCAGAGCTAGATTTTATCTGAGCATTGGCGTTAGCATCGAGGGGACGAGTTCCATGCCTTGCGTCAGTTAGCACTATCTATTGACCAGTATGAGCACCTTTTTTATGAGCTCAAACAGTATGTCGGGATTGGTGATGACGAAAGCATGTTATTTCACCATTTTGTCAGGGGCTTGAATGCCCGTCTTAGCGGTGGTGTGAGGGTTTTCGAACCCAAGACCATGGAAGTGGCAGTGGAGAAAGCACGCCTAGTTGAGGAGAATTTGAGTATGGCTTTTGGAGGGCACGTGAGTGCTCCAGTTGGCAGTAGTGCAGTGGTAGGTTCTAGTGTCAGAGGAGGGCAGCCTTAGGGAGGTTTACCTCCTAAGTCTCAGCAGGGGCCATCTCAGGGTGGTCAGTAGTAGCAGCAAACATCATAGGGGAAACGTAAGGTTTTCCAGCAGAGACATGGAGATAGGAATTGGAGGTGTGCAAAACACTCCAACTATGAGTAGCCAGCACAAAGTTCGTAGTCTACTTTCAAGGGTAGTGTGCAATAGTCTAGTGCGCCATCTGGAGGTAGAGGTTTTGGCAGAGGCATTGAGTGTTTTGCATGTGGTCAGCAGGGTCACATGGCTAGAGGTTGTCCCAACAGGGGCACAACAGGGTTTTCGCAGGGACCAGTAGCATCTGAGCTGATAGTTGGTGATGCTGGTAGAGGGCATCGAGTTTTTGCAGTAGTTGATAACCGCCAGGATGAGCATCAAGGCACGGTCATTGAGACTTATGGTATGTTGTTGGGTACCCCAGTTACCATTTTATTTAATTCATGAGCTACAGACTCCATTTCTTCATCAATTGTGTCGTGATGTAGACTGGGTGTGGTAAGGCAAGGTGATAGGTGGCAGGTAGAGCTAGCTTCAGGTGCGAAAGTCGCATCACATTCCCTTGTGCCAGGATGTAGATTAGAGATTGGACCTCTCCAGACTATGTTGGACCTTCATGTTATTCCCTTGGGTTCTTATGACATTGTCATTGGGATGGATTGGTTGGAGGCACATAGTGCGGTCTTGGATTGTCGACGCAAGTTGATTTGATGCATTAATGCATCTGGTAGAGAGATAGAGATTGTGGGAGTCTTGAGGCCTATTTATTTGAGGGTCATCTCAGCTATGCAGTTGAGAAGGTGTGTACGTCAGGGTTTCCAATTGTTTGTTGTTACAGTGGATGACTTGGATCTAGGTAGTGGAGAAGAGAAAGTCACTCTTGATAGTCACCCCATCCTTCAGGAGTACTCTGATGTCTTCCCAGACGGGATTCCAGGGATTCCACCTCAGATGGATATTGACTTCAAGATTGACCTTATACCTAGTTCTCAACCCATCTCCCGAGCTCCCTATCGTATGACTACCCAGGAGCTGAAAGAGCTTCGTTTGCAGCTTGAGGAGTTGTTAGAGAAGGGCTTCATACACCCTAGTGTTTCACCTTGGGGAGCACCAGTCATCTTCGTGAAGAAGGATGGTTCACTTCAGTTATGTATTGACTACTGATAGTTGAACAAAGTGACCATCAGGAACCGATATCCGCTTCCTAGGATCGACGATCTCTTTGATTAGGTCAAGGGTGCCACCATCTTTTCGAAGATTGATCATAAGTGTGGATATCATTAGCTCTGGATCTTTGACTCTGATATTCATAAGATAGCATTTTGAATGCGGTATGGTCTCTACGAGTTCACAGTAGTACCATTTGGGTCGATGAATGCATCTTCTGTGTTCATGAGTCTGATGAACGATGTATTTCATACATACCTAGAGAGGGTTGTCCTTGTGCTCCTTGATGACATTCTGATTTATTCCAGGACTATGGTAGAGCATGAGGGACATTTACGGCAGGTATTGCAGTGTTTGTGAGATAATCAGTTGTTTTCCAACCTGTCGAAGTGTGAGTTATTCAAATCTGAGGTACAGTACCTTGGGCATGTCATCTCAAGGAAGGGTATTTTAGTGGATCCAGTGAAGATCCAAGTGATCTCAGATTGGCGTGCGCTCATGAATGTGGCAGAGATACATAGCTTTATGGGGCTAGGCTATTACAGATGCTTTGTGCAGGGTTTCTCGAGGATAGGTTATCCTATCACTACCCTTCAGAGGAAAGGGAAGAGGTTTGAGTGGTCAGAGAAGTGCGAGGCATCATTTCAGAGCCTTAAGGAGATGTTGACTAGTGCACTGATACTTGCGATACCGGATTCGACTGGGGACTTTATGGTTTGCACAGATGCATCCTTGGAGAGTCTTGGTGCAGTGTTGATGTAGGATGGTCGAGTCATTGCATATGAGCTATGAAAACTCAAGGACCATGAGTTGAACTATCCCACCCATGATCTTGAGTTAGCAGCAGTTGTGCATGCATTGATGAGATGAAGACATTTTCTTCTTGGCCATAGGTTTGAGCTGCATAGTAATCAGAGAAGTCTATAGTATATCTTCATGCAGCCCAACCTTAATGCTAGGAAAAGGCATTGGATGGAGTTCCTCTACGAGTACGAATTTGAGGTGAAGTACATCCAGGGGAAGGAGAATGTTGTAGCGGATGCACTTAGTCGACAGAGACATGAGATATCTGAGTTGACTCTAGTTGTGGATCTACGAAGTCAGATTCTTTCTACCCTTCCAGCAGATAGTTGGTACCAGGAGGTCAGGACAGTGATAGAGGCAAGTAGACCTCTTGAGGGTAGACATTCAGGTTATACTTTGGATTCAGATGAGCTATTGAGACACACGAGACGCATATACGTTCCTCCTTCTGATGGTCTTCATACCTTGGTCATGAATGAAGCACATTGTGCACCTTATTCAGCCCATCCTGGGGTGAAGAAGATGCATGCCAATTTGCGATAGTTGTACTTTTGGCCAGGGATGAAGCGAGATATCATGGATTTTGTGTCACGATGTCTAGAGTGCCAGCGAGTTAAGGCTGAGCACCAACATCCAGCAGGGCTCCTGCAATCGCATTTTATACCAGAGTGGAAGTGGGATATCATCTCATTGGATTTCATTGTTGGTTTACCCAACTTTTCGAGATGACATGATGCGATAATGGTGATAGTTGATAGGTTGATGAAGGTGGCACACTTCTCACCTATGCGCTCATCCTACACCACATCGTCTGTAGCTAGAGTGTTCATGGAGGATATTGTGAGGTTACATGGCATTCCGCATTGGATTATCTTTGACAGGGATCCAGTGTTTACTTCAACTCTTTGGACATCATTGTAGCATGCGATGGGGACACAGTTGAACTTTAGTTTAGCTTATCACCCCGAGACAGATGGACAGACCGAGAGGGTTAATCAGATCCTTGAGGATATGTTATGCATGTATGTGATGGACCATTAGACACGTTGGGAGGATTATCTCTATTTGGTAGAGTTTTCCTATAATAATGGTTTTCAGAGTTCCATTGGTATGGCTCCATTCCAGGCATTGTATGGGAGACCGTGTCGTACCCTTTTGAGTTGGGATTGACTAGAGGATAGGATAGTGTTGGGTCCTGAGATGCTGTAGGATATGGAGCAACAGGTGGATAGGATTAGAGGGCACTCGGTGGTAGCGCAGGATAGGCAGAAGAAGTACGCGGATGTGCATAGAGTGGATCGTCAGTTTGTTGTAGGTGATAGAGTCTTCTTGCGGGTGCACCCACGAAAGAGTCCCATCCATTATGGAAAGGGCTCTAAGTTGGCACCTCGCTTTGTTAGACCTTTCGAGATACTTGAGAAGATTGGTCCTGTTGCTTACCATCTTGCTTTACTGCCCAGTCTCTCACGCATACATGATGTGTTTCATGTTTCAGTTCTTCGACCGTACCATCTAGACATTTCTCATGTCCTTGATTGGAATGCATTGCAGGTAGAGGACGAGCAGCTGGCTTTAGAGCCCATGGTCGTCATGGAGCATAGAATGCTCACCCTTCGAGGGTGAGGTATTGATCAAGTTAGGATTTAGTGGGATCCTAGGGATGACACGTCATCCACATGGGAAGATGCAGCTAGAATGAGGGAGCTTTATCCCTATTTGTTTGCAGGCTTCTAGGAGTAAGGTTGACCCTAGGGGGGGAGGATGTAATACCCCTCTGTTTTGTCTATTGTACGAACATTATTTGTTCCTATTTTATGCTTTAGTATGGTGGTGTACTTTGACATTATACTTGGTTATAGTTTATCTCTATGTTATTGTGATGTATCTTGACTTGATGATCCTACCTTTTGATGTGAATTATTATGGCATGTATGGAATTAGCATAAGTGGTTAATTATTTTATGATGTTTTATGCTTTGATTTTGTTGATATGTTAGATGCGTCTGCTAGAATGATTGTATTGGTGAAGAGGACAGTATCGCATCACTCGCTTGCGAGCGCCCTGCGATTCCGTGATCTCCTCTTCACAGTGTATTTTAATTATGACATGTTTATGTATATGGATATGCTCTTTGCTGTAGGTTGATAGGTACAGGACAACAACTCCACCTGGTTTCACAGGTTTGAGCGTGTCCATTGCCCAACAACAATTGATTGGGAGATAGTAGCTAGGATTCCATGTCAGGTCGTCACCCTAGTCCTAGTGAGTCATCTGGTGTTAGTCGGGCTAAGTTGTCCTATTTGGGTCTTCTAGCTTTGAATTTCAAGTTTGGAAAATGATAAAATATATGCTCTAATAGTTAAATTGGCAATTACCTTGTTTGATTATGTTGCAATGTAATTTATTGTATTGTTAATTTAATCTAAATTAATAAATAATTTAATAGTGGATTAAATTTATGTTATTAATTGATTAAATTTGTAATGTTGTAATAGTTAAATTTCTCATTCTGGGAATTTTATGCATATTTGGGCAAAATTGAAAATTAAAGGGAAATGAATTGCAAAGTCAAATTTGAAAAGTTGAAAATTCAAAAAAATAAAAAAAATAGATATTTTCCATTTTGAATTTATGAGGGTTGTTGAGTTTTTTTAGGGTAAAATCCTTATGGTTTGAATGGGCTTCTAAATTTTTGGATCTTGAGTTTTTGCATGAAAATTTGAAATTTGTGAGAGGTGAATTTGGCAATTTGTGGGTTTTTGGATTGGAGTGGCAACATTTTGAGGAATTGGATTTGGAAGCAAGAGGAAAAGTTGAGCATCATCTGGTCCTCTTCAAACTCAAGTTTTATCAGGTTCTTATCTTTTATTTTATTGATTTTGACAATTTAAATTTTAAATGTGTGGATGTTTGAAAACTTGGTTGCATATTGTTTTCAATAATCTGTTTGTGAATTGGAAGGAGAAAACCCATATAGGAAATTGAATTTATAGTGAGAAATATTATCAAAAAAAAGAAAAAAAAAATTCTCCAAGAAATCAATGGAGTTTTTCTGTTTGAGATTTAAATGGTCTTTAGAATAAAATTTGTTATTCCTCTCAATTTAACCTTGCAAATGGGTGTTGAAAATATATATAAATATATTGCTAATTTATTTGGGGTGAGGTTATACCTCTATTTTCATATGGTTGATTTTTTTCATATGATTTATTGTGAAACTAAAACTTTATTTTTTTAAAAAGAGAGGTCTGGTTTTTTTAATGTTTTTTCTCAAAAAAAAATACACAAAAAAAATAAAATAAATTAAAATAAAATTTCAACCGAAAATTTCGAATAAAAATCACTGTCAAAATTTTTACTCAGGAAAAAATTAAAAATAAAATAAAAAATAAAATGAAAAAATGCAGAGGGGAGTCGTAGGGGGCTCGACCCCCACCGCGCCCCCATGGGAGGTGGGTGAGGGGAGCCATGCCCTATGCGCACCCACTCCCCACCCCTTCCGTCGTTGTCGCCCAACTGTCCCTTTGGACGACTGTGTTTACACATAGTTGCCCCATTAATGGGGTCAGTTGTGTGTAAACACAGCTGCCTAGGGAGGCGCGGCCAGGGGAGGCACATGCCCCACCAAAGTTAGGTTACTTTGTTTTTTTTTTATATATTTTTTTAAATTTCATTTTTTTATTATTATTAATATTTATTATATGTATGTATTATTATATATTTAATATTAAATATTAATATTTAATATTATAATATATATGTATATATATATGTTATTAAAATATTAATAAAATACAATATTTTATTATTAGTTATAATATTATAATATTAATAATTATATTTTCATATAATTAATATTTATAATATTATAATTATAATATGTCTTAGGAGAATATAATGTTGGTTATTTTGGGTTAAGGTGGGAGTCGAATAATTAATTAAATAGTCTTTAATTGCGTTTGCAAGGGAGCATTATTTTCTTGGGGAACTAATCGTGCAACTTTATTGTTATTTTCCTATGGCATGTTTTTTTTAAAATATTAATATTAAATCAATGACATTTTGATATGTTGAGCATGATTTGCCAGGAAATGTAATGACGATATGATTAATTAACAAATGATTTTGCCATAGACCCTTTTTAATCTTCTAAACGTTTATTTTTGAAACGTAGATATTAAACAATTCCTGATATCATTGAACAATAGTTAAACTGAAACATTGGAGTTGAATTTTATTCCTTTCTTGATTTATTAAATGTGGAAAATTACTAGATATTAATGAGGAAATGAGTTTAGTGAACCCAAAGTAGGATTTCATTTTGTCTTGATTATTGATCGTTTGTGTCGTCATTGGGATATGTGGACATGGTACTTGTAAGTCTTCCAGATAGGGTCCTTTCTTATGGTGGGTTGTCGTGTATGGTTGTCAACCTATTTAGTACCCTTGGGACGCGTGTTGTAGGTTGTCAATCATTACCCAGTTCCCATGAACGGGGATGTATTATCTTTCTGGTATTAGTGCGGATTATGGGATCCATGTCTCCTTGTAAGGAGTGGCCTTGTTCTATTCCATACCTCCTAGAGTTGGAGAGGATGGAACACCTTTTTTGTGTTGTATTGAGTATCCTTGGGATTGTGGAGTTGTCCATGTGTTGTCATAGGGGAGTGGTTTGTAACGAGGGCCGGCACACGAAGTGGTGCCAGGATAACTCATTACAAGTTAGTTAATCCATTGATAACTAAATTAATCTGTTGGGAGCACCAAACACTTAATAAGATAATTATGCCTTGCTCATGCATGCAAGGGCTTGTAGAGACTTGGGTTGAGGCAAGAAGGCCTAGAATGGGAAGATCGTTACCTTGTCACTATGAAAGGTAATTGATTCCGCATTGGTTTACATGAGGGGCCGAGAGTCATTAGAGGTTACCAGGATAACACACTTTGGGGTCCAGGGCCTAGGAAGACTCACCAGGATAACCTATATAACAATGTGATGACACTTCTCCTAGGTCAACAGTATGTTCGCATCAGTGATGTAGTTGATTGTCTTAATTCTAGAAGCAATGTAACCTTTTGTTAGTGACTTTGTTGTACTCATCCTTATTGATTATGTTAGCCTATGTCCTAGCACAGGGGGTGGACCTTTGGGTTCCACTTGGTTGGGTGGCATGCACCTTACTCTGTTGGGTTTTCTCCTTGTTCATGTGGTTGAGACTTCCAGTTGGAGAGCTCGTGGTTTCAGTTGACGTTCTCTTGTTATCTATTCAGTTATTCATGTTATCATTACCCCTCTTGTTATCAAGGTGGAATTTGTAATTGTAACCCTATGTTATTGGACTTGCCTCATTCGAGGAATGAGAGATTGTAATCTTATGGTTTTTTAATGGATTAATGAAATCAAAAGACTTATCTTTTGCTTGTTGTCATTTTACCTTGCTTGGAATGTATGTGTTAATTTAATGATTAAATAATTGTCGTAGTTTTTATTCATGTTATGTTGAGGTTCTATATAACCTTTGTCTCGTAACCTTAGAGGTTGTTGGCATTAATTAATTAACTCACTTATTATTTATCCTTTTAAAAAAAATAAATTATTTCGTTTAAGTAGTTAATTGCAACTTCCTCTAGGGTTGCATGGCGGGGCATTACA
>CM021109.1:77056626-77549440 GCA_007115665.2 Sequoiadendron giganteum
AATTTATTTGAGTGAGGTTACACCTCTATTTTCATATGGTTCATTTTTTTATATGAGTTATTGTGAAAATAAAAATTTATTCTGAGAAAAGAGAGGTCTGGTTTTTATGTTTTTTTTCCTCAAAAAAAATACACAGAAAAAAAAAATGAATAAATAAAAAGACATGAAATTTTCTTTAAAAAAAATTTAAGTTTGGACTTTTTTGAAAAAATTACGAAATTTTTACAGAGAAGAAATTTTATAAAAGAAATATATAATAAAATGAAAAAGGGCAGAGGGAGACACAGGGGGCTCGACCCCCACCACACCCCCATGGGAGGTGGGTGAGGGAAGCCGCACCCTGCACGCACCACTCCCCACCCCTTCCATCGCTGCCATAGCCGCCCAATATGGACAACTGTGTTTACACACAGTCGCCCCATTAATGGGGTCGGTTGTGTGTAAACATAGCCGCCCAGGGAGGCGCAGCCAGGGGAGGCATCCCCACAAACAAAAGTTAGGTTTTGTTTTTTTCTGTCTTTTTTTTTTTTAAAATTTAATTTAATTTTTTTTTATTATTATTAATATTTATTATATTAGTATTAATAATATGTATATATTTATATATTTAATATTAAATATTAATATTTAATATTATAATATATTTATGTATATATATATGTTATTAAAATATTAATATAATATAATATTTTATTATTAGTTATAATATTATAATATTAATAATTATATTTTCATATAATTAATATTTATAATATTATAATAATAATATGTCTTAGGATAATATAATGTTGGTTATTTTGGGTTAAGGTGGGAGTCGAATAATTGATTAAATAGTCTTTAATTGCTTTTGCAAGGGAGCATTATTTTCTTGGGGAACTGATTGTGCAACTTTATTGTTATTTTCCTATGGCGTGTTTTTTTATAATATTAATATTAAATCAATGACATTTTGATATGTTGAGCATGATTTTCCAAGAAATGTAATGACGACATGATTAGTTAACAAATGATTTTGCCATAGACCCTTTTTAATCTTCGAAACGTTTATTCTTGAAACGTAGATATTAAACAATTCCTGATATCATTGAACAATAGTTAAACTGAAACATTGGAGTTGAATTTTATTCCTTTCCTGATTTATTAAATGTGGCAAATTACTGGATATTAATGAGGAAATGGGTTTAGTGAACCCAAAGTAGGATTTCATTTTGTCTTGATTATTGATCATTTGTGTCGTCGTTGGGATATGTGGACATGGTACTTGTAAGTCTTCTAGATAGGGTCCTTTCTTATGGTGGGTTGTCGTGTCAGGTTGTCAACCTATTTTGTACCCTTGGGAAGCATGTTGTAGGTTGTCAATCATTACCCGGTTCCCACGAACGGGGATGTATTGTGTTTCTGGTATTAGTGTGGATTATGGGATCCGTGTCTCCTTGTAAGGAGTGACCTTGTTCTATGTTATACCTCCTGGAGTTGGAGTGGTTGGAACACCTTTGTTGTGTGTCACATTGAGTATCCTTGGGATTGTGGAGTTGTTCCATGTATCATCATAGGGGAGTGGCTTGTAATGAGGGCTAGCACACGAAGTGGTGCTAGGATAACTCATTACAAGTTAGTTAATCTAGTGATAACTAAATTAATCTGTTGGGAGCATCAAACACTTAATAAGATAATTATGCCTCGCTCATGCATGTAAGGGCTTGTAAAGACCTGGGTTGAGATGGGAAGGCCTGGAATGGCAAGATTGTTATCTTGTTACCATGAAAGATAACTGATTCTGCATTGGTTTACATGAGAGGCTGAAAGTCGTTAGAGGTTACCAAGGTAACCCGAGACGGGGGCCGGGACCTAGGAAGACTCACCAGGATAACCTATGTAACAATGTGATGACACTTCTCCTAGGTCGCCAGTATGTTCGCATTAGTGATGCAGTTGTCTGTTTTAATTCTGGAAGCATTGTAACCTTTTGTTAGTGACTTTGTTGTACTTAGCCATGTTGATTATGTTAGCCTATGTCTTGAGGTAGACGTGCTTGTCTAGGGATTCTGGTTACTATCTCCTAGCACAGGGTGTGGACCTTTGGGTTCCACTTGGTTGGGTGGTGTGTACCTTACTCCGTTGGGTTTTCTTCTTGTTCGTGTGGTCGAGACTTCTAGTTGGAGAGCTCGTTGTTTCAGTTGACGTTCTCTTGTTATCTATTCAGTTATTCATGTTATCTTTACCCTTCTTGTTATTGTTATCGAGGTGGAATTTGTAATTGTAACCCTATGTTATTGGACTTGCCTCATTCGGGGAATGAGAGATTGTAATCTTATGGTTTTGAATGGATTAATGAAATCGAAAGTCTTATCTTATGTTTGTTGTTGTTTCACCTTCTTGGAATGTATGTGTTAATTTAATGATTAAATAATTTTCATAGTTTTTATTCATGTTATGTTGTGGTTCTGTATAACCTTTGTCTCGTAACCTTAGAGGTTGTTGGCATTAATTAATTAACTCACTTATTATTTATCCTTTAAAAATAAAATAAAATAATTATTCCGTTTAAGTAGTTAATTGCAACTTCCTCTAGGGTTGCGTGGTGGGGCATTACAGATAATATCACCCCAATTATGGGTTAGGTTCAACTCAGGCCTCCTCTCCATAGGTCTTAGGAAGTCATGGATTTCATTTGGAATCTTGGGGGATCAACAAATAAATCCTTCTTTAAATTAGATCCGAAAATATTATGAAAGGTGACATAATCAAACTTATGATCATGCATGTCCAGGACTCTAGTCCAATATTGGATAGGCGTTTCAATATCTTCTTCCATCTTCTTCAACTCCATATCTTTCTCAAATACCTTCTAACCCCTATATAAAAACATATGAATCAACAATGAAAACCATCTGAATTTTACCCAATTCTTTCCCAACTTCAAAGCTGCTAAGCCAGAATGTATGTTCTCTACAAGGTGAGTGGCAAAGTCATATACCACATTATAACCAAGGTGTTGGAGGTTTACAACCATATACATTATCTCTATAGGTACAATCTTCTTCAAATCAATCTCTAGAACTTGACATAGTGCACAGATGGTCTTCTTGAAATGGGGGGCGAAGTAGTCTACTGGGAAAGGTTCAGGCTCATTCCTGCCAATAACAACTTTTTTCTGATTTTTTCCTCTTCCCGACACAGCCAAATGGGGTATCAAAAGGGATGTCCTTATCAAACCCTTGGTGTTTATGTACTCTTCACTGAAGACCTCCAATTTGATGGGAATCATATCCTGGCTCCATTCATGCAAGCCAAAAATCTCTACAATTTCCTCCCTGGTTATTTTAATTATAGGCTTTCCAAGATGTGTTCTGACAATTTGAGTCATAGGGTCGTATCTTGCAGCAATATCTTTCAATAAGCCTAAATCTTCATAGACATTGGGTACCACCAGCTTACCCAGGTCCAATCTCCATGGATTACACAAAGGAACATGCAAATCTCTATTTCCAAACCAATTGGAAAACAACTGCCAACCAGTGTACGATAATTCAGCATTGTGGATTGTACACTGTTTGTCCATTAAACCTTCATGAATCACGGGCCATAGAATAATACCCTTCCTTCTTGCTTTTTGCTCATAGAAGGTTTTCCATAGATCAATAATATCTTGTGAGTAATCCCTAGGCATAGCCTTGGGACCAACAGATCTTGCCTTGGATGCCATATATTAAAAAGAAGGGAATTTGAACTAGAGTTTTCTTTAAAAGACAAACAATTACACCCTACTCTCGACTGCCATTACAAAAAACTTCTTTATATTTAGACAAATCCCTAGCAATGACCTATATAAGCTCTAACAGCCAATTCGCTTAACAATTCACCAGGAAACGAAAAGGAAACAATCGCTAATTATTCAATAGGCCACATTAATATATATTCTGAAATTACAAAAGAAGGCATATGTATCACTTACTGTTTATTTTGTAGAGTGTCAAATGCCACGATAATGGAGAACTAAGATAATAGCTGCTTCCCTAAGCACTGAGGGATTCTTACAAACCAGAATGCAATATTGAAATAGCAATTCA
Source organism: Sequoiadendron giganteum (assembly GCA_007115665.2). Lineage (NCBI taxonomy): Eukaryota > Viridiplantae > Streptophyta > Pinopsida > Cupressales > Cupressaceae > Sequoiadendron > Sequoiadendron giganteum. The sequence goes on from CM021109.1 coordinate 77,060,697, forward strand.
CTGGTTATTTAGCATTTAATTATGCAAGCCGAGTCGAAATTTACCATAACTATTCGCTCTTGCGAGATAGAACGGCTATAGTATAACACTAGTTTGTTTGAAAACATGCTGTTGATCAAAAACACAGTTGGCCAAATGGACGGTCCAGATTTGGTCAACAATAGTTTGAAAATGACACATCCTCTTTCCAGTCAGCAAGCAAGCAAGAAAAATGCCCATTAGGTACTACATCAGCACAGAACAGGTCCCACTATGTTCGTTAATCGATAACACCGGTGCCTATGCATCAACACATCATGTACCTCACAACATTATTGAAACTAAAGTTTTAATTGCGCGAGGTCAGCGAGGGATGACCGAGATGCATCAGAAAGTACACAACTGTCAGCATCAACACCCATTCATCAGTCAACACTCAAATCTTGGCCCCACCAAGTTACACAACAGGTGGCAACATCTCACAAGACTTGCAAATTTTTTTGTGACATAAGCACAAACCTTGCGATGTTTGCGATGAACGGTCAAGATCACGGTTACTACAGCCATCGGTTAATACAATCTGCACATGCAAAATAGTTACTTTAAAGAAGGGGACCAACTAGGCAGATGGGGGAATAACCCACTGGGTCAAAAATAATTCAATGGTTACGTTGTAAAGGTTAGTGGGCCAAAAATCACAGGGACACACAAGTCATAATGCAAAATCGAAAGGATAGATAAAAGGGTCCAGTGAAGTAATGGCCAAAGAGGGATAAAATATGACTTAAGTGACTGATCACTGCTGATAGCAAGTCAATAGCCAGAAAGAAAAACCCCCCAATACCAGACCAATTGGAAAAATAACGAAGATAAAACCACCACAAAGGGGAAGAAAATAAAAAGCACCATCAATATCCTCGGTCATAGTGTATAATATTTAAGCTTTGCTAAAGTATCATCATCATAAGGTACATTATTTGCATTATCAAGTAGAATGAGGCAATCTGTAGTAGGATCAATTGGGAATGGAGAAACATGAGGATCTCCAAACATATCCCATTTTGTCAAAAGTGTGCAGGGACATTCAATGCTTGCTATAGACAACAGAGTGTCATAATCAACATAAAAACCATTTATTCCTAATACATTATCAATTCTATTACCCCATATTGATTTATGTCTAGGTGTGTCTAGTTTAGGAATGATCCCATAAAGGCAAGGAAAAATTTTTAGCCATCTAAGATGGGTTATAATGAATTTTTTCTAAGACTCATAATTAGCCTTATCCAAGATTATCACTAAAGGATGGGTAGAAAACCCATGATACAATCTTCAAATGATCACAAAGGAACACCAATATACTCCAACCCTTTTCATTAGTATCAAAGATCACCCCCACAAATATTATAAGGTTGACACTTTATAATTTAGTACGTTTACAAAGCCTTTTCCAAGATACAATGCTCAATAGGCTTAAAATAGCCAAAATTATAAATTTTGATAGAAAATGAACCTGAGATTAAATTTGGAAAATTTAGCCTTATGGTTGTGTAGTGCTCTCCAATACCTTTCCAACCCTACTTGTTTTTTTTAAAAAAAGCACTGAGGTGAAAGTTATGGAATTTTAAAGAAATTTTCACCAACCAGCTTCAACCTACAATATCTAGTAGAAAATGGAAAAAAATTATTTTCAATACCTCTGTGGATAGAAAGTGCTTGGCTCTAGCTTTCCAACAATACCTCATTTGTAGAAAATAGACACCATGGCAAAACGTTATGGATGTTTTTTAAAAAATGACTAAATTTAGCTTGCAGGAAACAATTTTTTTTCTAGCAAAAGTGTTTTACTTCTAATTTGATTTCTAAATAATCTACTCATCATGTGTACAAAATATCAGAAACCCAAAAATATTTTGATTCTAAGAATAAAACTCAAAATGGTTTTTGGATCCAGTAAGCAGAATATGAAAAAAATAACTTTTTAAACTTTCAACCTATAGAAAAAATGATGCATGACTCTTTTTAGACCACAATTTTTTCTAGATCTGCTCAATATATGCAAAATCTAATAGATACCTAGATGGGATTTCAAACCTGGGAACAAAACCTAGAAAATTTATTTTTCTCACCAATGAGTGGAAGTTGAATTTCTAAATCAAAATTGAAAATGAATCCAAAAAAAAGCTTCAAACGCCTATTTGCAGCTTTGTCAAATGATCTCCAATTTGGATAAAACAATAGCCAAAAATGACTTTCTTGAGCCTTTTGGACGTGTTGAAACAATAAAAAATAATTTCAATATAACCAAAAATGTTGCAATTACCCAGATCTCACAAAATACATATGAAAAATGTAGAGGTTATTAGATCCTAGAAAATCCTTTCTAATTCTCTAGATCATTTAAAACACAAGAGAAGAGGATACGAGAATTTACAAGATCTTTACAAAAAACTTAATCTCTCAATCAAGAATCTATGAACTTAGATTTATCAAAACAAAAGCTCTGATATGATGTTAGAAATCTGAAATAGATTGAATAACCCAAGGAACCTTTTAAGAGAAAATCAAAGTTACATAAACTGGAAAAACATAAAAATGCAAACCAGGGCTCTGAGAAATTATGCAATGTCGATGTGACAATATTACATTAAGAGATTCCAAGATAAAAAGATACAATGTAAAAGATGCAAGAGTATGAAGATACAAGCTAGGTAGTGAGTTTATATTGAACTTAGGAGAGGAGGTAGGTGGAGAATCCAACCAATAGGAATCAACCACAAAAAGTGGAGATGGACCATTAAAAGTGGAGGATGCCACCAAAAGTGGAAAGTTTTCCACCCTTTAAGGAAGGGGACACCACACACTTATCTCCTAGTCATAATATCACTTTATTATCCTAATCAAGCTTAAATTAAGTGTGGGAAAAGCCTAGGACTAAGTAAAAATAAATTAACCCACAAAACCTACAACAATTTGTTTGTGTGAGGGTTTTCCTTGATCAAACCCGAAGTTTGGTAATTAAAACTTTATAATTGATAATGATTTGATAAGTGATAGTGTGTGAGCCCTAACCTTAAGTGCATCTATGTTTTTTAAGAGATAACATGCAAATAAACCCTACTCAAGTTTGTTAGAGTATGATTCTTAAATGAAAATGATAAGATCCACTTAGGGAAAAGTCAAAATATCTTAAATAAATCCACAATACAATAATACCTTGCTTAGGCTGCAAATAGAGTGAAGCTTGAAGATGGGAAAAATTAGAAATAAGTCATTAGGTAGAGGGAAGTCAAAAAATGCATCTCCCAATCCTAGAATCTATCATGTTCTTGTATAGGCAACAACCTTCAATTATGAACAATGCTTGATCAAATCTTCACAAATGAGCTTGAAGACCTACAAATACACACAATGCTGGTCCAAGACGTCAAATTTGCTTGCTTTCTTGCTCTTTAGACTCTCTTTTCTTAATCTCCTAATCTCCTTCTCTTGTTGTTCTAGTTTGAAATGGTGAAAAGACTAGGCTTTATAGGATTCTTCTCTAATTTCTTGAATATTAGATCTCAATAGCTGACATTTGCGTATGAATTTTGAATCATTAAAAGACCACCAAAATTATATTTTAAAATAGGTCTTGGCACATGAAGGATGGGTCCTGGCCTCAAGGTCCAAGACACACATGATCCAAGGAAGTTTAATGTTTGAATACATTTATTCAATGCATGTTTCAATGTCAAAAAATAATAAAAATAGGCCTTGGGATGCATAATAGAGGGAATTAGGGCCTATTTAGGAAGGGTAAAAATGCATAAATGTAAGGTCACTAAAATAGGTTTAAACTGTGTGAAATTGTACTATCACCTACAAGGGAGTACAATTTCCTACACAACACATCATTATGGATGGAGTGGATGAGCTTAAATTATATGGTATTTTTGTTGCTTTGTGCAACATCTATTTGCTCAATTTAGGATGTTTAGAATGGAGTATATGCATGAAATAGGAAAGGAGGGAATGAAATCCATTGAAGAAGTTTTGATAGGTTTTTAAACCCTTTAGAGATGCTTCTTTAAGTCTTTTCAAGCCAAAGTTCAAGGTAAAGGTCAATATTTATTATTTTAAAAGTAAAATCAATCTTGATGTATATTTAGATTGATTTCAAGAGTTAGAGAATAACTTTGAGATGAAATACATTGATGAGGATGATAAAAAAAGAGTGAAAATCATTACATCCAAATTGAAGTCACATGTAGCTTTATGGTGGTAGAATGTGTAGAGTTTGAGAATAAAAGGAAAATAAAAAAATTGTTTGACCTAAGATGCTAAAAATTTGAGAACTTGATTCTTTCCCTTTGATTACTAGCAAAAATTGTTTGAAGAATTTTAGATTATAAATGATGAGATCAATCAATATTGAACAGTTTATGAGGTTTCAAATTTGGATAGAAATAGAAGAGAGTGAAGGGTAGGTGGTAACCCAATATGTTAATGGATTAAATTTTCAACTTCAAGATAAATTTGTGTTGGAAAAAATACCTACTATTAATGAGGCTTATGGTTATGCCTTAAAGGTAGATGACAAACTAAACTAGAAAAATAAAATGGTGATTAAAAGGGACGATGCCAATCAAAATAAAGGGAAAGAGGATTTTTTAACCTACTATGTGTGTAGAGCCAAAAAAGGAAAGAATGTGAAGGTTGATTTCATAGAAAGGGGAGGATTTGAAGGTAGGGGATAAGGATGATATTATAGAAAGGGGAGGATTTTAAGGTAGGGGATGACAATGATTTTTTTTGGAGATTAGAAACCCTTGAGATGCTTTATTCATAATGAAAGTTATAAGGCCATAAACTACCCTCAAAGCCCCAAAATAGTGATGACAGCCCAAGAAGAACAAGAACCCTAGAAAAAATACGTTGAAGCGAAGTCAAGAGATAACTTGATGTTGAGATGAACCTTGGATAAAAGTGAAAATCTATGTCACACTTTTATAAAGGAATCAACCAACACAAAGAAAAAAAATCAACTTTGACCATATAAAGTGGTCTTTATGTTTTGAATTTCAAAATAATGTAAACTAATGAAATGTAGAACTCTTGATGAAGTTTATGCTTGTAATTTTTCAAAACAAATAATTATTTAATAAATCTAAAATAAGATTTTGAATTGTTGAAAATTTCAAGAAAAAGTGAGGTTGAGTTGATGTCGCAAAAAAAAATGTTTTTCCTTATTTTTTTCTCCAAATAGATAACTTCAATATCTAGTGCATGGAATAAAATCGATGTATATTTTTCTCGTAATAAAATTTTAAATTCAAACTTACTAGAATTTGAAAGTTTTCATATGACGTCAACTTTTGTTTAATTTTTTTATCATTTTCAAAAAACAAATTATACTATTTTGGGAAGATTCTCTAGTGCACCATATCTTTTTCAAACTATTTTAATATGTTTTAATTTTATTTTCTAATTTCTAATATGTCTCATTTTTTATTATAGCAACCTACTTTTAATATTAAAAAAATATTACAACTAATCAAAATACCAAAAAATATATATTTAGATTAACGATCGTGAGCTCTACAAAAGGGTATTTTTTAGTTTTTTGAAAATCCATTCTTACTCAAAATATTTAGCTTCGACCCTCTACCTACTAGTAAAACCATAAAGAATAGGCTTCTCTAATAGTGTACAGAGGTGGATCTGCTACATACGTGAATCCATTATTCTTACAGAGGCATATTTTATCAAAATGGGTGGATATGTTGTTACTTAGGCAACAACATAGATGGGTGGACTTTATCCTACAAAGGTGGCTTCACAAACAAGTGACTTCACTTTCTATAGAGGTAGTTTTGCAGCATAAGTGGATTTGCACCTAAACAAATGGATCAACAACCTATATAAGCAACCACATTTATACAGGGGAAAATGCGTGGATAAGCAAATCTATCACTACAAGGGTGGATCCATCAATACCTGAGTGGATACGCTACTCAAGCAGATACGTTGATAGGTAGCTACATAATCTACAGGGGCATACATGCTTCTACATATATGGATTCATTAGCTATAGAGGCAACTTCACAAATGAGTGGCTCTATAATATACAAGGGCAGATCTCCTATGTCCTTGGGTGACTATGCTATGATCTTGGGTGATTCCACTTCCTACATCAATGAATATATAAGGTATTAAAAAATCAATTTCAAGTAAAATTTTCACATTTTTCCTTATCATTTTCCTTTAAAAAAAATTTATTCTACAAGTGGTGGATTGTGTTTGTCCCCCTGCACTCCCTATCATTAGGGTGGGTTTCCTAACACCCTTCAAGTTAACACTCCTCTTCTTTTTATCGCATTTTGCATCTAGTCATCTTCATGTGTAGCTTGATATCGCTTGTTCAAGACCAAAAATTGAACTACAAACATATCTTCTACATGTTCGCAGTCAAAAAACTATTTTTTACCACTAATCTAGGCACACTTCATTTTTTCTAAAGGGTCAATTTACATAGTCTATTGTATTTTTATTCCCTTGTTGATCTATGCTATCCCCTTGCATCATTTGGTGAGCCTAGGGATTAGAAATCACAATTTGACTCAAGTCCTTTATGTTACTTAGGTGTCCTAGTTTGCACGTATGCTCTCTCCTTGTGTTATGTGCGAGCCCAGAGATTAGAAATTCCTAGCATTACCTTCCCTTTAGGAGGCATGCTTGGGGATTTTATCAACCCAAGGGACAACCTCAACCACATGAACCATTAGGTATATAAAAGGGGGGATAATGAAAGTTGTACCGCAATCTAGTCATGTCGTGTTTAGTGAATCTCTCATACTTGGGTGATTTTGAGTTAGGAGTGTAAGGTTGGTGCAAATAGCTTGAATGACATTCCCAACCCATTCTCGTGATCGGATAGTGTTCATAGATGCGCCTCATGTACCCTCCTAATATTTAGATGACTCAGTAGATTTCTTGTTTTAGCCTAGCATAAGACCTTTCAACTATTTCTTAGTGTGGTGTAGGGTATAGTAGCATGCATGAATCTACTCACCATGTATCTTCCTAAGTAGAGATAGGATCTCTTTGAGCAACGTATCAGGACCTCCAAAGAAAGGGAAAAGGTGAGCTCTTGTGACATTGGATCCCTATCTATCAACTCTTGACTGAGCGACACATCACACCAATCTTGAGATATTAGCCTTGCAACTAGTGGTCCTAAACTAAGTTAAGACACCTACTTGACTAATATAGGATTAATATTTTTAGCATATCTTCTTGCACTTACTAATTCTTATCTGTATTTCATCCCATCATTTTCCATCTTGTGTCTATCTAATTGTAGTCTTTAGTGCTTTTTCTAGTATTTGTCTAGTCATCCTTAGGTGAGTCTGACTTGTTCTTGGGAAGATCCGCCTAGGAAATCATCCCTAGTCTTTGTCTAGTAATCCCTAGGTGATCCTTCTTTGTTCTTGGGTGGATCTACCTAGGTCATCCTTCCATCATCCCTAGATAGGTAGACCTGCTCTATTCTTGGGTGGATACGTTCCTACATGGGTGGATCAACTCTGTTCATGGATGATTGTGCTCTTCCAATCTACTCGATCATATTTGGGTGATTATTCCCTATCCTTGGATGAATCCATTATACATAGGCGGATCCGTTTGTTACCCATGCTATCCTTTTTGGGTGGATGCACTCTGTCAATTATGGTTTCATTAAGTAGTCAAATCAATCATCTATCATTCTTAGGTGGCTTCACTCTATTCATAAGAAACTTTTTTTTCCTTAGGAAGATCCATTTTCACATGGGTGATTCCATTGATAGGCGATCCTGTCTATAGATAGATGACTTCACTCTATCGACGAGTGATTTTATTCAATAAAACTAGTCATCCATCATTCTTAATCATCTTCACGCAGGTGATAATCGACTTTATTCTTGGTTAGATTCATCTCTAAATAGGTGGATCCATTCCTTATACAAAATCAAAAAATAAAATCCTTCCTATCATGGATAGCCAGTGTCCTCCTATCTCCAAATCTGTAATCCATTCATTTTTCCTCTCCATATACATCTTTAAACAATCACTTTTATCTCATCGATCACCATCCATATATCCAAAACATCATCCCATTTGAGGAAGGAGTTAGTTAAACCCATCTTATCAATTTCCAAGTAATCTTGAATCGAAAATCCAACCTTAGATACTTAATCAAGATCCTAAAATCGTAAATCAACCATCAATCATAATCCCTCATTTCAACTATTTCACCTTGAGCTAAAGGTATACTTTGCATCAATATATTCTCTTGCTTGAGAAATTAGCCTATCTCAAGTAGGAAATCCATCCAATAAATTTTTGAAATGGGATCTCAACCATAGTTAAGAGGATACTATCAACCATCCCCCAACAATTACCTCATCAATCTAACTGCATCCTTGAAATTAGGAGGCCCTCTCACCATATCATCAAAATCATCCTAATTTGAGCTTAAATAAAATCATCATTTGAGCTTAATCTCAATCTCAATCCCAATACGAGATTTAGTACATCTCCATCGAATATCTTCTAACATCGAAAAAAAATATTCTCCCATTTCCCTCTAATACATTTCATTTACCTCATAATCTTCGATTCTCATCTCTTCTAGCCATGCCCATCAATCTAATACCATAAATCCTTATTCCCCCTCAACATTACTAAACATATTAATGAAGGAAGATCCTCGTTATATTGAGGATGATAATGAAAGTCATGTTGATCAAGATGAGTATGAAATAGACCCCTTTGATGCTATCATTTCTAGCAAGCTTATCCCAGGAATCACGCACAATCCAATCTTTCATCCAAGATATCTCACCATGTATCCATCCAAACCCATTAGAAATCCTTATGCTACCTTTAATAAGGGAAATACATAAGCTCCCCTATCCACATCTCTATCGTATCCCCCATCTATATTTCCATCTTATCCCTCATCCACATCTCCTTCTTACCCATCACTCACATATCCCTATCACCCGATCTCCATACCACCTGTTGGTGTTTTTTTATGTAAACCAGGTTTGTCTACTAATCTACCAATGGAATTGCCAAATTTCCAATCAAAGGAAGCTTGGAGGACCTGGACCAACTGACGAGGATTTCTTTTAACAATAACCTCCTACACTTTGGGCTCTGCAAGACCCAGGAGGGTGATCCCAGTAATGAGTTTACAACTTCTGTAACAAAAATCATAAACAATCATTAACTTCAAAAGTAGATAATCTCACTTAATAGCTCAACAGAATGGGATAAGACTGAAATGAATTGACTATTCATCAGTAATATCAACCACTTGGAGCGTGAGATGGTTATAACATAGTTTCATGGTGAAGGATAAATCATAAGTTTTAAAATTTGTGGTAGCAAGCCCTAGGTGAAGACAAACAAAACACTGCATCACAAAGAATAGATGCAAATTAGACCAGTGCCATATCCATTGGAGGAGTCAAATTCATCAACAACTAATGGCTCATAGCAAATTTTAACACATGTACATGTAATATCTCTAATTATACTGCCTTACAGTATCACCAATTTGTACCTCAGCTCAATACTTGTTACCCAATCTTTGTACAGAACGTATCAATCTACAATCTCATTCAAGCAGTTTAATTAATTCTTTGAATTAATGCTAAAACCAGAATTGCACACACCACAACAGTGAGAAGAATAGAATAACCCTTGATTATTTCATTCAAAATTCGAATACATTTGCACATAAGAGAGACATGAGCCTGGATTTGTCAGTTAAACTCAAATGCCAGTACTGTTATGAAACATTAAATCCCAATAAACTCAAATTCTACAACTAAATGACACCAAACCCATTTGCATTGCCTCTATAACTACAGATTTTACAATTTGAAATGTAGCTCCACACCAGAATTTCAGCTAGGTTACTTGCTAACCTAACTTTCTCACTTGCCCACTTGCCAACGTTTTTGACAATGAGAGAAGAAAAGAATAAGAAGAGGAGAAAAAATTCCAGAAGAAACCCTAAATCCGAACAGGAATAGCCATTTGGAATCATCTCCACCATTGAATAGTGATCTACAAAATATCCTCTCCATTTCCCTATAGCAAACTTCAATCTGTTTCAAAAACAACATGTGCCCAATTCGTTCCTCAATAGAAAAATGACATGTATCCACTCTTCACTCATTGTAATAAACAGATTCTATAGCTGAAAGAAAACTCTATCCCCATGAAAAATCCATTTCCTGTTGTTTTCTATTTTCCCCTTTGTTGTATATTTTATAATGTTTGTCGTGGTTGTATTTTTCCTTGTATATTTACTTAGTGTTGCTTTACTTTACTCACCATCAGTAAATATTTCATTTGTAATCAAAGTATTTACAAATACTCCTCTCAGCAAAGTAACAAGTTTCACCCGAGAAAGTAAAACAGGCCCTAACCTCTATTTAAATATTTACTTTAATAAAACCTTGTCGGGTTGTTTTAAAAAATTCCCCACATTTAGCTCTTTTGGTAAAATATCTTCTTTAAATTTACCCCCAAAAGTAAATGCCAATTCCCATTAAAAATACTCGGCATTCAACTTGAAATACCTGTGCACTTTGAAAATTCTTGGGGCCCACCATATTTTAAAATTACTTTGACCAGACCTTAGGGAAGCATTTAATATTAAAAAATTTAATTACTCCTCTCTCTTCATCTCCCCGCCATCCTGATTTGGCTGCACTGACCCCACCACTCCATTTAAAATTTACTAGGACTGTAGCCAAAACATTTAATTTATTACCCCTTTTGATACTTCGTTTACTCGAGCCTTTTAAAAGATCATGGGGCCCACCATTTAAAATGTTTGTCAGAACTATAGCAAAACATTTAATACTAAATGTTTTATTTTGTTTCTTCCTCCCCGCCATCCGCCAATCCATATTTACCACCGTTGGATTTTCTCTGCCCTCATTTTACTTAAAACTAATTTAATATCAAAGAGAAAAACAAATGGGCCCCTCCATTTAATACATTTGACCACACTATAGCCAAAGCAATTAATTTTAAATGCTTATTACTATCTCCCTTCCCATCTCCCCACCATCCTGCCATCAATAATCCTCGGGCAATTTTTGATCACGACTTGACTGGCGACGGTGTAGATTTCATTGGACTTTTCCACCATTGATCATTTTCCACTCTGCATCAGTTGCCCTAATTTTTTGATTGTTTGCTTGAGTATTCTCTATTCATGATGGCAGACTTAAAAAATGGTGATACAGTGAGTCGTTTTTGACAATGCAAGGGCGTTTTAATTGTTGCAGGCACCCGAAAATTATCTCAAACATTCTTAAAATCCCCATCCAAGCATTAGGAATGGTTAGGGGATGAATTTAAAACATTAAACAACAAATTTTAACTCAAATGGACCCCCAAAAATCCCTGGTAACTCAAAAACGTGAGAACCTCCTGCAACAATACATATTGAAACTGCCCACTCAAAAGAATCCTGATGGAGAAGAAAACAACTCAATTTTCATTACAATGGAAATTATAGGTCACCATCATTCTCCTAGCATTCTCCTCACACCTCGCAAGCTTCTGCAAAAACTTATTTTAATTGTGGAGAGGCTTGGAGGAAGCATTGTCGTGCACAGGAAAATTAATTTTATAAAGTTGAACTTCATAAAATATTGAATATATTGAGCTTGCCCTAATTTTTGTTTATTCCTGTGCACATTTCTTTTTGTAATATTTAAAATATACAAGATATTTTAAATATGTGCAATTTGGACATTAGGAAAAAATGCAAACAGGAGGCTATTTCGCAAACTGACAAATCTGCAAACAGCATAATAGTGCAAAAACCCTCCAACTTCACCTTTCAAAACCCTAACAAAACCTATTGTGGGAAACTAAAAATTGACACATACGCTCACATATGTCAATCAAACAAGTCTGCAAATGGGTTTTGCTTGGAAATCAACATGCCTCAAGTTCTAATTCTCCAAAGTAGGTCATTCAAACTGACCCCTCAAGTGCACTTTTGAAAGTGCAGAGGCAAAATTCTCGTAATGGGCACCTCAAATTTGCAAAATTTTAGAGTTCCAACAGTGGCTCCATCTAGGGATGTATGCCCCCTATGGGCATAGCAAGATTCCAGATTCTCCGGGAGAGTAGACCAAATTCAAAATCTGTCAAGTGCCTTCAAACTGCTCCCCGATTCAACTTTCAATTTTCAACTTCATTTGATGATCCCAGGTCATCAAATGAACAATGGGAGTAAGCATTTATCTCTGTCAAATACAATTTTGTGAAAAGAGCTAATCCCCCTTAACTCATGTTTGCACTTATCAAACCATAACAACATAAGCAATTGCAACTTTGCAAACACAAATGTCAGGCTGCCTTTGGGCAAGAAGAAACTTGCTCTCTGTTCAACTTCATTATATGGCAACCAGATCAAAATGGTCATATCACTGTTACTTTCTCTATTTTCTGATTTTATATCAAGTGACATGATTTGAAAATAGTGATCAAACCCATATGAAAACATAGTTTGATTGCAACCCTCTGCCCGATTAAACATGCTGACCTCTCCTAACAGACAATCATTCAAAGCATTATCAACATGTTCACAATCACTATGCATCTGAAAGTCAGGCATACTTTCAAAATGTTGATCATTATGTGGCAACAACTTATTACATTCATCACATGGATCAACTTCAAGCTGAAAACAACTTGCCTCCATATCTTGCACATTGCCACATTCTATGACAATTCCTTCCAGCTGACAAAAATAGCACTTACATTCTGCTGTATGGCTGAAACTACTAACCTCATTTTGATTATCAATTTGCAGATCCAAATGAACTTGCAAATCAAACTGAAAGCTGTCAAAAACCATTTGGTGTGTTCCCTGCAAATCATCTTGGCATATGTCAAAGACAAAAGATGCATACTCAGAAGCATCCTTGTACTAATCACTGAAACCTTGGCCCATCTTTTGACACTTCAATTCATGCACATAAGAACACATCTTGGTATCATGAAAATGAGAATCACGTGCATCATTAACATCCAAGGAATGAATAAATACATTCATCTCAGGCTTGAGAAAATGTTTCGATTCATTTTTCACATCATCATTCCTTTCAAAACCAAATACCTCTAGTGAAGGCTCAAACAAATCATTATCAACAAGGACATCAATGCTTCTCACATGTGGTGACAATATGTCCATGTGCATATTCTGAAAATCAGGAGTATCAAACAGAAGGTAATTACATTAAACCTCACATTCATCAACTTGAGACTCGCCATCATTGTCACTGCTTGGCTGCTCCACACATGGATTGACAACATTTGCTAGATCAACAAAATCAGGAACCTTACTGTCACATAGGTCAGCAAGCCTTTCAATATCATCAATAAACATTGATTCACCCATATACATGCTTGATGAATCCATTATTTTATCACCATGCTCATCATGCATCATAAATTTTTTCATCTTTGCTTCATTCAAAAAAACATGAAGAGCAGGAACATAAGCACACTTATCAGCACTTTCATCATTTTCAACATTATATTTTGAATCAACATGCTGATCACACACATGTTTGTCTTTAAATTCCGCATCACTCGCACAGTGAACATGCTCTTCTAATTTTGAACCTGAATTACATTCGGTATATTCTTCACATATTGCTTGTTCTTTCATTTGTGGATGAATGACCTTATGAACATTTATATCGTTGCATTCTTTGAGTGAGGAAAATGCTTCAACATCACTTTCAGAATAGCAATCACAACCTTCAAAGAAGCAATCAGACTTATCAACCCCATCATGACTTTCTTCACAAGAAAAATCCTCACTACAACAGCTTAGGGCTGCACTTTCACAACCAGAGTCACTGTTTTCTAATGAAATATCAGCAATACATGCCTTGTAGTTGCTGGTCACAACATGACATGAAGTAGCACTCTGTATCTCATTCACTACTTCTTGTCTTCTCATTTCATACAACTCTTGTACAAAAGACTTTTTTATCAACAATGCCCAAATTCTGTTGACATTCAACTTGGAACTCACTATGATCTTCACATTTTGATGATGAAGAAATCACCGCAGCAGAGGCATTATTAGCTTGACAATCATTTCCACTACCTAGTCTTTGAATTCCACAATCATGAGTTGTTCTTGGGTAGCCAACACTTGTAGCTAGACACCCTTTCACCATAGAGTATTTGAAATTGTTCTCAATGTCCATGGCAGTTTGAGATGCCTGAAGTAAAGTTGTAGGCTCTTTATCCCTTAACAAGAATCCCATCTTACTGTCAAATGCACTAAGATACACGACCAAGCATTCAACATCATTCCGTCTTACATACTCTAGGATCTCTCTTATTGCCTTTGCAAATCGAAGATTGAAAACAGGGACCAACTCATTTTCACTTATATGGATCTCCAAAAAGTTTTTCCTCGCCTCAGTTGGATTCACCCTTTCACCAAATTGCTCAACAAAGGCTGTCATAAATTTATTCCAAGATGCTATAGAACATGACGGTAAATATGCAAACCAATCCCTGGCATCATCCTTCAAGGATTGAACAAACAGTTTCATAACAACATCCTCATGATTTACCTCATAATCCCCATCACATTCATGAAAATTTGTAAATGCTTAGAGGCTGATTCTGAACTTTGCCCTGTGAATATGGACAAATTCTTTCTAACATCTTTAGGGATTAGGTTCGGGAAACCTTCAATACCACTGAAAAACAATGGCATGTATCTTTTAATAACAAAATCCCTTTGAGGGCTTGGGATAGCTTGTTTTCCCTGCATACTTTTACTTTCCATTTCACAGGGAAACCCTCTTGTATACAAATTCAATCAGTATCAACTTCGTACATGGTTATCAGTTACATCATTTACAAAATCGACTATGATTCTAAAACATTGATTGAATAACTATGCCTTAATCTTTCTCAAAGACATAACTCACAATAAACATACTTCTCTACTCATGTTACATATTACATTTCAGAATTATTGAAATAAATATTGCTGTTGTTCCCTTTCATAATACAGATTCATCAAATAGGGAACCAAAGTTTTCCTAAAACATTCACATATGGTTTCAATACACAATTTCTTGAAAATCAAGAGTGAAAAATACCTAGAACTTGTTGCAGCAACTGCAAATGGTTCTTCTGATTGGAAATATTTGTAGATTCTTGAACCGTATTCACATCTTCATTAGGTTCTTTGGTAGAGTCGCCACCTCTTTGCAGAGGACAAAAATTTGAACAACTGAAAATTCTTCATAGGTCAAATTCATTAAAAACCAACATAAGTACTGCAACACCTTCAAATCCAACAATATGACATCATATGGACTCCTTCCACAACTTATTAGGGTACTTCATCAAATAATGCACACCAAACCCATTTGCATTGCCTCTATAACTATAGATTTTATAATTTGAAATGCAACTCCACACCAAAATTTCGGCTAGGTTACTCGTTAACCTAACTTGCTCACTTGTCCACTTGCCAACCTTTTTTACAATGAGAGAAGAAAAGAATAAGAAGAGGAGAAAAAATTCCACAAGAAACCCTAAATTTGAACAGGAATAGCCATCTGGAATCATCTCCACCGTTGAACAGTGATCTGCAAAATATCCTCTCCATTTTCCTGTAGCAAACTTCAATCTGTTTCAAAAACACCATGTGCCCAATTCGTTCTTTAGCAGAAAAATGACATGTGTCCACTCTTCACTCATTGCAATAAACAGATCCTGCAGCTGAAAGAAAACTCTATCCCCATGAAAAATCCATTTCTTGTTGTTTTCTATTTTCCCCTTTGCTGTATATTTTATAGTGTTTGTCGTGGCTGTATTTTTACCTTGTATATTTACTTACTATTGCTTTACTTTACTCACCATCAGTAAATATTTCATTTGTATTCAAATTATTTACAAATACTCCTCTCAGCAAAGTAACAAGTTTCACCGAGAAAGTAAAATAGGCCCCAACCTCCATTTAAATATTTACTTTAATAAAACCTTGTCAGGTTGTTTTAAAAAATTCCCCACATTTAGCTCTTTTGGTAAAATATCTTCTTTAAATTTACCCCCAAAAGTAAATGCCAATTCCCATTAAAAATACTCGGCCCCACATTTAGCTCTTTTGGTAAAATATCTTCTTTAAATTTACCCCCAAAAGTAAATGCCAATTCCCATTAAAAATACTCGGCATTCAACTTGAAATACCTGTGCACTTTGAAAATTCTTGGGGCCCACCATATTTTAAAATTACTTTGACCAGACCTTAGGGAAGCATTTAATATTAAAAAATTTAATTACTCCTCTCTCTTCATCTCCTTGTCATCCCGCCATCAATATTTACCGAGCATCTCTAGATCACGAAATGGCGGGCAACGGCAGAAATTTGGCTGCACCATCGCTCCATTTAAAATTTACTAAGACTGTAGCCAAAACATTTAATTTATTACCCTTTTTAATACTTCGTTTACTCAAGCCTTTTAAAAGATCATGGGGCCCACCATTTAAAATGTTTGTCAGAACTATAGCAAAACATTTAATACTAAATGTTTTATTTTGGTTCTTCCTCCTCACCATCCCGCAATCCATATTTACCGTGCTCCTCCTGATTGCAATGGGCAATGGTGGATATTTGGCTAGAGTCAACTTCATTTTCACCATCGTTGGATTTTCTCTGCCCTCATTTTACTTAAAACTAATTTAATATCCGAGAGAAAAACAAATGGGCCCCTCCATTTAATACATTTGACCACACTATAGCCAAAGCAATTAATTTTAAATGCTTATTATTATCTCCTTTCCCATCTCCCCACCATCCTGCCATCAATAATCCTCGGGCAATTTTGATCACGACTTGGTGGGTGACGGTGTAGATTTTAGATGCATTTCATTGGACTTTTCCACCGTTGATCATTTTCCATTCTGCATTAGTTACCCTAATTTTTTGATTGTTTGCTTGATTATTCTCTATTCATGGCGACAGACTTCAACTCTCGAACAATTTTGATACATTCCCTGCAATATAAGCTGCTCAAAAATGGTGATACAGTGAGTCGTTTTTGACAATGCAAGGGCGTTTTAATTGCTGCAGGCACCAGGAAATCATCTCAAACATTCTTAAAAGCCCCATCCAAGCATTAGGAATGATTAGAGGATGAATTTAAAGTATTAAACAACAAATTTTAACTCAAATGGACCCCCAAAAAATGCCTGGTAATTCAAAAATGTGAGAACCTCCTGCAACAATACATATTGAAACTGCCCACTCAAAAGAATCCCGATGGAGAAGAAAACAACTCAATCTTCATTACAATGGAAATTATAGGTCACCATCATTCTCCTAGCATTCTCCTCACACCTCGCAAGCTTCTGCAAAAACTTATTTTAATTGTGGAGAGGCTGGCAAAGCATTGCCGTGCACAGAAAAATTAATTTTATAAAGTTGAACTTCATAAAACATTGAATATATTGAGCTTGCCCTAATTCTTGTTTATTCTTGTGCACATTTCCTTTTGTAATATTTAAAATATATAAGATAATTTAAATATGTGCAATTTAGACATTAGGAAAAAATGCAAATTTTAATTGTGATTGAGGCCGAAATAGGGAAAATTTATTGCAGACAAACTGGGACACCTAGAGCCACAAAAATTTGCATAGGGAATTTCTAATTTGTTTAGAAAAAATCCATTTCCTCAAAATTCACATTGCCAAAATATTTCAAGTACCTCCTTTGTAAACTGGCCTTCGGAACGCCTTTGCTGCAACTAAAGTGCATTAAAATAATGCATCATATGACCTCCGTTTTCAATGAAAATGGATCTGGAGATGTTTCAAACCAAAACAAGAAATGGGTTGTCTTTAGATATGCAAAAATTGGAAATTTTCGGAACACCATTTCTAGCCCTATCGCGATCAAAAAATAATTAATTAACCCATCTGAACTCATCTTGAGACCCTGAAGCTGAGCAGACATGTTGACATATGACCCAAAAATGCAGTGCAGCAAATGACTTAGAGAAATCAATCACGAGGTGAAAGATATTAATCAGAAAAGTTGCTCAGCTGAACTTTTCTAAAACAATGGTTATTCTGAAACAATTAAAACTTACTCCACTACCAATTTGAAAGAATAGTAAATCAACTCCTGGTGAACTGTCATCAGACACATAAGTTCATTTAGGTAACCTGAGCACGTGTGCAAAAATAATTTCCATGAAACATCTTTGATCAAAAGATATTAACGATCAAAGTTGACCATTCAGAAGGGCTATCCAGAATGCAGATGTGAAACTGAGCAAACTGCGTTTGGTTTCGATTTGCTAAAAATAGCAAATCAAATCATTAGGCTCTGAAAACTGACATTTGAGATCATTTAGGTATGGAGAACACAGAACAACATTCATTTTGACATAATAGTCAACTGGTTGCGAAATCCAAGCTCAAACAGGAGGCTATTTCGTAAACTGACAAATCTGCAAACAACAGAACAGTGCAAAAACCCTCCAGCTTCACCTTTCAAAACCCTGACAAAACCTATTGTGGGAAACTGAAAATTGACACACACACTCACATATGTCAATCAAACATGTCTACAAATGGGTTTTGCTTGGAAATCAACATGCCTCAAGTTCTGATTCTCCATAGTAGGTCATTCAAATTGACCCCTCAAGTGCACTTCTGAAAGTGCAGAGGCAAAATTCTTGAAATGGGCACCTCAAATTTGCAAAATTTGAGAGTGCCAACACCACCCTCTTCTCTTCTTTCCATATGTCAAAATCCAACTTCACACAATAATATCATCATCTACACGCCTACTCCAAATTCACCATCACATTATCCCCCAAACCATTTCCATATCCATAATCCTAACTATCCAATCCATGGTTCCAATCCTATGTCTATTCCTAATATTTCCTCCTAATTCAATCCACCATCCACATCCTCCTATATTACTTTACCACCCACTCCCTCATACCATAATCCTCACTCCAATTTTTTATAGTTCTATCCTCCATATAATATTGATCTACTCACTAATCACAATCCTCCACCTACTCTTAGTACTCTAGTCATGTGTAACCCAACATATAATCCTAATTACCCAATCCATAATCCTAATCCAACGCCCACTTGCAATCTTCCATTTAGTCCCAACCTTCCACCTAAGCCTAAAATTTATAGGTATCTCATTTTGGATGTCATCCAAGGACTCCTAGCACAAAATTCATCACCAAATCCACATCCCAAAGTTGTGGAATCATTTCACCCCACTCCACCATGTACGATCACTAGTGATGAGTCCCTTCTCCATAATATGCCTACAATTCCTCTTACCACTCCTAACACCATCCAAATCATTGCAACTATCCAACCCATAAAATCCACCCAAATCCAATCCCCTTCTTGTACTCCTAGAATTAGCCAAATCCAATCCCTTGAACTTCATGAATCCTCTATCATTCTATCCACCCCATCTGAGGAGTTCATCTGACACTCATCCAATATCACACCATCCACAAAATTTGAGACATGCGAAGAGATTGTTCCTCTTATTTGGATGATGGGATGATAAGGAATCATGAGAGGGAGTAAGTGGGGTGGTAGGATCTTGATTTGGATGAAGGGGTTATATGGGGTTATGAGAGGGATCATGTATGATGGTAGGATATTGATTTATAAGGGGTTCATGGGGTGGAAGAGAAAAGGTACTATGATCTTGATATAGAGTAGATAGGATGGTATAATATTGGTTTGGAGGAGCGGGTGATAAGGGATCATAAGAGGGATTAGGTGGGGTGTTATGCTCTTGATTTGAATGAGGGGATAGTAATGGATCATGAGAGGGATTAGGTGGTATGATAAGATCTTGATTTGGATGAGGGAATGATAAGAGATCATGAGAAGGATTATAAGGAATGATTGGATCAAGTGATTGCTAAGAGGATCATGGGATGAAGTGCAGGAGGTACTATAATATTGAGATGGAGTGGATAGGATGATAAGAGATTCATTTGGATGAGGGGATGTATTGGTATTCTTTGGAACAATCTCTTGGCATGTCTCAAATTTTGTGGATGGTGTGATATTGGATGAGTGTCCTCTTACATTCACCCATGGTGGTTCTCTTGCAGTAGAGGAACAAATCATATCCACCATCCATCATTCTCCACCTCATAATGGACTCACATCATGCTTCCAAAATAACAAGCATCCTAATATAAACTAAATGATCAAGACCATGAACTATCAAGGAAAAGGCTTAGGCCTTTATGAGTAAGGTATATTGGAGCCCATCCATATCAAAGAAAATCTATGAGCACAAGACCTTATTTATATATCTCAACGCTCTCAATCCAAAAATGTTGGTACAAAATTTGTACATCCTAATAAAGCCTCTTCCAAAAGAACAATGGGTACTTTACACTAATCCTCCAAACCATTTATCATCATCCCCCCTCCTCCATCATATCAGCTCAAAATAACTATCCATATCCCTCATCCACTGACTAAATCCATTTCGGGTCCTTATGTCCCACAATAAACCATAATACAATTTACATATACTAAGTCCATTTTGTTCCCTTATATTAAAAAATCCAATCCTCCATCTTATCCTACTCATCCCCTCATCCACCAACCACCCTCCCTATTACCCATCATACACATCCCACTCTCATAATCCCCAATCAGGATTGACAAGTGCACCCCTATGCGAACATCATTCAACATTCTCAATCTATTCACCATCTCCAAAATATTACCTCTAAAACCCCATTCATATTTCCTCCACATCCTTCATCTCCTCATACCCATACCATTGCTATTGGAAGCACTTTGGATGCCAAAGTAAAAAAAACATAAATCAAAACATACAAATGAATCTAAAATTCCCCATGTCTCTTCAAAAAGGCATGATGAAGAAAATAAATACCAATCCAAAATCCAAATCAATCCAAAAGGCTACAAAGGCCCACCAAAGAAAAAATCAAAACCTTGTGCAACATAAAGAAAAAATATGTAATGCATCCAAATGGAAAACCCATCATAGCATCCAAAGTTGCTAATCCAAAATCTATGCATCCCCATCATCCATTTCCTAAATCCATTTTGGGTCCCTATGTACCAAAATTCACTATCCCAACTCCTCCATAATTCCAACATTCTCCATCCATTAATTCTGCTATTATTCCACATGCATTACAATATGTGCCAATGTTGGTCCTGGCAACATCCCCCTGGAAAAATCCCCTTCCATCATTCCATATCTACAATTTCCAACATCCCATCAATTATCCCACATATCTATAACATAAAATCCCTTTAATCCATGCCCTTTAATAATCCATCTACTCTAAAAGGTTGTACCAACATCCAATGTGAACTCCAAACATGGGCTCTTATTACCTAGGTATGGAACTTGATGCTTGAGTTTGTCATCCATATTCATATCACCTATATGCAAAATCCATTTATCCACATCCCTATCCTCACCTAGCTCCATCCAAACTCTTATTCAAAACTCCAAAAAATAAAAAATATCCAAAAATATCCAAAAAATAGTTCAAAAAAGTTAACAAAATAGTAAAGAGAAAAAAATCTATTGGTGAAAACTTGGAAAACAAGTTCCTTGGGAAAAGTACCATGATGAAAACCTAGAAAAAAATTTGCATGTGTAAATACCCCATCAATTTTCTCTCCATTCTAAGCATCCCCATCCTTCATATCCTTCATCCAAGCTATCTTATCCATCCTACCTATCATATCCCATTTATCTAAATTATTCCATCCTCTTTGTGATCTTGATGAAGACAGGGGGAAATATACATATAATTTGGAACCCTCTTAACATAAATTCCCTTTATCCGCACTATCATATTTCGTATCCAGCCCTCATGCCATCATCCATCTACCTCCCTATCCAACCCATTGTGCTATCCTCCTTTTAAGTCTCTTATCCTTCCATCCTCCTATCTTCCATCCCTTTTTCCTCATCACACATGACATATATAGAGTGGGGCTTATTCTTCCTTTGTGACATGGTCCTTGGAGATACCATTCCATACCTCCCATCCATCCATAATATCATCCCTTCCATCTCACTATCTTTATCGCCCTATCCTCCTTCCATAAACCCTTCCAAAACCTTCATTTATTCATTCCATGGTCCTTCCATACCCACATCCTTATCTTCCTATCCCCTCATATGCTCATCCTTCCATCTCTCTATCCATCCTATCCTATCCTATTTCTATCTCCCCACATTTATCTCTCTATCTATTCATCCCTATCATTATTTATCCCCTAATCCCTTGGAATTGCTCTTTATCTATAGGCTACATCATGTAATCCAATGTGATACATACCATTATAATCAATCCTATCTATTTTCCACATCTTTCTAATCTCATATCGCTCTTCATTTCTCATCAATCCATCCCATCATCCCCCCAATTCATTTTTTGATGATTTGGATAACTATCCCCTTTTTCATCTTTACACAATCATCATCGCCATGTAAATATTATGAATCTTGTATATATAGGTTGTCTTGTACATAAGGTTAGTATTGTGTCATCATCTAGGGCCATCATTATACATACTTGTCACTAGGTCTCATCCTTGTGTCTATTGTGTTACTAAGACCACATATCAAGCTGGTGCTTCAATAAAATCCATTAGCCTCCTTTGGTCTCAAGTATCTTGATCATCTCTTATCTTGATAATCCTTGGTTCTATCCATCCATCATTGGTCTTCATAGGATATATCATTCCTCAAATCATAACACATCAACCCCCATCCATTATCCTTATGGAAAAAGGTTCTTGAGATATTTGTTATTTCTTTCATACTTTTGGAATCTTTATTTATCTTTATTTTGATCTTCCAACTTCACCTACTCGAGGTCGCAATGATCCATCATATCGTGGTGTTCTTTGATAGGTGAAAATAGGGAAAAGTTTTGGATTTTTATTTATGTTTCTTCTTTGTGTTCTCTCATAGTATCCACCAAGATCTTTTGGGATCTTGTGTTACACTAGGCCATCCCTTGTGTTTGTAGTTTTCTAGCATTGTATCCACAAAATCCCTTTGTGACTTTGTGTGATTCTAGAATAAATTTTTTGTTTGTTGTGTTAGTATCATGCGTAAGATACACCATCACCTTGGTTCCTTATCCCTTGATGCATATTATCCCATGCTATATCAAATCAAGTGATCACTAGATGGTAGTTCTAATTTGATGCTCCAAATCCTATATCAATTTATCCTACATATTTCTAATCCATTCATCCTTCATGTCTATCCACCATTTACCTATTCTATCTATTTTCATCACTCCACTTAATCCTCAATTTTGTGTACACATGAATCCTCATCCATCTTTTCATCTCTACTCTCATCTTTCTCTTTCAATAATCATGCATTCAACCATCCTAATCATATGCATCTTATCCCTTACAATCCCATTAGGATAATATAGATTTTTTAGTATAAGCATCTTTTCCTCCATCATATTCATCAATTTCACCAATCGTTTTGATCCATGTGAATCCTCATCCATGCAATCTAGCACAAATAATCCAATCAAATATTTGGTCTTGTTACTATCCTTGTTGCAAGCCTCAATTTAAAATCTAGCCATCATCATCAAGATGTACCCTTCCCAATCCTTGTGTTGTTTTGGGATATATTATTCCCACATCAACACTTATATCATCATCATCAAGATGTATCCTTCCCAATATTTGTGTTGTTTTGGGATACATAATTCTCATATCAACAACACTCCCATGACCACCATTGGAATGTATCCTTCCCAATACTTGTGTCTTTTTGGATATATCATTTCCACGTCAACAACACTCCACCCATCATCAATAAATATGGAATTTTCAGCATGAGTGGGGTAACATCATGTTTGTATTTGAATCATTTTTTTCTTTAACTCTTGTAACATCTTATTTCAATCATATTTTCCTCTTCCTATATTTGATTCTATTCATCATCTTGTATCATCTTCCTCATGTATCTTGCATCATATCATCTATTTTGAGAGAACACCTATGTTCTCCCTATGTGTTAGAGAATGTGGACTAATTAAATAGAAAATTAACACACCAAGAAAATATTATATTAAAGAAAACTAATCTAGAAAGCATAAACGCAAACTCTAAAACAACAACTTCTTCAAATTCGTCCCATTGTCCTCTATCTCTCAGGAATTTGATTAAAGATGATGGCTCTCAGTTGTGCAAACAACAACTTTGTTGAAATGATCACTTAAAAGAATGAGATTTAATGAAAGTGCATATGCATGACTAAAAGATTAAACTATGAAATTGAAATGCTATGATGCTAAAATGCTTGATAAAACTGAAATGTAACTATAATAACTATGTATGAAAATCTAGAATTTGAGGTCCTTTTCAACTCACAAGAGGGCTATATTTATAGATTTTTTAAAGCAAAAATCCCATTAGCCAGGATCAACAGTTGAGTTCAAACCTGTTAAAATGAACGGTGAGAGATCAAGAATTTGAAAAGAAGATGGAAGTTTAAGAGACAGATGAAAAATGAAGAGATAAATGAAGGATGTGTCCATAATTAAAAATATTTAATATTTAATTATGTGTGGGAAATGAAAAGCTTTTAATTAAATATTGAAAATATTTAATTATGTAAGAAGAGTGAAGAATTTAGAAAGTGTTTTAATTAAATATTGAAAATATTTAATTAAATGTGAAATGAAGAATATCATTTAAATTTAGAATTTAAACTTGTGATAATTAATGTAAATAAATTGTGAAATCTATTTAATTAATTAAAAGGAAGATAACATTAATTAAATAAACTTATTTATTTAATTAAACTAAAAGAATTGGAAAAATGAACAATATAAATAAATAATTAAATTTATTTATATGTAGATGACTTAAGAATATTAATTAAATAATCCATATTTAATTAATTAGCAGATTTGGTTAACTGTGACCATTTTTAGATGTGTACATTTTGCCCCTCTTTGAAGTGATGTGTTTTACACATTGCTTCAAAGAATTTTGCCCCAAATTTTTAGAAATTACCAATGCTATATGCCCCCTCGAGAGATAAATCACATGATAAAAGAATCAACATGATTTTCGGAGGAGAAATCATGATTTAGCTCTCGAAATAGTGCTTTGTTTTAGCAAAAATTTGAATATTTTCACACTTTTTACCCCCTTAAAAGGTGGAAATGGTGAAAAGTCATTGTCATTTGAACAGTAACCTTTGGTAAATTTCAGAGCTCTAAGAGAGATATTCATGATGTCGATCCATTATGAGCACCACAAATTCGAGAGAGCCCACCGGTATCAGAGACCAGCTACGTACGGACCTCCGGTAAGTCAACTTGATCCTCTTTGTAAATTTTTTTGATGATTTTACGCATTTTTTTGAATTTTTTAAATTTTTAGCGTCCGAGTTTCGCGCATATGAGTCATAGTTTAGCACATACGGTAGATAAAGTCGTGCATCCAGGGTAGCGCATAGATGTGAAACAATTGCGCATAGAGTAGAATGGCGTATAGGGTACCTGTAATAGCGCATACAAAAATGTTGCCTGCGTAGGATGATAGATTGGCGCATAGGGTGAATTGGCGCATAGGATTACTATGATAGCGCATAGATAAATAGCACATAGAAAGTCTATCTTGGTGCATACAGTAGATAGAGTCACGCATTGATGGAGTTGCACATGGCGACTTTGTTTTAGCGCATCCGGGGTTAAAGTTGCGCATACAGGGTTTAGCGCATTGATGTCTTGTTTTGGCGCATTTAGGGATTTTCCCGAATTTCAAATTTTGAAGAACCATCGATAAAGTGCTTGATGAGTGTTGCTAGATTAGACAACCGATTTTATGATTTTGAATAACATCAATGATAGAGTAGCTTGATTTGATAAATTTGTCTTCGTGCTTGAAGAACAAATAGGTCTGATAAATTTGCTTCCATGCAATATGAAAAAAAATAGTAATGATAGATTTTCTTTCCTGATTGAAAGTCAAATAGATAGATATTGAGTCATGTTGATTGTTAAATTTGTTTCCATGCGATATGAAAAAAAAATAGTACAAATGATTGATAAATTTGCTTCCATGCGATATGTAAAGCAAATAGAAATTGATTGAACTTGCTTGATGTATTGATTGATTGATGATATCCATTGTTGATTGATTTGTATGATTGCTTGATGATGTTGTAAAGGAGGAATTTAACCTCCTCCAGATCAGAGAGAGATTTCTTCAGATGTGGGAGATGATTCCTCGACTATCCCATGAGGATTTAGGAGTTATAGATCAGTGTGGTTTGAGAGCTCTATTGAGTATCCCACAGTATCGGGTCAATAGAGCGCTGTTGACTACATTAGCTGAGAGGTGGCACATCGAGCATAAAACCTTCCATTTGCTGACTGGAGAGATTACAGTGACGTCAGAGGATGTGTACAGGATTCTGGGTATTCTTGTAGTTGGAGAGCTTGTGATTTATGATCACAAGGAGATTGGAGGGACCGATGCTTTGAGATGAGTCTTCCAGGATCCTCATGTCTCTGGATATGAGATTCCTTGGAAGGAGATGGTGGAGAGATATGCCCCAATGCCTTCAGTTTTAGCAGGTATGAGCGGTGGTTTTCTTTGTCCTGATCATAGGGCAAAGGAACTATCAGTTGGTTGGGGCAGGATCTTGGAGGATATGATTCTTTACCGGACTAGATATGCATGGGGATCATGCATGCTTGCCCATCTGTACCATGATCTTCATCAGGTCATGTATATCGATGGGAAGAGTCTCTCATGTGGAGTGACTCTTCTACATATATTTGCATGGGAGCATTTTGAGATTACACGTCCCATTGTTCGGAGGGATTATCCTCTTGGGTTCCCATACGTCTATGCATACACAGGGCCGCTTGTCTAGCTGAGGCTAGGCAAGTTGGAGTATTGGTGGTGCGTGTTAGATGATATGGATAGAGTTATTTGGAGACTATATGTAGATTGTGATCCATGGGAAACAGATGATTTAGAGTTGCCCTATGTTACGAGATCTAGATATCTGATTGGGCGAACTCCTTATACTATTGAGCGGTTTCTAGTGATGAGAGTCTTGAGGCAGCTTGGGCTAGTTTAGATGATGCCGCAAGGTGTGGCACATTATGCCAGATGCTGGGAGGATATACCAGAGTGGGGTCCTATTTCCATTGAGGCGGCCCGAGCAAAGTATTTTGAGTTATAGCTAGCTCAGTGGGCCATGCATCCAGAGGTTACAGATGCAGGGATGATGGATGAGTATGCAACATATTTTTATACACATCCCTTTCTAAGGTTTAGTAGTCCAAAGGAGCCTGCCCCATTGATGGGAGGACCAGTGATTCAGTGAGGGCGAGGGCAGGCATAGGCAGTAGTAGGGTAGCCAACAAGAGAGGCTCCGATAGGGGCAGAGGATGTTGCGGCCATGGAAATTCATGAGGGGGGAGATGAGGAGGATGATTCGGGCAGTGAGGAGGATAGCAGTGATGATAGCGGAGGTGGTGGGGGTGGAGGACAGAGATATTTCCTTGATGTGCCCTTCAGGATGAGGCCATGGACCTCGAGAGTAGTGGATTAGTCGAGTACTTTAGCTCCACGGATTATTATCAGGGTTCCCTCCCAGGGACATATTGATGCTTTGTAGGCAGAGGTTGAGACTCTTCGAAGTTAGTTAGCATAGGCTCAGGGAATGATCAGTCAGCTGTAGGCACATATCGCACAACCACCACCTCCTGATCCATAGATAGAGCAACTTATGGCCAAGAGGGACAACTTCAAAGAGAGATGTGTACAGGCTGAGGGGGTAGCTGAGAGACTTCTCAGGTCAGTGGAGAGCACCTCGATTGGAGAGGTTGTTGTAGAGGGAATAGAGACTACTCGGGAGGCCGAGTATTACAGGATGAGGTATTTCGAGGCAGTACCACCTGAGAGGAGGATTGCCTTCACACACTCGGGTACTCATACTTGAACCCATTCTCGCAGCCATTCCAGGAGTGCCACCAAGAGTGTGGGTCAGCTAGTTAGAAGAGAGATCAGAGCTTCTAGGAGCAGAGATCCATCGAGGCCTACTACCTCAGGAGGCAATAGTAGCCATGTGCCCCGACTAGATGCTCCTCAGTAAGGGACATTTTGTACACATTTATGCCATTGTATTTGATATATCTTTTTGAAACATTTGATATCCTTGTATTTTTGGACATTTGTTTTGATGAGATTCATGAAATGCAGTGGTGATTTGATTATGTATGTGTTATGGATGATTTATGCTCATGTGATGGATGCATGTTTATTTCTATATGCTATGTTATGTATGATTTTTGTGATGTATGATGATGTAAATGATGATGCAAATGATTTTCTTTTATTTCATGCCAGATGTGTTGTGATGAAATGTTTTTGATATGATAATATATGATGGAATCTAAAGTGATTTTGCTTTTATAATGTATGTAATGGATGCAAGATGTAAGATGTAATGGTGAATTCTTTTTAATGATGTGGAAATGATATGATAAAATGATTAAAATGGAAATGGATAAATGATATGATTTATTTAATGAATGCCATGACATGGATAATGATGTAATGTGATAATAATGATAATGCCATAATTGGTGAGCTAATAATGCATGATGTAATGAAAATGAACATGATATCCTAAATGATGAAAATAAATGGCACGGATGCAACATTTTTATGAATGTGATATGGTGTGTATGCAAGTGGAAATATTAATGTGATGAAGTGATAATATGAAATGAATAAATTATGCACTTAATATGAATATGATGACGTAAAATGTTCATGCACGAACAATGATAATGAATGACGGTGAAATGATGTGAATGATAATGAAATGGGATGTAACAAATGTCCAGTCATACTCAACCGTTGTCTGAAAATATATCCAAGAATGTGGCCAACCCTCAAAAATCTATTTAAAAATCCCTCAAAATGTAAATGAATTATGCAATCCTAAATGTAATAATGAACCATTCTCCTTGTTGCCATTTCATGCTGTGTTTAGCTTTCATCATTGAGCCTTTTGATATGTTGGAAGTTAGTACAAGCATCAAAGGGTATGTTAGCACCAATGATGACTTGAGTACTGATTTCATAATGTTTGATGTAGCAAGTTAATACAAGCATCGAGCTATAATTGAACAAAGATGACTTGAGTATTGCCTGCATAAATAGACAAAAGTTAACCATTTTCCTATGCAAATTCTGAAATGTCATTAATGATACATTGTAGAGCATGTCCGATGAAAAATTTGCACAATACTAATGATTAGCTTACAGACAACAAGCAAAGAAAAATCATACTTCTTCCTTGTGATTCTAGTTCAATACATCATTGAACCACTCCAAAGATATGATGTCATCAAATATCAAAACAACACTTTGCAACTTATACTTTTAAGTTTGTCATTCATTTTATTTAGATTAAGATCATCCCATTTGTTTTGATCAATTGTCAAAATAGTCATGTAATCTCACTTTAATTGGACAAGACTGTTGTTTATGATATTCTGATTCTAGACACATGCTACCGTTTTGCCTATTTAGGAAAGCTCCAAGAAGAGAACTACCCCCCTAGTGACCTTGTACTCTGACTCCTGCTAGACACAACTACTGCTAAGGATAACCCTCAAATCATCAAGCCATGATGAGACCCTTGTTTTCTCCAAGGAGATGATGCAATGTAAATGTGATGGCGAGGTGTGCGCGTGATACCGATGATAAGATGCATATGCAAAATGAATCCTAATAGATGAGAGAGCCAAATAAAATCACAAACAATGCTTGTTTGCCAGGTTTTCACCATTTGTTTTTATTGCACTTTTTCCTAATTTTCTGATTTTTTTTTGCTATTACCAAGACGCCTGTTTGCTAGGTTTTCATCAAGGCAATGTTTTTTTTTTTATATATATATATTTTTTGATATTTTCTCAAGCGTAGAACCTTTTCAGATGAATGTTGTTGGTTGGATCTTCAAATAGGTCCCCTTCCATAGTTGATAACTGATATACCCCCGATCCGTATGTTGCGATGATAATGAATGGGCCCAACCAATTAGGTTCGAACTTGCCTTTCTTTTCCCGATCCTGTTGATTTCGAGGGTTTTCTCTGAGAACCAGATCACCTACCTAAAAATTTTATGGTTTGACTTTGTGATTGTAGCTATGAGACATAACTTATTGATATCCCTTCAAATGATTAACTGCAATTTGACGCCATTCATCAAGTAGTTCTAGCTCTTGCAATCTTGATACTCGATAATCTTCATCATTGATTAACCCTTTGAGTGATACTCGAAGTGAAGGAATTTCAACTTCCAGTGGTAGAATAGCTTCTGCTCCATAGACCAAAGCATAAGGAGTAGCTCCTGTCAGTGTGTGAATAATTATTTTGTTTTCCCATAATGCTAGATTCAATTGGACATGCCAATCCCGACCGGCTTCATTCACCATTTTTTTCAAAATCTTGAGAATTGTTTTATTTGAAACTTCTGATTGACCATTCCCTTGTGGATAGTAAGGTGTAGAGAATCTGTGTTGGATGCGGAATATTTCACATAGCTCATCAACATCCTAATTTTTAAAGGGTCTTCCATTGTTTGTGATAATTGAGTTGGGACTACCATATCGGCAGATGATATAGTTCAAAATGAATGAAGAGATTTGTTTACCAATAACAGTTGTGAGGGGAACAACTTCAATCCATTTAGTGAAATACTCGGTGGCTATAATGATGAATTTATGTCCATTTGAAGAGGATGGGTGTATCTTACTAACCAAATCCAATCCCCACTGAGTGAAAGGCCATGTTGTGGTGAAAGGTTGTAATTCCTGAGCAGGAGCGTGAATGAGATTTTGATGAATCTGTTATTTTGCACATTTCTTCACAAAGATGAACGATTCCTTCTCCATGGTCGGACAGTAGTACCCTAATCTTACAAGTTTATTTGCTAAAGTTAGTGCACCTGAATGTGTCCCACAAATTCCACCATGGACCTCTTGTAAGGCCTTTTTTGATTCATCGCGTTCAAGACATCTAAGGAGGGTACCATCCAGACCACACCTGTATAAGACATCAACAATTAAGGTGTAACGGGATGATTGACGAATGAAATTTCTTTTTTGATTCCTAGACAATCCTAAGGGTAAAGTAGTATCTTTTAGGTAAGTGTAAATTTGGCCATATAAGGGGGATTCAAAACTCATCAGATGGAAAATGATTTGAGTTTCAGGATTGTCATGGGCGGGAGAAAATAATTGTTCCACCAGGAAATCGTACCATTTTTTATTCTCTGTCAACTGGAGTAGAGAGGCGATTGTAGCCATAGCGTCTGCTGCTTTATTATCAATGTGCATAATTTGTATGAACTTGATATTAACATAGTATTTCTTGAGATCTTCCACCATTCTTTTGTAAGGTATCAAATTGTCATCTTTAGTATGACATTCGTCATT
The DNA here is from genome assembly GCA_007115665.2 of Sequoiadendron giganteum. Taxonomy (NCBI): domain Eukaryota; kingdom Viridiplantae; phylum Streptophyta; class Pinopsida; order Cupressales; family Cupressaceae; genus Sequoiadendron; species Sequoiadendron giganteum. The sequence continues at coordinate 77,092,307 of CM021109.1, forward strand.
GATTTGATTTATAAAAAAGTTGTGAATCACCAAAAACTTGAATTTCTACGATTTTCCAATCTACTACAATTCTTATGCCGATTATCAATGCCTCATACTCAGCTATGTTGTTTGTGCAAGGAAACATTAGCCGATAAGATTTTGGGATTGTATGTCTTTTAGGTGTAATAAAAATAATTCCTTCCCTTGAACCATGTTGAGTGTAAGAACCATCAAAGTAAAGTGACCATGACTGCTGGATATCTGTTGTGAATACATCGGCATCAAGAAAATCAATGTGTATTGGATGTTCTGCTAGTAGTGGTGCTTCTACTAATTGATCTGCAATTACTTGTCCCTTTATAGATTTTTGATCCACATAATGAATATCAAATTTGCTTAGGATCATGACCCATTTAGCCAACCTGCCAATTAAGGTTGCCTTACTTAGAAGATATTTGAGTGGGTGAATCTTAGCCACAAGCTTTACTGTATGAGTGAGCATGTAGTGTCATAACTTTTGAGAAGTGAAAACCACTACTAAACAAGCTTTTTCAATGAAGGTATAATTTAGCTCGTGACTTGTTAGCGTTCGGCTAATGTAATAAATGGCTCGTTCTTTTCCTGAGTTGTCTTCTTGTGCCAATAATGCTCCTAAAGACACTTCTATGGCAACAATATATAATCTGAGAGGCACACCTTGTACTGGTGGAATCAATATTGGTGGATTCATGAGATACTGCTTTATCTGATCAAATGATGCTTCACATTTGTACTCCCAATTGAATGGAACATTCTTGTGTAAGAGATGTGTAAATGGTAAAATTTTATCTGCAAGTTGAGCAATGAATCTTTGAATGGATTGTAACCGTCCCTACAAAGAGCGTAGTTGACTAATATTCGTTGGTGGTGGCATATCAATAATTTCTTGTACCGTAGGTTGATCCACTTCAATTCCCTTTTCTGATACAATGTATCCTAATAACTTTCTAGATTTCACTCCAAAGACACATTTCTTTGGATTAAGTGTTACTTTGAATTGTTCCATTGTTTTGAAATTTTTAGATAAGATATCGATGTGTCCTTCTCTAGTGTTAGACTTGGCAAGAAGATCATCAACATAATCCTCCATGAATGTATGCATCATATCATTAAAAATTGTTGTCATTGCTCGTTGGTATGTAGCTCCTACATTTTTCAATCCAAATGGCATTACGTTCCGGCAATAGGTACCCCAAGAACATGTGAATTTTGTTTTATCCTGATCTTCTAGTGCAATATTTATCTAGTTGTACCCTGAAAATCCATCCATTAATGAGTACATTGCATTTCCAATAGTCAAATCAACAATCATATCTATGTTTGGTAAGGGGAAGTCATATTCAGGACATGCTTTGTTTAAATCCCTGAAATCTATACAAATTCTAATCCTTCCGTCTGGCTTTGAAACATATTCAATATTGGAGATCCATTCTACATAGTCCATGGACCGGATGAATCCAACGTCTAAAAGTTTCTTTAATTCCTCTTTAACCAACAATGCAACAGGTGGATGCATTTTTCTGAGTTTCTATTTTATAGGCTTTGCCCCCGGTGTAATAGATAGATGATGCATGATGAGATTTGGATCCAATCCAGGCATATCTACGTAGGACCATGCAAAATTGATTTGATTATTCTTGAGAAATTATGTGAATCTAGGTACTTCTTCGTCTATCAGAGATGCAGCCTATTGAAAAACCTTGGGCTGTTCTGTAGTAGCTATATTAAGTGCTTCCATTGGTTCTATTAAAATAGAAGACCTTTCCTGATAATGTTCCGGGAGAGTGTCAAGTTTCCCATCCTCTGGCACCTTTGAAAGGTTTTCACCATTGGATATGCTTTTTATTTTTCTCTTTTCTTGATCTAATACTCCCTTTGTTAGGTTTTCACCATTAGATCTTCCTTTTATTTTTCTCTTTTCTTGATCTAATACTGCCTTTGTTAGGTTTTCACCATTAGATCTTTCTTTTATATTATTTATTTCATAGCTAAGAAAATTGGCACTTTCCTGTCGAAAACTCTAATTTTGTGATTCCCTGGTGGAACTTGTTTCTGGTTGGGATGAAGAAAGAAAATTTATTATGGTTTCACCATTTGGAAAAGTTGGAACATCAATGGGTGCAAATTGTTCCCAATCAATGAGTTCAGGATAGACCAAAGGTAAGGGATCATTAGGATGAGTAAGGTCATTGTCCATTAGGGTCATGATGTTATTGTCAACGCCATTATCGGGGAGGTCTAGGATGTCATCCTCCTCAGAATGATTTATCTCACTTTGAATCGAATTGGTCTCACTAGAGTCATGATTGCTTTGTAGGATGTAATCAAGCGGAGGCCTTGAGCTTTCACCTTGTAAGAATGTAGGTGAGAATTTGTGTATGATTTCCACCCTTTTCTCTGAGATGAAAGTATCGTTAGAGAAGTCATCCCATTCATATTCATTGGAGTCCGTGTCAGAATTGTCCGCTTGAATTCTCAAAAAAATTTCAGCTAACTCCTCATTTGATGGCCTTTATGTTACTTCTTCCTTAGTATCTTCACCATATCCTAACCTAGTCTTATCTTTTGGGTGCATTGTTTTTAGTTGGATAGGTTCAACAATACCCTCTTTCCTTTTACCTAGAGGGCCATTTCCTTCATAACCCATTTCTTGCATGATAGCATAACCTTTTCCATATTGTTTTGTGGGTAACTTGATATGCTATAAGGATTCTTCTTCATCTTTATAGAGCCAATCAAGAATAGCTCTATCTTCTACTTCAGTTTTTTTGACAAATATCCCACTAAACTTGGTGATGGGGGTTGAAGTTGAGGCTAAAACTGCTGCAGCCTGTTGTGTAGACGTCGACAGTTGACCATGGGATCTCGGGGATAGGGGTAGATTAGAGAGAGATAAAGAATATTCTCCCACCCCATTATCTTTCAATTTTAACTTGGTGCCAAAATTGCTTATCATTTCTTGCGCTTGTTCTTTGTATTTGGAGGTAGAGATGGCCAAGGCCTCTCTATTATGTGGGACGAGTGTGTCCTGAGTTGCTCTTAGGTTAGAACAAGTTTGAATGCTAATGTGATCAACGGGTATTGTTACTTCTTGTCCATCATATGGAAACTTCAAACATTGATGATAAGTAGACGAAACAGCTTGCATGTCATGGATCCATGGACGACCCAATAGTATGTTATAGGTTAGATCCCGATCGAGAACCTGACAAAAGGTATTCTTCACAACAGGTCCCACTCTGATTGGTAGCATGATGAGACCTTTGGAAGTCCTTTCCTCATCATCATAGGCCTTGATTGTAATTTTCCTTCGTGGATCTATAGAGTCTACTGAATATCCCAAAGCTAGGACCAATTTCAAAGTACAAATGTTTAATCCAGCTTCCCCATCTATGAGGACACATCTAATGCGGGCTTTGTGAACCATGACTTCTAAATAGAGTGATGAATTATGTGGATGGGTTATGGATGAATCATCTTTTTTAGAAAAAGATAAACATGTGTAGGAGGACAAGTGTCCCACCATGGCTTTAAATTTACTGATATCCAGATCAAGAGATACAGTTGTATCAACAATGGCCTTTTCCAAAATGTCCTTATGTGCAGGTGATAACTTTAAAATTTTCAAGATAGAAATTTGGGCTGATGTTTTTTGTAGTTGATTAACCAAATTGTATTGACTTGGAGGGGGAATTGCTGCTTTGGATGAACCGCCTTTGACAATGATTTTGGCTTGTCTCCTTGTTGTAGCATTGACCTCTCGATATTCTTGCTTACCTTTGATTCAAATAACGTTGATTTGAGGATCATCAGTATAAATATGATTGATAATGACGTCCTAGATATTATTAACGTTCTTGCCTTTGTCACCCGATGATTCCCCTTTTTGATAATTAGGGAGTAGATTCTTGAATGCTTGATGGTCATTATTGACATTATGTCCCTCAACTGTGATGGTATGGTCATCAATCAAATCCTAAACAATATTCTTCAATCCTTGGAAATTGTTTGTCTTATGACCTTTACACATATGATAATCACATAAATGTGAGTCATTCCACGATGGTGGTTTAACTCGAGGCTCATAGTCTCTTTGTGGTGGAAATGTAATAGCGTTTTGATTTAATAACTCTTTGAGAATGGATTCCAAAGATTGGCCCAAGGGAGTAAAACTCCGTCGATTTGAATAATATGATGATCTAGGTGTATTTGAATTTTGATTATTGCTAAAATTATTTCCATGATTATTAGTCGTGTTTCTTTGATTGGAAACATTGCCTTGGTTATTAGAATTTCCAGCATTATTGCTACATTGAACACCTGACACATTAAGGACGGTAGGCTTTGTATTCATGTTATTAGCACCTACTACCCCATCATTCACAACATTTTTATTTTGAGTCCAAAATTGTGTCTTGTCATTATTGTGATTATGGTTATTGTTGTACGAATTTGAACCCTCTTTATCAATTTTTAGAACTCCATGCTTGATCAACATGACTTCAATAGTAATTGTGTTTTCAATCAATTTTTCAAATGATTGAGGATAGTGAAGGTTTAGTCTGTAACTCATTTCTTGATTAAGACTATCGATGAAGATATCCATCTTTTCTTTTTCAGGAATAGGATGAGAGTATCTAACAAACACCCTTCTCCACCTTTGCAAAAATGTAGTGAAAGATTCCCCTACTTTTTGTTTTACCTTACAAAGATCAAGCATGGTTATCTGGCATTGGATGTTGTAAGAGTATTGCGATATAAACTTATTTAGTAACTCTTCAAAGGTTTTGATGGGGGGAGTGATCTTTGAAAGCCACTCCATGGATTGTCCACCCAGACTTCGTGAAAACAACCGCATTAAGTAGGTATCATCATGAGCAAATTCTAATCTCATATTTCAGAAATCCCTTACATGTTCAATGGGGTCAGTTTTCCCATTATACCTATCAAACTTAGGGATTTCACAATGTTTTGGAAAAGGAATCATTTGAAGACTCCTATCGAATGGATAAGGACATATTTCATCCAAAACATATTTCTTTATTGCTCCCCCTTGCATTTCTTTTATTTTCCCTTGCAATTCCTTGATTTGTTGAGTAAGGGCACTAAAATTGTTAAGAGGGGTTTTAGGATTTTCTTTAATCCCTTCTATGTCAAAATCGGCAAGTAACTTAGCTCCTTGATTAGCTAAAGAAAGAAAGTATCTTTTCTTGTTTCGTTCTAAAATCTTAGGGATTTCACAATGTTTTGGAAAAGGAATCATTTGAAGACTCCTATCGAATGGATAAGGGCATATTTCATCCAAAACATATTTCTTTGTTTCTCACCCTTGCATTTCTTTTATTTTCCCTTGTAATTCCTTGATTTGTTGAGTAAGGGCACTAAAATTGTTAAGAGGGGTTCAGGATTTTCTTTAGTCCCTTCTATGTCAAAATTGGCAGGTAACTTAGCTCCTTGATTAGCTAAAGAAAGAAAGTATATTTTCTTATTTCGTTCTAAAATCTTTTCCATAAGAGTATGGAATTGAGGATCTTGCTTGGCTTCTTGAAGTTTTTCTTCCATTAACTCTTCAGTATTTGAATTGTTAAAGATTTTTTCCTCCCTCTCACTATTATCACCCATTTTGCTCACTGTACTTTCATCATTTTCTATGTGCTTTTGAGATCTCGTGATAACAGGCATAAGCTTTATTCAAATTCTACTAACTTTGATCAAAAGAATGAAATAGTGCAATGGTGATGGATATGAAAGTCATGATAGAATGACGATTCTATGACTTAAAAGATTTTTAATCTTTAGCTCGTGATTCCCTGATTGAAAGGATGAAAATCCTGTTTGCGGAAATTTAAACCAAAGATCAAAAATAAAGATGATTTTTCACTTTGTGAATTTTGATCTTAGCTTTATAAAAAGATGAATTGGATGAATGCCTAATGTGTTTGAGTTATCTACTGCAGAATTTGATTTAGATGAGTAGCGTACGTGATTGCAGGTTGGGGAATATAAGAAGAATTAATACGCTGACTATGGTTGTGCCTTTGAGAAAGGGCTCTTGTTTGAAAGAAATCTCTTGAGTATAAAGGTTATACAACATAATCATCAGTGAAACCTCTAATATAGTCATGATATCGATGAATAAAGGTTCTGTGTTCAAGCAGGACCTTTCGACTTTGGTATAAAAATTTCCTCTTCAATATATTCTTATAACTGAGAGACTTCTTGGGCTTTCTAATCTTTCTTTCTAGGGACTTCTTAGAAAAGGTTGTAGACTTCCAAACTCCGAGCATGGGAAAGACTAGACCAATAAGAATTGATTTCTGAATGTCAGAAAATTACCTAGGCTTAGAAAATAGATGTGCCAAAACAGAGACTGAATGCGCCAAAATATAATTCCTATGCGCCGAAACAGTTCCTACATGTGTCAAAACAGAGCATGGATGCGTCGAAACAGAGCACAGATGCATCAAAATAGAGTAGAAATGCACTGAAATAGAGCAGAAATGAACTGAAATAGAGCGGCAATGCGCAGAAACAGAGCAGCAATGTGCCGAAACAGAGCGGCAATGTGCCGAAACAGAGCGGAAATGCACCGAAATAGACCCAGGATGCACAAAATTATTTGCTAGACCTTTGAGACAAACATGTTTGGAAAATTTTGATATTTTTGGATGATCTTAATCTGATTTAAATATGAAAAACATAGCATAGAGAAGCAAATAGTTATTTTGTTAATCCTAAAATCTAAACAAAGAGTTTATGTTCTTGAGATTTTCACAAGTTTTGAACAAGATAAGCAATTCAGTCAGATTCACTCTTAATTTTTCAAATAGGTCATCATAGTAACCATAACCCATAGCCTGTCACCCCCTAGAGGGCACCCATGTTTTTGTTTTTTCCAGGTGCGTACTCAAAGTGACGGAAGTGGATACCGAATCCCTTGAGCAAGCAATCTGTGGTGACTGTATGGTGAGTGTCTTGGGGGCAGATTCTTCCCTCCCCTTGCACCATGATTAAGATGATGTTTGGATACTGACTCAACTGGCTTTCTACACTATGGTTCATAGTCAAGGTTTCCGTTCGATGTGGCAACAAATAAAATCCCTCAAGAGACCTCCCAATATTTAGAACAAAGACTTTGGGGATGGTTATCTCTACACACTATTGTCGAATTGCGGACTTTCCCCGAATTCGCTTTTGATTATAGTGGGTTGGAAAACCTGGCTTTGGTTGTTCCCACTTAGGTCATTCCTGTAGGGTGAGTACTTTTTCCCACTACGACAGGCCTTCTAAAGGATGTAAGAAATTATAAACATTGCATGAAAAATGAAAAGGTCATCTGGTATTTTGGTCACCTAGTTAAGGGGAGAGCATAGACCTATTGCCACAAACAAAGCAAACAATGTTCTTTTTATAGCACCAAATGACAATGAATTAATCTAAGTGAAGATTTTGCTTCACAATAGGCATGGAGTTCATTTTAACTGCATAAAAATACATTTGGTGACTATCCTAGGATTGGTAAATTCCAAATTTTAAATTTCTATCCTAGGGTTGGTTCATTTCCTTAAAAACTCAAAATAAGAATTTTGTCCGCGGATGGCGTCAAAATCAAAATTTCTGTTTTACAAATTTCCTGCGTGTGCTGGGACAGACCCCCATATGTGCAAAAATAGTTACGAGATGCACTAAAATATCACCATGAGATGTGCCAAAACAGTGCCTAAATGCATCGAAATAATCCCTGAATGCATCGAAACAATATTTGTATGCATTGAAAGAAAGATCGAATGCGCCGAAGCGCAACTCTAGTCTGTCACCTGTCAGAAAAATCTGCAAATAAAAGATAAAAATGGGGGGATGCCCCACGGTGGGTGCCAAAAATGTGTGTTAGAGAATGTGGACTAATTAAATAGCAAATTAACACACCAAGGAAACATTATATTAAAGAAAACTAATCTAGAAAGCATAAACGCAAACTCTAAAATAAGAGCTTCTTCAAATTCATCCCATTGTCCTCTATCTCTCAAGAATTTGATTAAAGATGCTGGCTTTCAATTGTGCAAACAACAACTTTGTTGAAATGATCACTTAAGAGAATGAGATTTAATGAAAGTGCATATGCATGACTAAAAGATTAAACTATGAAATTGAAATGCTATGATGCTAAAATGCTTGATAAAACTGAAATGTGACTATAATTACTACGTATGAAAATCTAGAATTCGAGGTCCTTTTCAACTCACAAGAGGGCTATATTTATAGATTTTCCAAGGCAAGAATCCCATTAGCCAGGATCAATAGTTGAGTTCAAACCTGTTAAAATGAACGGTGAGAGATCGAGAATTTGAAAAGAAGATGGAAGCTTTAGAGACTGATGAAAAATGAAGAGACAAATGAAGGATGTGTCCATGATTAAAAATAGGTAATATTTAATTATGTGTGGGAAATGAAAAGCTTTTAATTAAATATTGAAAATATTTAATTATGTGAGAAGAGATGAAAAGCTTTTAAATAAATATTGAAAATATTTAATTAAATGTGAAATGAAGAATATCATTTAAATTTAGAATTTAAATTTGTGATAATTAATGTAAATAAATTGTGAAATCTATTTAATTAATTAAGAGGAAGATAGCATTATTAAATAAACTAAAAGAATTGGAAAAATGAACAATATAAATAAATAATTAAATTTATTTATATGTAGATGACTTAAGAATATTAATTAAATAATCCATATTTAATTAATTAGTAGATTTGGTTAACCGTGACCATTTTTAGATGTGTACACTCCCAAAATTTCTTGTCCTCTCAAGGAGGCATCCTCAATCCTAATCCTCATCTTCACTCCCATCATCTTTCCTCCTAGTCACTCCTTTGAATGACTATGGTATCTTCCCTTATCTAACCATCCTCTTCTTGGTGACATATTTTAATCTTCTTTGAAATGATGCTACTTTGTAACACCATCTCAAAGATGGGAAAATATAAACACTAAAAATTGACCACTTTTGTATGGTCAATTTACCCCTAATTCGACCAATTTTCTATCCTCTATATTAATTAAATAATATCCTATTATTTAACTAATATTCAATAACATCAACCTTCATCTTAACCTATTTATTCTATTATCCTTAAACCATAGACCACGGTATCACATTCATCAATTAAAATGAATATATACCCTTATTTATTCAATTTAGTCCCCAAATACCTTTTCCCCCAAATAAGAATTAAATCTAATTATTTAATTCCTATTTTTCTCTCTCCAAATTTCCCATCCTCCAACTATCCCACTTGTCCACTAATCCTAATCCTAATCCCAACTAACCTACCCACTAATCATTTGCACACACTTAATCCATGGTTAAGTGGGCCAACCCCCATCACATCAATCACATGGGGCTTGTACCCTTGAGGGTACAATCTCCTTCTCATTCCCTCTCCTTATGCCACTTGGAACAATATTATGGCTTGAGATATCCCAATCACTCTCAACCCTTTATCTCCATGAAGCAATCTTATCCCTCCATCCATTTTCATCCAAATCATATATCCATAACTTAGCCATTTATCAAAAATCTCACTCATTTTTATTCGAGGGTCATTATGCTATCAAAATTTCCAGTGAGCACACAACCTATCAAAAATCATTGGAAAATCAACACAAAAGGAGGCTCAACATCTGATTCTATGTTGGTTTGAGCTTTCTTAGCCTAATCTTGAGTGTTGTTTTGTTTTTTGTGTTGTTTTGGTTTTATTGCAATTTCCATTCACTTTAGACACAAAAATCATTGCACACCACAAGATTATGCCAAGTGGCACAAGGAGAGGGCTTGAGAAGGTACACCAAAGAAATGACAACATAGGCATTTTTGTCTGTACAAAAAATCAATGACAACATGTTTATGGGCACATATAGTGTCACCTCTAAGGGTAGGGTTTTCACTCTTCTTGTTGATTGCATTTACAATTAATTGTTCCTTTTATCCATAATTTTGATAAAAATCATCCACTTCATTTGATTTATTATAGATTATTTTGAATTTCATTCAATGCTTTATCGAATATCTCAAATATTGTTAAAACCCTCTTATCTATATTGGGGTTTTGGATTTACATTTATAGAAGTCTTTTCATCTTTTTCTTGTGCATTGATGAGGGAAGACATATTGTAAACATCATGGAATAAACCAGAAGATCAAAATAAATTCTTGTAATTTTATTTTGTAAGTATATTCTTGTAAATCATTACTTACAACTCTCTGCATGGAAGGTGTTTTTGTTTGTTGTTTGATCTTGTGTCTCGTGTTTATTCATAATTCTAACATGGTATCAAAGTGTGGATCCAACGAACCCCTTCTCAATTTTTAAGGTTTTTCTCAACTACGGTTATAAGAGAAAATATGAAATCATTCCTTTTTAAAACCCTTGCCACCCTAGGGTTGCATAGGCGACCAATGCTTAGCCCCTAGGGGTCTATTTGTTTTTTGTAATTTTAGAATATTGGGAAAATTGTGATAAATGTTTGCTCGTTTATTGAAATTGAGTGAACGAGATATTTTTGAAAAGATGGTTTTGAGCACTATCCAATGGTGTAGGTTTTTTTCTCAAATTTTCCTACTAGTATGTTTTATCATTTGTCAAAGGCAGATGTGCTATTTTCACTTTCAAGCTCACAAATTTTGACTGATTTCTTCATTTATTTGAATATAGTGTAATTGGGATGATCTTTCAAATCTCTTCATATAATTCTTTTCTATATTTTTACCTAGGTACATTTTATTCAATTTTTTATGTTTTCACATTCTAGTGAATTACTTGGACATTTTAGCTCCTGGAAACTCTTTGTTTGTGTGAGTGACTTTTTTAGGTTGTTCTACATGTATTTCCAACTTTTTGTCCTATTTGTGAATTTTGAGAATTTTTTGCATTTTTTTTTTGTTGATGCACTGATAAAGTGTCAGTTTGGTGTATTTTTTGGGGATTTGTACATCATTTTATATCTTTTTTTATACTCAAATGACTATGATATAGAGTGTCATGGGTGGGTTGTGAGTTCCTTTTTTCCCATCACACCTTTTTCAAGTGAGTGTTCCTTCCATGATAGAATTGAATCCCAAAGATTCTTACCTCATGCATGTGTGCCTTGCTTGCACACCCTTTTTATTTGTAGGTACTTTTAGTTGCACATTCAAATGTTCTTTGTTCTCCTACATGTACTTCTTGATTCACATAGTTTCAGTGGACCTATCTTGGCTCTTGCCTTCTATATTATGCTAGGATTACTACTATTGGTGATAATGATTATTTGGTTTCATTTTTGGAGTGGTCTATGTATCTAGTTCTTTTTTCTATGTACTAGGTAGATGCAACAGATAGTTACCCTTACATTTCAGTGAGATGAAGCACTTACCATATGGATACTCTTGCATACCTATTTTTTGGAGGCATCCTTCTATTTTCATGATATGTGTTTTTCAGAATATTGGTACATGTATTTTCAACTCGTATATTCCATGTTGAGTAGTATCGTTGGGGTCACTCATGCAAATTCATGTACCATTTGTATCTTCAATTTCCAACTTTTTTCTTTTGTTTTCCATTTAATTTCAGTAGTGTCATCAAGGAACTCATCCAGATTCTTGTCTTATTGATCTTGGTCATAATTTTTTTTCATAGGAGGTTCTTCATTTCAGTACTATAGTAGTCATCATTCGATAGTTTTCAACAACTTATTTTTACTTATGCAATATTCTTCATGTTCCTATTCTTTTTGGATACTATTTTGGAGGCTTCACAATCTTTCATTTTTCTTTCTCTCTTTTGGAGAGTAGTTTTTCCCATGGGGTTTTCTCCTTTTTCTCCAATTGTGAGATATTATGTGAGATATTAGATTGTTAATGTTGAATAGGACAACTAAGAGGGGGGTGAATCATTTGTAACAAAAAAAATCCTTTAAATGTAGTTAACAAAACCAATACTTGAAACTGCTTAAATGATTAATAATTAAATGCCAATACATAAACTCCAATCCAACACATAAACACAATAACATCATATTTTTTTTGGAAAACCCAATAAGGAAAAAACCACGGTGAGGATTAACTCACACTATGTAGAATATAAAAAATGATTACAAAAAGGCTCACTGCCTGAAATAAGGACGCACTGTCTGAAATAAGGACTCACTGTCTGGAATAAGGACTCACTGTCCAATAGGGCTATAGCCTAGAGATACAAAATATGGCTAACCACCAAGATACAATGATAGTTGCTCACTACCAAAAGATTGAATTGATAGGATACACCTTCAATGTACAAGGTTTAGATATAATGAAGCTCATAATATGAAGTACTGCCTCACATAGTAGTTGCTCAACAAAATTGCATTGATCCACAACTTATAAAGCATTTAGGCTTAGATCGTCACACACCCCTTAAAACTTTTCATACTCACATACACACCTTCATACTTCCAATTTCACATCTACTACTCATACTCATCTCATTCCTCAAAACATCTTATATATACAAGTATATCTTATCCATCAATTAGGTCGACGTAATTAGATGAAAAAATAATAATAAAAACTCTCTTTGTTCGAACGATATATGATTTAAACATTTTATCCACACAATGTATTATACCAAGTTGGCTAAGCTCTATACAAAACATACCAAGGTAAATGCAATCTTCTTAAAACATAACATGTGTTAGGTCATCCAAGACCCAAAAAACTCTGTCATTGATAACTTACTACTCCCAACACAAAAAAACTCAAGATTCCTAACATAGTTGTCTAAGTGAATCATAATGCCATAGTTAAGATATCAGAGTCATAGCTTATCTTGTGGTAGATTCCAGACCCAAAAACCAACACACGAGATTAAAGAATATCTTCGATAGAGAATAAATTTCGGTAAACATCTCATACATTTGATATTATGTTGACATCAATGGAAACCTATTGACATTAATGACAACCATTTGATGCAATATAATTTACAACAATATCCCCTTTGTCATTGATGGAAACACAATGTGAAAATCCAACAACAACAACCTTTGTAGTTCCCTTGATGAGTTGTAAGGATTTTCATTCTTTTCACATGTTTTCTCTCTCCCTTTGACATAAATGGAAAAAAAAGAAGACTTATCTCCCCCTTAATCCAAAATTTTATATACAAAAATAGTCTTCAAAACAAAAATAATATAAAAAAATGGTTCTTTACTTTAATCCTTCTTCTCCTAAACTATCTCCTTGTATTTTTCTTTTGATTTCAGAAGAAATGTCTTCCATGAATCTACTACCAAATTGATGTTTAAACAAATATTGTTGTTCTTTACTATCAAATCAATTGTTTCTAGAAGAGTATATGGGATAGTGATATTTTATTCATTTTTCTCAGTTTCCACTAGGAGACCAAAAAATTGGTCCAATCTCAACTCAATTATCTATTCAACTTTCCAAAATTTCTTCGTAATACTATCCCTTTGTACCAGAATTACTGCAAGTTTACACTATAAGGAATTGATCCTTTTCTTCTATGCTCCATCTCTGTGATTAAGGATACTATATGTCTTTCCAATAGAATCTAGCTCAAGCTCACTAGCATCAATTTTTTCTCTATAGTTTCTGATAGCAGTAGCTCATCAGAGACAATGCCTATACACAATATTTATGCTTTTGATGCATGTTTTTAATTCATTTATGCTCTCATTCAATCTCTTATATGCATTTCCGCATCTTTCTTCCATAGCCAATTGAATCTCATATTTTTCTTTTGTTTCCTTGGGTGATAGTACCTTTAGTCTATCTTCAATCTTCTCAATCAAAACTTGTAATAATTTTTTTGTCAATATACTTAGCTAAATATCATTATGAAATATATAAAAAACCAAGGCATCTATGATCTCATCATGTTCATATGTTGGTCGTGACAACCAAACATCTCCAATATTCTTCAGTCCATCAGATTGCTCAAGAATCTTCAACACCTTCTCTTTAGTAAAATATCAATCATCATCCGTTGATACCAGATCAAATGCTTCTATAATTTTTTCTTCCCTTTCTTCTTTCTTCTCCTCTATCTTCAACTTATTTATTTCCAGAGGGGGACTTGAAATGATTCTTCTTTATTTTCTCTTCCTAGAGGAGGATCCCGCCTCAAATATCCCAACCAGACTGGAAACCATACCAAAACTCCATGAATTTATTTTGTTTGCAAAGTATTATTTACAAATCTTTTCCTTCTCTACTAAAAATTCCAGATACTTGTAAACCTTCTTCCCAACTGGTACAATTGACTTCCACACAACATTCTCTTTCAATGGTAACAAATTTATAAAATACATCATCAAACATATAACCAGAGATCCAGAATGAAAAGGGTAATTGTCATTTTTTGTCATAGCAATGTTCTCCATTAATTGATTCCTTAATAACTCACACAAGTCAAAATCCACATTATTTTCAACCATTTGGTGTGCAATGTAAACAAAAATCATGGGAATAGAGCCTTCTCTATTTCTAAATTAAATCTTATATGAAATTCCATATGCCACATACCTTACCATCAATTCGAGTATAGTGTGAATTACAGGTGCCCTTTGGTCTCCTATCACTCTAGTTAGGGATTCAATCTCTTTGTTCTTCACTAACTTCTTTATTAGAATGGGTCCATCATTACATAATCCTATAATTTCTGCAATTGCTTCCTTTGTAATCCTATAGGGTTTTTTGAAGATCATCTGATCACCTTGAATTCTTCTTAGGACAAACTGAACAATGTCCACATCCATAAAGTATGGAAATTCACTCCAAATGTCTAAAACCTTGTGCCCTAGACTCTTGACATTTTCAATTGTCTCAACTAAAAGCGAACCTTCGAGATTTTGGAATATTTTCATGGTTAAATTCATCAATCTATAACTTACTTAATTTTTGTAATTTGTCATTGTGTGAATCAAATACCACCATTTCCTTTGACGCCATTGTTTTAGCTTTGTTCTCCATACTTTTTCTTACCAATAACCCTAACTCCTTATTTCTTAGTTGCACTCTTTTTTTCTTTATCTCATTTAATTTGAAATGAAAAATAATGAACACTCAACTTCCTTACATAACTTGTTTCTTTTAGGGTTTCATCATAAAAAGGTAATTTATCATTTATGACATCATCATTAGTACTTTACTCTATCAGTATCTTCTCCTCAACCGAAGCTGTCAGATCAATTTTTAGATGATGAAGCTTCTAGTATAACAAACTCATTTTCAAAATCTTCCTTTTCCTCCATGTCATGGTGCTTTTCTAGATTCATCCAATTTCGCCCTATTTTTGCATTTATTGCTTTTCAACCTTTAAATTTCCAACTATTTTATGAGGTACACTATAAACCAAGAAGAGCTCTGCAATTTTTTTGATTTTCCTCTTTTCTTCCAAAATTTTCTGCAATGCCATCAAATGAGAGATTCACATTACTTATCCTTGTGTCATCATATGACACCTCATATATTGGGGGCTTGTTAGTTTTTTTTGCGAATGCTCCCCCTGAAACCACTAATGGGTTCAACTCTTGGAAGAGGTATCTGCACTGGATGCAAATACAAGATTATTTGATTCATCCTTGTTCTCAAGTTCTTCCTTCTTCCTCCATTTTTTTTCCATTTCTTTCCTCACTTCTTTAGGATCTACCTTGTTCACAGGCTTGTTTTCCTGTTTTGAATTAGTTTTCTTTCCTACTTTTCTCCTATAGAATTTTGAGATATGTCCTAGTTTGTTGCAAATGTAGCACATAACATATCCTTGGTCAAACAAATTTCTATTCATCCTTGACTTGCACTGATTAGCTTTTTGTCCAAAGATATTGCATGTGTAACAATAGCCTTGAAAATATTGAATCCTTCTACTAGTGTTAAATATTTTCATCATCATTTGGCTTCTACATTTTGTTTTTCTATGTCTAAATTTGTTGCAAACATAGCATTGTCCAACAAAGAATCCAACATTCTGACTCATTCTATTTTGGTTCAACCTGTTTCTACATTTTGTTGCTCTATGTCCAAATTTACTACATGAGAAACAAAAACCATTAAAAGATGGGTACCTTTGAGAATTAGGTTGTTAGATGGGTATCCTTCTGGTATTGTTCCTTCTATTCTTTCCTTGATAAGTATTACATTGAAATTTCCTTTGATTGTCCACTTTGTTGAAAATTGGTTTAGTCTTTGAGCTTTTCCCTTCTTCAAGTCCTAGACCACCTTTATCCTTTGTAGGTTTCTGAGATGAAATCAACTCATCAAGCATTGTAGAATTATTTTTGAACCTTTCTTCATGAGCTTTCACTTTTTCCAGATCATCTTTTAGAGTTACTAATTCTTGTTCAAGCTTATCACATTTTTCTATCTTATGATTGCTAATTTATTTCAAGCATCCTTCCTTTATCTTCCCTTGTTCAATTTCCAATTTTAGATTCTCTTCCACCCTTTTGATTTCTTCAAGTTTCATTCTTAGATTTTCAACAGTCTCCTTTGCTTCCTTTAGTTCCTAGTTAAATTCTTTATGTTTCAACTTGAACTTCCAAATATGATTCCTTAGTTTTTGAATGCATTCATCTTCTTGTTTGACATTTTCTTTCAGATCTTCACTTTCAGAATCTATAGACTATGTTCTTAATTATTCATCCAATTCAGATTCCTTCACCATTTTGTTCAACCTACCAAGATCTCCTTAGAGTTTTTAAACTCATTCCAAAGGACCAAGCTCTGATACCAATTATTGAATAGGACATCTGAGAGGGGGGGAGGGGTGAATCAGTTGTCACATAATTAGATATTTAAATTTAGTTACCAAAACTAATACTTGAGACTACTTAAATGATTAATCATCAAATTCCAATGCAAAAACTCCAATCCAACACATAAACATAATAACACCATATTTACGTGGAAAACCTAATAAGGGGAAAACCATGGTGAAGATTAAATCACACTATAGAGAATATCAAAACTGATTACAAAAAGGCTCACTACCTGAAATAAGGACTCACTATTCGGTATAAGGACTCACTATCTGGAATAAGGACTAGCTGTCCAATAGGACTACAACTTGGAGATATAAAAGATGGCTAACCACCAAGATACAATGATAGTGGCTCACTGCCAAAAGCTTGAACTGATAGGATACACCTTCAATGTGCAAGGTTCAGTTCCAATGAAGCTCAAAATATGAAGTATTGTCTCACACATTAGTTGCTAAACAAAACTACACTGATCCACAAATGATAAAGCATTTAGGCTCACATCTTCACATACAAACCTTCATAGTTCATATTTTACATCTACTACTCGTCCTCATCTCATTCCTCAAAACATCTTATATATATACAAGAATATCTTATTCATCAATTAGGTCGACCTAATTAGATGAAAATAATAATCAAAACTCTCTTTGTTGGCACCATATATGAATTAAATTTTTTATCCACACAGTTCATTATACCAAGTCGACTAAGCTCTATACGAAAAATCCCAAGGTAAATTGAATCTTCTTAAAACATAACATGTGTTAGGTCGGCCAAGAACCAAAAAACTCTATCATTGATAACTTATTTCTCCCAACACAAAAATTCTCAAGATTCTGAATATAGTTGTTTGAGTGAATCATAATGACATAGTTAAGCTATCGGATTCATAGCTTGTCTTGCAGTAGAATTTGGACCTTAAAATCAACACATCAGATTAAATAATATATTTGATAGAGAATAGATTCTAGTAAACATCTCATACATTTGATATTGTGTTGACATCAATGAAAGCATGTTGACATTAATGACAACCATTTGATGCAATCCAATTTCCAATAGTTTATACATGAGTACCTCATCAAACCTTATTTGTCAAGACCCATCATGCATTCTTATCTATTTATGCATTCACTTTTTGGCTTTTTTAGCTGCTCCCTAAGTTCATCTTAAGGGGGTGTTAGAGTAATCATGCATTAGATAATAGTTAATTAATCTTTAATTGATTATTAGTATAATTAATTTCATGTACTTAAGCTAAACTTATGAGTGATTTTTCTATTAACTAGAGTGAGATTTTATTAGACCATTTTGTCTCATCACATAGGATGATGACACTTGTCATGATCTAATCCGTTCATTGTTTAGGGTTGCTCCTATAAAGCATTCAACCTTATTGTATTCTCTCAATCTCCTTGAAGATTCTTGAGGTTTATTTTGTGAGTATTTTCATGTTAAGTATACAATAAATAATTTTGAAACTCTCTTTGTGTGAAAGGTTTTTTTGTTCATTGCTTGATCTTGCGTCTCATGTTTATTCACAATTCTAACACTAGGGTATTGGGGATTTTTTAGTTTCTTAAATAATTTGAATAGGGAATCCATTTGGAGATGGATTTTTTGTGATGTTGTTTGTTATGCTTGTTTCTTTTTTGATGTGGTTTATTTTGAACATATTTTAGATACATGTAGGAAAGATCCTCTTCTCAATATGGTTCTTGAATCTATTTAGTGAGAAGAAATTTATGGACATGTTTGTGATGTTGTTCAATCTATTGAATCAATCTGACCATTGAATCAAATTGTACAAAATTTGTATTCGATAATCTTGAATACAATGAAGTTAAGTGATAGCCCCACAAAAGAGTTTTCATGGAGTCCCTTCAAGAGAGGGTAAAAATATGACTTTGTGTTAGCCCTCGATTGTAAATGTAAGGAATTGATATGAATCTTAATTTTTTTTGGCATTATCCACTTTGCATTTAGCTTATCTTTCTTATCTTTTCATTATTTATTGATTCATGATGGTAAAAAATATGGAAATATGTGTACAATATTCATTGTTGGCAACAAGAATTTGTTGTTGGTTTGAGGTCCATTGATATTTAAAATTTTCAAATACTTCTTAGGAAACCACTACATAGAATCGTGAGAGGACAATGTAGTTGCATGATATTTTCAATGAGTATATTAGAACTCTTAATAATTATTTATGTTTGAATCTTATCCCAATAGAGAGAAACTTGGAGAGAGTTTATTCTCAAATAAAAGTTATGCCTCCCATACATGGCCTTTTAT
Source organism: Sequoiadendron giganteum (assembly GCA_007115665.2). Taxonomy (NCBI): domain Eukaryota; kingdom Viridiplantae; phylum Streptophyta; class Pinopsida; order Cupressales; family Cupressaceae; genus Sequoiadendron; species Sequoiadendron giganteum. Next base: position 77,111,436 of record CM021109.1, read on the forward strand.
AGGAATGACATACTAAGATTAACAAGTTGCCAAGTACAGTAGTTCTAGAAGCAATGAGGATTTTCCCAACAATCATTAGGAGTATTGTTAAACAATAAGAAAATAAATAAAATAGAAATTAAAATATGAGGTTAGAAATGAGCATGAGAGAAAGCCTCTAGGTTTTGAAAATTGGCATCAAATATGCATGGAGTAAAGAATATCTTGAGAGAAAGGAAATGAACCAAAGAGACAAAACAATAAGGATCCACTAATAGAAAGGATAACTAAATTGGAGCTTTAAAAAAAGAGAGGAGAGGAACAATACATCTTGCAATTATACTAGAGCCTTATTTGTTAATAGTCTTTGAGGAAGTGGTTGTGTTTGCTCAAGTTCACTTGAAGATTTTTAAAAAATCTACATACACTAACATTAAATAATAAGTCATTGGATAAGCCATTGGAAAATTCTTGTACACTATCATTGAACTTTTGTTGATTTGTGGATAATACTTATGACACTTAACTTATTTGTACGCTATTTTATACAAAAATCTTTAAAGGTTAGACTGAAATGTATTCTAAGAATGTTGTTGTAAATCAGTAAAAATATTACACTTCATATCCCAATGTAAGTTATTTTGGTTGCTATTTTCCCGAGTACCCAAATAATTTTTGTCTTTGCTAATAAACTACATGATAGCAGAAATTGAATATGATGTATATATTGTAATTGAATGATACTCCAACTAAAATTCATTTTTTGAGATTGAAAAACTCTCAAATTAACTTTTTCTTTCTTTAGTACTTATTTTTTGTTTATTTTTTTCTATTTATTTGTGGATATGTAGTGATAACCCCACATATTTAAAACTCTATGTTATCTGTATGATATTAAAAATAATTATTAAAAATTGAAAGTATTTTCTTGGAGTTTGAATCATGAAAGCTAATCTTAAGATTGGTATATATAAAATATGTCTTTGTATTTTTAGCAAAATGGGGTGAGTCTAAGTGGTAAATTATGGAGGCTTTCATAATTTAGATCTGTAGACATGGAAAATGTACAAATGTCATTCAACACACTTGATCTTGATTACTAACATCATTTCTTTTTGAATCATATATTCTGTCTCTTAATAATTATTCATCTCATTAAGCCTATCACCTCATTTGATTAAATTAATCAATTTTATTTAATTAACCTTACCTTTTTGTTTAATTAAATAATTCATTTTATCTGATTAAATACCTAAAGTGTTCTTATTAAATTAAATAAATTAAACCTTATTTGATTTAAATCAAATCATTTATTTAATTAAATCATTTCCTCTCAATTTGATTTAAATCAATTCATAAATTTAAGTCTAAATTGTCACATCTCCTAAATTCCTCATTAAATTAATTAATCCTTGATTAAGCTAATCTCTTTCACTAAAATCCTCTAGAGAATGCAACTTGCACAATAAATCAATTACTTTGATTTATTAATTCATCTATTTTCCCTCACAAAGTATCAAAAGGGAATATTCTCTCATTTGAATTCAAAAAGGCCAAATGGACTTGGTCCTTCCAACAAGGCATTCAATGCCTCTTACATGTCCTTGGCCTTGAGCCAAGTGACATTAACTCCATTTATCTTTTCCTCTCACATGTCACATTCAAAATTCAAATTTGAATCCAATGGCATTTATCATGCACATTGACCAAAATGTGCTCATTCTTCCTCCAATCACATGTGGACAAGTGGCTTCTTCTCATTGGTTGGTCTTTTATCCCACATTCATCCAAATCCCTCATTCTTCCAATTTGAGAATCTATAAATGAGAGAATATTTCTCTCATTCAATCATCCACAATTTGAGTAAACTTACTATACTCAAATCCATCATCATCCACTATCATATCCAAAGTTACTCTCTTCACATTGAGAGCCAATTTTGCCCATTTCAATCAACCATTCATCATATTTCAAGACTTGCAACAAGGTTATGCTCAAATCTCTTTGGAGATTTGACCATTTATCCATCATATATCATTGCTAATTAGGAATTGGGAAAGGACCAATTGCAACACTTCATTGACACCAATTCCCCCATAAGATCATCATGCTATTAGCTTAATTAGGATTGAATATCTTTTATTTCAAGTTTATTGTGTTCTTCATTTTCCTAGTTTAGTTTGAATATATGGATTTTATGGGGAATCTCTCATACTTGTTTGCATGCATATGATCTAACTACTAATGTGTTTTTTTGATCTTGTGCATTTGCAGGTTTAGGGGTTCACATTTTGGTGCTAGAAGGAGGGCAAAATCTTAAGTTTTCATCACGTTTTTCATAAATTATGTGTTTTTTCTAACATTTTTGTGCACACAGGAAACTGCGCCATTGATAGTTTGTGTGGTGCTATATTGCACCGCTTTTAGAGGTGCAGCGCTATATGGCACCACACTTTTCTTAAACAGTACCACACCTGCTTTCCCACTCGTAAATTTAAAAATTTTAAACTCTGTCGCGAATTTTTTTTAAGTCGCAAACTGCATCGCGTGCCAAACTGTGCCGCACCCGCGGTCTCTATTTCTATAGAGAACCACACCCGATCCAACACACGGTGCTATATAGCACCGCATCTATTCCAAACTACACCGCACCTGCAGTTGTTTGATTTTTTTAAAACTTTTTTTGTGACGCAAAAACTTCTCGAGGTCATAACTTTTGACTCGGATGTGGGTTTTGGCTAAAATTTTATAGGTGGTTTCTTTATGAGGTTGGATGCCATTTTGGCACATTTTTGGCGCTTCAAACTTTGATCTTGGCCTTCAACATGACATTTTAAACTTTTTTCCTAGTTTTTTGAAAGTTGTTTCTATTAATAACTCAAAGTCCATATTTCCAATTTCAAATGTTAGTTGGCAATTCATCCTACTTTAGTTTTGTAAAGTTTTTGGAAAAAAATAGGACTCTCAAAGTCAAAGATGCAAAATTACCAAAAATAGAAAAATCTAAAAATCGTTGAAATTTGCTTAAAAAAGAATTTTTTTGCTCAAAAGTGAAGGAAGGAAAACAAAGGTCAAAGGTTTTTAGGAATTCATCATATCATTGTATCAGGTGTTTTTAAACACTTTTGGGGAGAACTTATAATCCCTTTCTAAGGATTTGTTACTTTCATGCTTTAGCAACACTAGATTTACTTTGGGTTTAAAAAGAACAAGCAAATTTTTAGTATGACACCATGCTCATTTTTTGTACAAAGTGTTTTTAAACACTAAAGTGTTTCTCAACACTCTTTAAATAATTTGATAAGTTCATTGATCTTAGGACACTAATTTTCCTCTGGGTTCTAAAATAAACAAGTCAAATTTCTTTTCAAAAGTTGCCAAGGGGCTAAAAAGAACTTAAGACAAACACGCTAGATTTTGTTTAAAGGATTAAAAAATTGAATAAATAAATCTCACACTTCATTTTGGTGCTTAAAAATAATTAATCATTGCTTTGAGGGCTAAAATGAACAAGTGTTTTCAATGTTTTGCAAACTTTTTCACAAGTTAATATCATTTAAAATGTGTATGTGCTTCTCTCACACTTCATTGTGATCTTGAAAATCAAAAACATTTTGGTGATATTAGGTTGTTAAAAAGATTGCCTCCACATTTCAATTTGGGAACTTAAAATGAACAAAACATGCGAGTGTGAATAGACTTATTGCGAGTTTTCTCCTTTTGTTTTTTAACAAAGGTTGATCGAACTATGAATAATGTTTGTTCGCTATTGTTTATCTTAGAGGGCCTGCCTTGTGGGAAAAATTACTCACCCAAGGGAACGACCCAATCAGGAAAACGCTAAATCCAAGCGACTTCCAATCGATATATAAGTGTGGATTCTTGAGGAAAGTTCAAGAATCATGAGCATTATTCTGACAAGATGGAAAGTAATGGACTCTCGCCGATGTTGGATAATCCCCCATGAACGGATGCCCGCATTAGAACCCTTTGTTTAGAAAAAGGCCAAAACCTTGTCTATCTTGTTGGTGCAAAAGGTCATGTCCTTTGAAGCCACCTCACGTTATACATGTGGTCTTGTTGTAGAAATGGAAGGTATGCCATGGGAGATTCATGGATACTAATGCTTGGCTGACTCGAGAAGTGTGTGCTATGGAGGGGAGCCAGTGTGGTCAAGCATTTAGCCATTCGCACAAGATATGCGTAGCTAGATTCATCCAAGTGGGAACCCAACAAGATATTGCCTCATCAGCCTAAGGTTGTACATGTGCTTTGAATCGAAACACTTTGCTTGGATCTAAAATAGTGGAAAACAAACATTCAACGAATCATCAAAATTTCAAACCCTTTAGGGAAGAAAATACCTTTGACAAATTCAAGTGCTCATGCTTGCCCTAGGGATTTCATCTTTAGAGGCTTCTAAACATTTGGATTTCATCTCAATTTGCTTACTAAATTCAACAATAGGAAACCTTTGCCTTGATTTCGACATAATACATTTTGTGGGATGAAAGAAAATTAGGACATTGGACATTCAGTTTGAAAAAGAAAATCAAGAAAGTGTTTGTGGTAAAAAGAACCAAATCTAAACAAGATAATAGACAATTGAACCATACATGTGTTTGGTCCCTTTTGAGTCATTTGGTTTCCATGTAGACATTGGTCTTTTGGTTTGAATTACTTCTAGGGAAAAGCATGTTCTTCATCACCTTGGTCTTGTAAGTAAGTCCTCATAGGGTCATCTAGGATCAAAATAATCACTTCATCCATCCAAATATTAATCAAATTTCCATCTCACCAAAAACTTTTGGAACCTTGGAAACATCATTCATGCTAGACTTCTGGAAAATCAGCATCACCTTGTTTGACTTAACGCACCTAGTCAAATTATCAATCTTCTTGAACAAATTTACCTCTAGGATAACACAACTTCCTGAGGTCTACTAGTTCATGATCACTTTCATTAGCTTAACACACTTAGCCAATTCATTCTCTTATGTGAGTTTTCTCTAGGATAATACAACTTCCTAGGGTTTACAAGTTTACCATCATCTTGTTTGGCTTAACACACCTAGTCAAACTATCAACCAAAATCAAATCAAACCAAATCCTAAAGTCTAGCATTGATCCAAAGTTCCAAAAAGTTCAAACACCCATATCATTCACCCCTTTCATCCTCCATCTCATCATTGGTCCTAAACACCTTGGAGGTTCACTCTCACAACAAGGTCAAAACACAAGAGGAACATGGAATATAAACTTGATCCATCTATCATGAGTAATCCAAGTCAACCAAAATATCCAAGTCTCACAATGCCAATTGATTATCGAAACTCACATTTATACATGACATCATTATCTCCTCCAAACCTCAAAAGTAAAACAAATGTGAGTATGCCCAATCCAAAGTTTGGAACACTTTTCCCAATGGTAGATTTAAATCCAAGTCCAAATTTACAAATCTATCAACCAAACGCTCAATGCATGAGTTTTCCAAACAACATTATCCCACCAAATGCATACATTCCAAGTGCAACTTTACCAAACATGACCATTTCAAATCCACACTTGGTGAACTTTGGGATAGACATGTTTTCAAATCCCACCAATGTTGTTCAAAATCCAAGCAATATGTTTACAAATCCATATGTTGATTCAAGTCAACGTAGCACCATGCAAAGTTACCTAAATCAAGGCAATCTGATTCTCAACCACAAAAATGTTCAATTTCAATCTATCATGCAAAATCAAAACATCATACCAAATCCTCTCATTTTTCCAACAATATCAAAACAAAAAATGGAAACCATCCAAGTAACCCCAATGGTTAACACATCTACTGTTCCTCAAATGTCTCAAAGACCAAGAATCTCAATCACACCATTCACCACTCAAAACTTGGCAATAAATGAGACTGTTCCACTCACCCCAACAATCAACACCATTCCCAATCCACCACCACCACTACCAAAACTCAACATAAAAAAATCATTCTCCATCATGTTCCAAGCCGCTCAAGAAGCTTCCCGAAAAAGGCTCTCCAAAACCAACAAGCTGCATAGCTAATTGTTCAACAAGAACAAGTGGCTCAAGTCGCCCAACAAGCTCAAGCCCAGCACCAAGCTCAACAAGGGCAAGCACAAGCACAATTTTGGGCACTATTGCAAGAAATACATAAACAATTCCATCAAAAAGTAGCACAACAAGGAACCCAACAACAAGCTTTGTTGGAACAACAACAACATGACCAACAACAAGTGTTGTTAGCTCAATAGCAAATGCAGGCCTTACTCCCACAACAGAGCTTGCAATAGATTTGTACCACAATTGTCAAAAACAATAATCAAGATCTATCCATCAATGAACACCTTGAAGATGTTTCAATCTCATCTGAAGATCAAATCAACATACATCAAGAGCCATTTTTTATTCATGATTAAGACCCCTCCTACAAAGATCTATTTCAAGGAGTGTTGATGTTATTTGATCCTATCGACATAAACCAAGATCCTTTGATCAATGATAATGTTGAAAATGTCTCTACATCACCTAATGAGTTAGAGGACATATCTCAAGATTTTTCCCCAAAGCATGACTGACATCTTTCACCAAAGTCTAGCAATGGACCTTTCCAAAACATATTGACATCTTTTGACCTCATGGTTATAGATATTGAAGAAATTATCAACTCACCATTTGATCCAAGTCCACTCAAAGATCAAGAGGATATTGAGCCACTTCCAATGCATTATGACGATGGCCAAGAACCCTTTGAAAGAAATCCAACATTTGAAATTGACCCATGTCAAGAACTTGATCCAAAGCATGTTGAAAGAAATTTTGACATTAATCAAGATCAAGAATTTTTATATGCAAGATACTACAATGAGGTAATGACCACTCTCCTACAAGATGTCACAAATAATTATCATATCCATATAACACATACTCATCCATCTACCCATGAGATGATTTCTTTGGATGGACACACAGATGATCATCATTCAAAACAAGAGTCTCATACTATTGACATCATTACCAAGGAACAAAAATCTCCTACTCTTAACATTAACATTTGTACACATGGTCAAGATATAAAGAAATATAGAGACATAGTAGAAACAAATCATGAAGAAGGCTTCTACTAAATTTGTGAATTAGAAACATCATGTGAAAGCATATCAAGAATGAATCATGAGGAAGACTTTTACAAGGAAAGTGAAGCATCAACACTTCTTGAAGAAGCACTACAATCTGATATCTCACAAGACCAAGCTAAAGATATCAATCAGGCATTCATACCGCATTTGGAGGATCCTATCACTTATAAAGTTAGATCACTCACCTTTTTAAGAGCAAGATATTATATCAATAAAGAAGCTGTCACTCTTGAAGATCCACCACAGAGTAGAGGAGGAATGGCACCTTATTCCCAAGGTAAATCATATCCTATGTCAAATAATTTTTTTCAGTAGATGAACTATCAAGGTAGAGGATTAGGCCTACATGAACAAGGTATCCTAGAACCAGTGCAGATTTTTGGCAATCCTAAGCATCAAGGCCTTGGTTATTCGACAATAAAGGGATCTCAACATATCAGTAATAATTCCACAAAACTGGGGGCAACTTCATCTCGAGAAAACGTCAACATAGGGGGCATGAAGGATCCTTTTATGATGAAACCAATGCCAATAGTACAACCCACCACATCATGAATATTCATCCACCTATCACCCCATCCATGAATTGGGACCAACATCAAAAGAAACACTTGAATCAAAGCATGAAGAATGTTATCAAAGAAAAAGAAGCTAAGAAGCATATCGAACAAATCAAATACCCACAAATACCAAAGAATACAAAGAAAGATTATCCCTATCAAACTCCATCAGTCAAAGAAACTATGGGGCAAAATAAAAATGGGGCGAGTATCCATCAAAGATTTACACAAAGGAAAAACTAGGCTTATCAAGTGACATACAAAGTGTATCAAGTAGTTGGTCCTAATTCCACGTACACTTTCGTATCCACCCATCATTGCTCATCTTCCCAAGTTTGGAGAGTCAAATGCTCCAAATTGTCAACCAATCCATCTTTTATCCCTAAACACACTTCATCCACACCTCTACACTTGATATCCAAGTCTCACATTGACCATGTATTAGCAGTGAGCCTTCATCATAAAAATTCAGAAGGCACTCTATCGCGATGTGTGCACAAAGATGGAGTTAACTCCGATATTAGCAAAGCAGATCAGGGATCTCAAAAGTTGCTTTCAAGTGCATGTATCTTGGAAAAGAAGCTTCTTCAAGTAGGATAACGATGGAATGTTATGATAGAAGCATGTATAGCAGCACCACTAGGTGGTTCAACATCAGCTTAAAATTTCTCAGAAAATACAAAAAAAAAAATAAAAAAATAAAAAAACAAAAAATCTCAAAAAAAAAAAAAAAAAAAGGGATTGAAAACAATAAAGAAAAAAATCATCCTCTAGCGAAAACCACTTCGGTGGCACTTTGGACAAGTACCATGATGAAAACCTGGCAAATAGGTGTCATGTGTAGAATCTAGCATCTACGTGTGCCAGTTTAGGAGAAAACATCTTATCACATCCATAATAAAGCCAACATTTCAGCTGTATCATCTGTTCATCCATGAATCATTTATCCAATCCATGTTCATATATCTGCATCCATAATCCAAGTTATCTTGATCTTTGAAAAATTTGGTGTGCACTTTACACTTGTTTATGGTGAACATATTGACATGGGTCATTCTCATTAATCCCATCCAATCCAAATGCTATCCGAGCAATAAAGTATTATCTAAATGAGAATCCTCTATTTGAACACCCCTATCTTATCACAAGATAATCTATATCCATTCATCCCAGAATCCACCCATGGTTGTTCAAACATTGCTAGACACTGGGGGAAAATATTTTCATCTTGCTTCGAGAATAAATCTTGATCTATATCCTCCAACTTATGTGGCGATCCGAACATTGGCAAACATGAAAAAAAAAATTCAAAGCATTTGTGAGCATCAATCCAAATCACTAGCCCCTGGCATATTTTGACAGGAAGACGTTCCTCATCAATCTTTATCTTTCATCGAATATCAATCCAAGCAATTCATATCAGTCGCATCTAATGTGCACACTAGCATCACATCAAAATCATCCAAAGAATTTTGTTCCAAATCAAGCTTCATCAATCTTGATCAATCAAATCCAATCAATCATCACCTTGGTTGACTTAACACACTTAGTCAAACTATCATCTTGTGCATGAGTTTACTCTGGGATAACACAACTTCCGTGGGTTTACAAGTCCATTATCATCTTTTTTTGGCTAAACACACTTAGCCAAATTATCAAATCCATAATCACCTTGTTTGGCTTATCACACCTAGCCAAATTATCTTTTTTGTACGATTTTACTCTGGGATAACACAACTTCCTAGAGTTTACAAGTGCATTATCAATTTCGTTTGATTTAACACACTTAGTCAAACTATCAATCCATCAATCCGATCGATCAACATTAAGGTTGGTTTTCAACAAAATCTCAAAACAAAACACTAATATCGTCATCACATATCACCTCTAAATCATCAAAATTATGTGAAAATTCAAAAACATCCAAAACAAATCAAAACTCAAAAACATTCAAAAATCCATCAAAAAATCCAAAAACATCCAAATCATTCAAAAATCTAAAAATATTCAGAAAATCTTCAAAAAATTCAGCATTAAGTCTTGTTAGTTTTTCACCTTATTCGAACTACGTTGTCTCTGAGCTTGAACATAGGAAAGGTTGATCTTTGATCATCCCCTGAGATAGTTAGGGTCAGTCCTTAGGCGTCCGTCGTATCGGCAATCCGTTTGCCCATTTATTTTATATTTTAGGATTTTAGGCATCTGTCGCAATGACATCCGTCTACCCATCTAATTAGGCATCCATCATAGGGGCACCCATTTGTCCATCTAGTTTACATTTTAGGATTTTAGGCATCCGTCGCAATGACATCCGTCTACCCATCTAGTTAGGCGTCTGTCATAGGCGCATTCGTTTGTCCATCTAGTTACATTTTAGGATTTTAGGCGTCTGTCGCAATGACATCCGTCTGCCCATCTAGTTAGGTGTCTGTCATAGGGGTATTCGTTTGTCCATATTTTTCACATTTTAGGATTTTAGGCATCCGTCACAATGATATCCGTCTGCCCATCTAGTTAGGCGTCCGTCGCAAGGGCATTCATTTGTCCATCTTTTTCACATTTTAGGTTAGTTCTTTAGGCGTCTGTCGCAATGGCAATCCATTTTCCCATCTATCTCATCAGCATTCAAGTCAATTGTCATCCGAACTATGTCATCTTTGAGCTTAAATGTAGGCAAGGCCATCCTTGATTGGTCCCCGAGACACAAAATCCAAAAGCATTTGTAAAACATCTCAAAAATTCCAAAAACAACCTCAAAAACATTTGAAAAATCCAAAATGGTGCATCTATTTCATCTCGCTTTCACCCATGATCATCTCACTCATAATAAAGTCAATCGTCACCTTCACCCTTTGGTGAGTCATTCAGAAACAAGTTTAGTAGGTTCTAAAGTGAACACTCTAATCGTTAGAGTCTTGAAAGTCTAAACTAGTGAGTCAACAAGTTGGTCAACTCAGAATATCAATAGCTTATCACCCAAATCAGTCCCATCAAAACACTGATCACAACATGTCTTAGGATGAAGCTTTCCTGTGATGGGCATAAGCATCAGATACCCCATAGTAGTTAGTCTTGGATAGTGGTACGAAGAACATTAGCTTGTTTGTTTACTTTGTCTTGGTCTTTTTGACTTATCTTATTTTGTGCTCATTCCTAGGACCTCTCGATGATGCCTAAACAAAATAGGTTTAGAGAGAAAGGAATGGGGCAATGATCATTATCTTTTCATCTGCTATGCTTGTGGGATATGCTTGTAAAATAACTTAGTTGTGCATGTCTTGTTTGGTTTATAGGGAGGATATTTTAGGTATCTTGTTGACCACATAGGAAAGCTTGATTTTCTGTGTTTTGGTCTGAGATGTTTAGAATGTCTAAACTACATCTTGAATGAAGTATGCATGCTACATGTGAACAAGAATACTCTTATTTGATTGACAAGTCAAATTCCATCACACTAGGTACAACGCCATCCTGGTCCTTTATACCTTGATGCATCGTACCTATGTGTGTTATCAAACATAAAGTAATTGGCCCTTTGAAAATCCCAACTCCTAGCAATGTAAATCATCATCATGATCGATAATAATGTGAACTTGTGTGGATCCTCCATCCAATCCATCTTATTCTTCTTATTCTTCTATCTTTTCTAAAATTTCTATCTAAAATCAGTGTGTTGTATCAAAATATACACGAGGCTACCTATGGTCGATGACTATCTATACATCATTAGAATTGTCTACATCAAAGTATTATCTTTTGCTTGTTGATCAATAGAACCACTCCTCTCGCATTTTATCGTGATCTAGATCGAAAAATTGAACATTCCCGCTCGATCTCTCGAGGGGGCAGTATACCAACGTAATCCTTCTCACTGGGGCAACAGTGGGGCATTTGAAAAAATTGAGAAATTTTTAACTTTTGATCATAGCAGTTTATTTCTTTGAATCAATGCAACAAGTACATTGCTTCAAAGAGGGGGAAAATGTAGACATGGAAAATGTACAAATGTCGTTCAACACACTTGATCCTGATTACTAACATCATTTCTTTCTGAATCATACATTCTGTCTCTTAATCATTATTCATCTAATTAAGTCTATTGCCTCATTTGATCAAATTAATCAATTTTATTTAATTAACCTTACCTTTTTGTTTAATTAAATAATTCATTTTATTTGATTAAATACCTAAAGTGTTCTTATTAAATTAAATAAATTAAACCTTATTTGATTTAAATCAATTCATAAATTTAAGTCTAAATCGTCACATCTCCTAAATTCGTCATTAAATTAATTAATCCTTGATTAAGCTAATCTCTTTCACTAAAATCCTCTAGAGAATGCAACTTGCACAATAAATCAATTACTTTGATTTATTAATTCATCTATTTTCCCTCACAAAGCATCAAAAGGGAATATTCCCTCATTTGAATTCAAAAAGGCCAAATCGACTTGGTCCTTCCAACAAGGCATTCAATGCCTCTTACATGTCCTTGGCCTTGAGCCAAGTGACATTAACTCCATTTATCTTTTCCTCTCACATGTCACATTCAAAATTCAAATTTGAATCCAATGGAATTTATCATGCACATTGACCAAAATGTGCTCATTCCTCCTCCAATCACATGTGGAAAAGTGGCCTCTTCTCATTGGTTGGTCTTTTTTCCCACATTCATCCAAATCCCCCATTCTTCCAATTTGGGAATCTATAAATGAGAGAATATTTCTCTCATTCAATCATCCACAATTTGAGTAAACTTACTATACTCAAATCCATCATCATCCACTATCATATCCAAAGTTACTCTCTTCACATTGAGAGCCAATTTTTCCCATTTCAATCAACCATTCATCATTTTTCAAGACTTGCAACAAGGTTATGCTCAAATCTCTTTGGAGATTTGACCATTTCTCCATCATATATCATTTCTACTTAGGAATTGGGAAAGGGCCAATTGCAAAACTTCATTGGCACCAATTCCCCCATAAGATCATCATGCTATTAGCTTAATTAGGATTGAATATCTTTTGTTTCAAGTTTATTGTGTTCTTCATTTTCCTAGTTTAGTTTGAATAGATGGATTTTATGAGGAATCTCTCATACTTTTTTGCATGCATATGATCTAACTACTAATGTGTTTTGTTGATCTTGTGCATTTGCAGGTTTAGGGGTTCAGAAGATCTATGTATAAATGTTAGGAGCAATGAATAAGGTAAACTAACAAAATTGAGGAAAAAGGTTAAAACAAGGCATTAGATTTTCTTATCAAAAGAGTTAGGACCAAAGATTAAAAATTATATATTTAAGGTAAATTTAAGATAAAATAAATAATTTTGAAAGATAACTGATAGAGAAACAATATTTATGTTTCTAACATGATGGCATCTCAAAGGAGATACAAAATGTTGATGTAGTTTTTCTCATAGTATCCTGCTTTTTAAAGATATAAATTCTTCATTGTGTAGCATTGCAACATATTTATGCTACTTTGTATATGAAATAACCACCCTTTGGTTTTACCATTTAAAAAAAAAATTATTACACTTGTGGTAGGTAAATTGTGCTATAAGTGGACAACTTAAAACATTAAATTAAACAACACATATAACTACAAATACTTAGATTAAGCTTTGAGAAATCTATGTAAAACATAAAATATGCAATATACTCCATGTTAGACTCCTTAGATTCACAATTAAATGTATTTTCCCTTATATGCTTGGATGCGTGCTCACAAATTTAGCAACACAACATTGTATTCAAAATCCTTAAAATGGCTTGCATTGAGGGTGAATTTATAGATTCTTTAATCAAAGAGATGGATGGCTAAGATTAACTTGAGAGATCAAGGGATAATATTGCTTGAAATCTCTTAAAAAGGAGAGGGTGGCAAGTAGCAACTAGTCGTTAGATGAGAGTTGGAGCTCCAAGATTAATGGAGGATGAATTGATCAGATTGAGCATAGGAGTTAATGGATCGATGAGATTTTGATATGGAAGGTTCCCCATAAAGGAATATTTTTTCATCACCCATGAGTTTGGGTACAAAGGGGAATTTAAAATTCCTTTTTATGAACAAAAGGAATATATTCCCATGTTTCTAAGGTACGTGGATTTTGGGAGTATTTGGGATGGTTGAATCCTCACTTAATCATTGATTTTATCATGTGAAATTGATTAGATGGAGATTAGGGGGCAATGATGGATTATGGAAATATTGTAGAGAATACCTAAAAAGTCAAACTAAATAAAATTATTTATTTAATTTTTGGAAGAAGAGGGACATTAGGATTGACAAATAATTATTTGTTAAGGCTTAGCAAAGGTAAATCAAGAAAAAAATTAGATGAAGGATAGGATAACAAGGTTTTTATGTGAGTATTAATTAAATAATATTTCATTAAATAACAATAATATAATTTAATTAATATGTGAGTCGAAAACAAGATTAATTGAGATAAATTGATCCAATGTGAATGAGCATTTTTATGTGTCTACAACACCTTCAATTTACTTTTGATTGGCCAAAAAAATTTCCAAATAGAACAACTTGACTCATAACCTTACTCAACCATAGCAAAGATAAAATATCTACATCACAAATGTACCATCTTTCGTCAAATAGGATAAGTTCATATAACAAGACAAATCCTTAGATACAAACCCAATCCTCAAGGGTTCATTTGTAATGGCCATTCCTATGCATATTTTTTGGTAATCAAAGGTTTCATAATTCATACACAAGTATTAGAGAATTTACATCATCACATTTGAGATGTGATCTTTGATCTTTCTTTTAAACTACAACTATTCACAAAGCTTATGCTTTTAATTCATTACAATTAGAATAGAAATATATTTACAAATTTTGATAAACTATAATGTCATATAGATAGTATATATCCATGTTATGTATAGTAGCTTAAGTACTAGAGTGAAAATATACCTATAAGGTAAATAACCTTTTACTCTAGTTCAACATAGGGTGACTATCTCATACCCACAACAAAGTTATACATAATGATTAGCTTAGCCGCATATCATATATAGTGTATAGGAATAATCCACAATTACATCACATGTACATAATGTGATAACTTTTGCATGCATTACATATACATAATGTGACTAACTCAAGCACCCAACACATATACATAATGAGAATATCTTAAAAACTTCATTAAAACACATAATGATCATTTAGCAAAAAGGAAGTAATTGCAACCTTATTGAAAACATATTTTCCATCTTTTGGTTCACTAGCACATAATCCCATGCTATAAAATGTAATTTCAATGCATCCCATGCTACACCATGGGTCCCATCCTATTTCCCCATCCACCATTATCTATGATAAAAAAAAAGTATCACATACTACTTGTTATCATTGACAAGGGAGCAAGTATAAAAACATACACAATACTTGAGGCCATTTTATACAAGAAAATAATGATTGAATTACACATATATAGAGACCAATCGATAATGGGAATTGGATGTGACATTAATGCACAAATTTTCCCATAACCTAGTTCACTAACACTTACCACATTTAATTGCATCCAAGCCAAAAAAAATGAAAGATGGTACACCCCGTACTACACTATGGGTCCCATTTTCTCCCTTGTTCTCTATACCAACTATCATGAACTACAATAATTTCATATTACTTGTGATAATCACTCAATAACATGTAAGGGTGACAAAAGACATCGAATAAGACCAACAATAATATTTTATAATCACATTAAATATCTATGTTATCACACCATCTTATAAGTTACATATACAAAATGTCTTATGGTCTTGCCACAAATTTAAGATTAGTACTTATACTATTAGTTACTTGGATTGAATTAGCAATGAAACCATGCAAACCATACCTTAATGATACATGACATAGGAGGCACCCATATTTTTTTGGAAATCAAGGTATAACTTGCAGCAATATGAACATAAATATGTGATTGCAAATATTAAACTATGTTCAAAAGATTACCACAAAGTTATTAAGTGATTGAAAATTGCAACAATGAAATAAAAATCTTCAATACCACAAGTCATCAACACAAGTGACACAAGATATACATGGAGAAGACCTTACGGGAAAAAAATCCACACCCAAAGAGATCCAATGTTTGTATTAATCTTCAAGGAAGTAAATCAATACAAAAATCCTCTCTGTAATCCGACAACACTTCATCGTCCTAACAACCTACAAATAACTCATACTAAACCACCATACCAAGGCTCCAATAAATAGAAGTTTATTGGAGAGAATACCAAAAATGGTATCCCAAAAAAATGAGAAAAACTACCTAGAAAAACCCACACCCCACTTTGTGGACAACCTATAAATATGGAATAAAATATTCAATAATCACATGGCCTTCACATGGGCGCCTAACCCATTTCCAATAAAAATGAGTCAAACTCGAGTGCTCCATAAGTCTTTGATGGCTACATGAAAGCTCATACACCAATGTGCATGCTTGGGAACCCAACCATGTAAGAGCATGCGAAAAATTCAAATAAAATGCAAGGACATTCACACTCAATTGGTCCCAACCTAGAAAGTTGGATGACCAAGAAGAATAATCCTTCAAGATGTTGTGTAACCACCATCGTGAAGGGTCAACCTCTTTGAATGCAATTACAATTTTTCATAGGAAAATAAATAATAAATATTTATTCCCTCATGTCCTCTAGAAAACTTTCCAAAGAACGTGGAGACACATAAATCAACTTAGAAAAACAGTTTTAATGTCACCTATCCTAACATTTTCTTCTAATAAATCAATGCCAATATTGAACTCCTAAGGAAAGTAGATCCTAGCATCCATTGCATACATGCCACTAGTGAAATCCTATATAAATCCTATAAAGTTGGGTAGCTCTTAGCTCTATTACTTGTATGCTATTAGTGAAATCCAATTATCCTTGTGATGTGGTTGAACATTTATTTTGGCATAGCACCCTCATTGACTCCTATAATATTAGATAAATGATAAAATTATGTATAAGAGGGTCATAGTTCTTACAATTTATATGATCATCTCAAGATGAGTGGGAAAAAATATATCAAGAGAACAATTATCATCTGCTTATGCCCTTGTAAGGTCCCTTACTCAACCCTAGTTGTTATGCCAATAATTTATCTCATGTATTCATCTCAATTCAATATTGTGATATTGGAAAGCATTTGAATTTTGATTTAAATCATTCTAACTTAAGGTTTTACACCCTACTCTAGTTAATCCAATTGCATTTCTCTAAAGGGATCCATTAAACTATACAATTCTCTCATAGGCATTAGCTTGGTCAATTTACTAGCGTGCATAAAACTAAACACTAACTATGATCAAAAGTTAGCACAAATTATTGTTATCATGAACCCAAAATAAAAACTCTTCAATGTCAAGCCAGAGATATCTTAATGAAAGTTCTTCGCTTTCATTTGTTATTCATAATGTGTTCGAAGATAAAGAAGAATATGTTGATAGAAAAGGAAAATTTAAGTTTCCAGATATTAAGATTTCAGATTTTTATCTTGAGAAAGGCATAAAAGCTAGGACTATGGATTCAAGTAGACAATCTAAAGTACCATCTCAAGCCTTAATAAAGTCTGTAGCTAAAAAGATAGAAATATATAGGCAAGTAGCCAAGCAAAAGAGGAAGACACAACCTAGCCAAAATTGCATGTTTGAGAAACATAAAGAAAAGAAATAGGGGAAAAGGTTAGGAACCCAAACAAAGAAAAAAATAGTAGTAAAATCACCTAAGGAACTTATGACTACTACAATGCTTAAGGTAAAAGAACATAGTTTAGAAAATCAGGAGCAAAAAAGAGATTGGATTCAAGAAATCAATGCAGATACGAAAAACACATAATCAACCTACATAAATGAACCTGGTTTTGCTAACAAAGAATCTAGAAATGAGGATCAGTCTGAACAAGAATCTATTGAGATCACAATTGATACTGATACCTTTGAAGAATCTGAATATTCTATAGAAACTATAGATGAGTCTGTAGAATTATATTTCATAAACTATAAGCAATTGCAAGAAAAAGAGCCTTGGGAAACTGTTAAAAGGGTTGAGTTTGATGTAGAGATGAAAGAGGTGATGTATGAAAATTACAAACCTTAAAAATTAAGGCCATATGTAGCAGTAGGCTATATATTGAATATTGATAAAATAGTAGACCCATATGATAGTAAACCCATATTTGTTGTAGAAAAATTCTTTGATAGATCTGGTCAGTGGTCAGAAACAACAAAATTTTTTTAGGCAGTAAGGCTTTTATCAAGAAAATTAAGACACTGGTGGAATAATCTACAAGATGATGGCCCAACAACAACAATCTATGAAGATGAAAAAATTGTTGAGGAAGTAGTCAAACAGATAGGCATGGGAAAAAATGATATATTTGTTGTAGGATTTGAACAGTTTAAGTTTTTGATTACTGATCTATTTTGTGGTGATAGAAAAAACCAAGCTATTGAGGAAAAAAAGATGTTGCATGCAATGAAACTTAAAAATCTAGCTAAGTTTCACGAATATAATCTCACCTTTAAGAATTACATGATTATTGCAAACAAAACTAAAGATCTTACAACAAAAGAAAATTATTTGAATTCTTTGCCTTGTGGTTTGGGTGAATGGGCTAAAGATTATATTATCAAAAAGAAAGGAAATACAATAGCCCAGTGTACATTTGCAGAACTCAAGACTTTAATGTGTTATAAATTGGAGAAATAATGTCTCTTAGGGGCATTGCAAAATAATAGAGATGAGTACAATTATACTTGCAATTTGAAAGAATTATGTGACTTACCTCCAATTAACCAGTTGAAGGATTTTACTAATATAAAGAAATTTAAAAATAATGGTTGTGGAAGGAAATGTAAGTGTCAAAAGTGTTGCACACATAGAAAAGATTCTAGATATGAAGATGAATATACATTTAAAAGAAGCAAGCATGGAAAATATGGTTCCAACAAAAAATATAAGATAGTTCCTTTTCAAAAATGGAAGTTTCCTAAAAAACCTCCACCATTTTTGCTAAAGAAAAGGAATAGGAAAGTCCCTATGGGTGTAAAATGTTTAATCTGCAAGGGACCTCATTATGCCACAAATTGTCCAAAACATATTAATCCTCGCACAAATTTATATGCAATGTTTGAATATCACAATCAAGACTGGGAAGTGATAAATGTTCATGATGTTTCTCAAGAAATGGATGATCTGTATGAATTAATAGAAATAGTTCATGATAAATATAACATGGTTAAACATAGAGACAAGTAAAAAAGGATTTATTCTTCAAGTTCAAAATCTGAACCATCCTTATCAGAGGAGGATGAATATTTCTTGGTTACATTATTAAAAAATTCCTTAAAGGATGTACAAATAAAGTTAGATATTGAGAAATCCAAAGATCCCTACAAAGTGGCAGAAACTAGAGAAGAACAAATAGATGTTGTTAATCAACATTTACGAAGAAGGAAGAAGCTCCAAACAAAGAAGAAAGAGCTTCAAAATCAACTTAAAAAATCTTCACAAAATCCCGATCATGGTTACAAAATCCCACCATGGAAAAAGAACAAAGCAATTTATTCTAAGCACTCTTCTTCTAAAAGAAAAAAAAGTTTGATCTGGGAAAAGTTGATTTAATTGATATATTCAAGAAATTGGATCTATTAGCAAGTGATGTTGCAGATTTAACAAGACTTGTTAAAACTCAAACTAAAGAAATAAGAAATCTTTCTTCTATAGTGGGAGAAATTAAGGATATTGTTTTTTCAACCGAGCAATTCGCAGTTAAGCAGTTGAGCTCCCAAGAAGAGAAATTTGCAACAGAGGAAAATGAAGATAATAACAAAAATAGTAGTAGCATAAGAACACATAAAAGTAAAGATAAGTCATGCTCTTTTTTGTTGGCTAATAATGTCAATTATATTAGGATTAATTTTTGTTTTCCAGGATTTAAGAAAATTCCTATGGATGCATTTGTGGATACTGGTTCCTCAAGATCTCTTGCCAAAACAAATGCAATTCCTCTAGAATTTTGGAAGCCAAGGCTTGACTTACCTCACAATTATTCCACTAATGGAGAATGAATTCAGATGGGAAGGTATGCTCAGGATGTACATATTGAAATAATGGGTAAATTTTTTGTTACAGATTTCATTGAATATAATGACTTAGAAGATGATGTGATATTGGGTTATTTATTCCTTACAAATTATGAACCTCTTAACTTTTGGAAACATAAGATTTATTTGAGACATGAAGATGGTCAAATTGATATTCCTACATTGAAAATTTTCAATCATAAATTTGAAAATAGTGGTAAGGATAATAGGAAATAATTTGTAAAAGAACTAAGAGAATCCCCAACAAAATTATTTGATGAAATCAGGCAAAGATTTGAAAAAATATTGTTGCTATTTAAACCCATTACAATTTTGTTCACAAGATCATGAAGAGTGTGAAATATAAATAAGGCCAAAATTCTAGTCAATCATTCCACATGAGCCAACATATCTTATAAGCCCATCAAAAGTAAAGGAGATGGATGAGAATTTGAATGAGTTACTTGAAGGACATTTTATTCGTCCTAGTAAAAGTCCATTCTCTTGTCCAACATTTTTGGTAAATAAAAGAGCTGAGAAGGAAAGAGGTAAGAAGAGAATTTGTATAAAATAAAAAATTCTTAATGGCACCATCCTTCCATTTAATTATCCAATTCCATTAAGTGCTGATTTAATCAGGAGAGCTGCTAATAAGAAAATATTTTCTAAGTTTGACTGTAAGTCAAGATTTTGGCAAATCAAGGTTAAAGAATCAAATAGACATAAAACTGCATTCTCATTCCCATAGGATTTATATGAATGGAATGTAATTCCATTTGGTCTTTGTACAGCTCTTGCTTATTTTCAAAGAAGAATGGATCAAGCTTTGAGGCATCTCAAAGATTTTGTGCAGTATACATTGATGATATAATTGTTTTCTTTGATTCTGAATTTGACCATTTGCAGCACCTAGAAGATTTGTATGCAGCAATCAAGAAGCATAGAATATGTTTATCAGCTAAAAAGATGGTAATTGGTAAAATCCAAATAGATTTTTTAGGATTGCATCTTGACAAGGGTAACATCAAATTACAACCTCACATTCTACAAAGGATTCAAGAATTTCTTGATATCTTACAAGATTAAAAAAAATACAAAGATTTCTAGGTTGTCTTAATTATGTTTCTCCCTTTTATAGAGGTCTTGTAGAAGATAGAAATAAAATCCAAGAGCACTCAAAAGAGAATAAGGAAGGATGGTCCCTGAAGGAAACATAAGTTGTTCAACACATAAAATCCAAATGTCAAAATCTGCCATCATTACAAATACCGGCTCTAGGTTTACCATTATATTTATATACTGATACTTTTGACATAACATGGTTTGCTATACTTATACAAGAGGAATAAAATGGTAAAATAAATATATGTGGATATGGTCAGGAACACTTATAGAGACTAAGAGTAGATACCACATATTTGAGAAAGAAATATTGGTTGTTAAAAAAGGCATTGAAAAGTTCAAGATATTTCTTAAGCTAGTAAGATTTACTATAAGAATTGATAGCCATGCTATGAGAAGCCTCCTTAAGAAAAAATCAAATAAATATATAGCTCAGGGAAGAATTGCAAGATGGTATTTTGAATTTTTGGCTTATGGTTTTGATATAGAATGGATTAAAGGGGAAAATAATCCATTGGCAGATGCATTGACTAGAGAATTAGCGGAAACCATTTACAATGGAGGAATAAAATTAAAAGATCCATATTGGATTTAATTTGATGGCACATATATGTATAATTTAGAAAAATTTGAGATGTCTCATCCTTTCCTTCCAATCAAGATAATTGAATCATTATTAGAAATTTTTTTCCTAAATAAATGGCCGATAGATCTAATAGGGTCTATCGCAGAAAATCATGAAAAAGGAATTTTATATTTTGATGCAAAATTAGCATTCCTTCAGAAATTTGGTCTAGAAGAAGCACCATTAATCTGCTGTATCAGAATCCCATTATCAATTGATATCCTTATCATAGAATTGTTTGGAATGAGATTGTAAAAGAAAATCAAGATGAATTTGTTAAAATGTATAAAATATGGGTTCATTAGAAGTATTAATTTTAATCAATTTGCTTTGGAAGAGTATACTGATCTGGTTGGCATCTATTTCCATTCTGATATGAAAGAATTCTTAGAGTTAATTAAAAAGAATCTGCATTATGCCTTGAGCAAATGCATGGAGCAATACTTAACCCATTTCCCTAACAATGGTTATGATTTCCCAAAAGTTGAATTCTATGCACTTTGTAGAGAGTGGTTGCTAGAAGTCAAGATTGAAGATATGAAAATAAAATTGAGATCTGCACTCCTTGTCACAAGGATTGAATTTTATATTGCATATTGTGATGAAGTTGAAAGAATCGTGTACGTGTTTAATCCACAATCCCAAGATTGGGATAATGTATATAAAAAAATACCAGATAGACTAAAGAGTCATATCCCATTTTAGCTAGCACAAGGGCTTGTCTGTGTCGTGATGTTAGCCACATTAAGATATGGCAACAAGATGCAACCCTGTTTTAAAAAGCAAGATCCCTGTAGCCACTTATATGTGTTAAGTGGGCCGTTCTCACTTTACGGTGTCATAAAAGTGAAAATAAATATTATAAATAATAAGTCTAGGATAAAATAGTAGCAGTATATTCTAGAATAAAATATTATGGAGAAAGAAAAAGAAAAATGGGGACAAAAATTCAAAAGGTGGGATATTTCTAGATAGATAAATCCCATGTGAAGCTAGAAAAATATTGTACCAAAAAGTTTATTTCACATGGTGGACCCTTGTACCAAAAAGTCTAACTTGTACAAAAAATTCCCACATGTAAAAATTATTTTGTCCACTATCCAAAAAGTAGAGATAGATAATATCTATGAAAAATATTCTTGTAGATATTTCTAGTCCTCTCCATGATATAGACAAATAAATAAAGGTTTTTGTGAAAATCAAGGACTGTCAATTTCTTCCATGTGGCAAGATAATCCTCCTTGCATTTTCTAGAGAAATGACCTAGTAGAATAGGTATAAGGTGAAGGTGACCGGATGTCTAGGTCATTTGAAGCCTATAAATAAGACCCCAAGAGCTCATTTGTGGCATTCGGGTTTGGATCTTGGGCATAGAGTCTTAGAGATTTAAGTGTTTATCATTGTCTAGAGTCCATAATTCTAGTGGTCTGGTGTTTAGCATATCAAACGTATGCACTTACCTTGTGCTTTGAGCAATCTGGGTAATCATAAATCTGATAATTCTAATTTATATATGTGATATATGTTGAGTTAATGAAAGAATTTTCCATTTCTGAAAAACTTTGTTCTATCTTATTGCCTTGCTATTCAAATTATTATTTCATCTTAGAATGGTATCAAAGCCTTAGTACTTGCTAGTTTTTTGGTTTCATTTTGGTCAAAGTATTGTTTATTGTTGATTTGAAGATTATTATTTGATTTGGTATCAGAGCTTGCCATAGTGTTGGTATAGTTTATTGATTAAGCTTTCCCTAAAGATTATTTTCCTCTACCTAACATTAACACAATCATTGATCTTACAATGTTATGAGATGTTCTCCCTCATGGGCAGTTTCTCAAGCTATTATAAGATACAAATTGCACTAGAGTATCGACATAAGAATAATTTTATTATGCCTTGGGGAAGCTTATATTATCAAGCTATGTGTTATGGCCTAAAATGTGTAGGAGTTACAACTGATAAAATATTTATAACAATAATGTTCCTGAACCACCAAAAATATGCATTTTAAGGAAAGAGGATTCCCCAATAGGCTCCTAAGGTTTTTCACCTAGAAGTTGGTTGGTACAATGCCTCTTTCGTACTAAAGGATTTTTGGTGAGTTCATTCAAAGAGGTTGGGGGTTTGTGATGTGTGTGGGATTCCCTAAATGAAATGAATTGATAAAAGAAGCTAACTATGAACGTAAAACCTAGAAAGTGAAACTATGTTTGAATATACATTGAGATATGCAAGTATGTACAAGATGACCTAAGAAATGTACATTAAACTAAAATAAAAGGTTGGAGATGAAAGGGGTGTGCACTTGGGAACTTGCACAAGCTGGAAATTCTACTGATGCTAAAATTTAAGCCTATTGGGACACTTATTCCATTCTAGGCGACCTAGTCCCAGATCTGGAAAACTTCACCAGAGCCCGTTTATGCCAAAAGGGTATCTAGAAACATAGAAATCTCTAAAAAATAGGTTAAGAGGGACTAGGTCACCATTGTTGGTGACTTAGTCCTCTTCTAAATTTCTAAAGATCAGAAAATGGAATCTAAAGCTCCCAAATTTGCACTTTCTGCTCCTCCAGGTATCCAATCATGAAAGTGAAGATTTTGGTATGTGATTTTTCTCCAACCTTGAAGATCTTGGAAAATTTGTCGAAGATTATTCCACCTTGGTTCTTTTCCAAATCTATATACAAGACCTATAAATCACACTAAGAGGGAAAACTTGTTGATTTTTAGGGATTAATGGAGAAATAAACAAAGGAGCAATGGAGTTTTACCTTGTCTTGATGATTGATCTTGAGTTGTAGCAATGGAGGATTCAGCCCTTTGGATGCTTCTTGAGAGAGATGTCTTGGTGACTTAGAATACTCAAACCCTAGCTTTCTTGAGGAGAGATGAGAGATTGAGAGGAGAGTGAATGAATAATGAACTAAGAGCCCCAAAAATGAGGTAAAAACCATTATTTATACAATTTGTACCCTAATTTTCCTGAAATGACACCATACAGGCCAACCTTAAGGTTTTGGAGACAAAATCCTGAAAGAATATTAAGTTAAATTTAAATTTTATGCCACATGGGACTAGGTTTCCCAAGGTGGTGACCTAGTCCACATGGGCATTTTTAAGTGGTTTTAGGGGATTAAGAAATGATTATTGATGTTTGTCGGGATTGTCTCACAAAACATAGTAAAATAAGGATTGTATGTGTATTAAGGGGTCATTATAGCATAAGAAAAGGGTTGATTTGGTGATGAAAAGCCTACCAATGTGAAAATGCATTACAACACTTTGGCACAAGGCTTGGAAAAGGGGGAAAAGGAGGTTGAAAAAGGTCCAAAATCCATAGGAAAGGGTCCAAATGAGTGAAAAATATCAAAGGATACACTTTTTGGCAACACATTTAGCCCCCACTTTAGTGAGAGGATGAACTTGATTCAAACACACACTAAGTAGCACAATGGAGATGGTGAAGAATGGAAAAGACAAAGAAGGTGGTCAAGCCCATAGGATTTGAGATTCTAAGTAAAAAAGACATCAGTGCAAGAGACACACTCAAGGGTGAATGATATGCAAAAAAACAAGATACATGATCATGGGATGACAAGAACTAGAAGGAAGAGAAAGGGGAAGGTGAAAATTTGGATCAAGCCTCGACCATTTGTCCAACTAGTTGTGGATCAAATCTAGGTTGTTTGTCCAAAAAGAAGTGTACTCACTCTAGGGCAATGAGACTCTTGGTTGTCCGCCAGGTGAGAAGGCCCAAAAGGTGGCTATGGGGAAAGTCATTCCGCTGGTTGGGCTTCCACTCAAACCATATCAAAACTATACCTCTTGATAATTTTAGTAAGGTGCCACAAAAGGAAATGACTTTAAAAAAATGTAATGAGTGTTCAAAGGGATTTTTCTTTTTTCGTGCAATGTCTCATATTAAGGAACATCATGTGTAATGTCTCCAAGAGAGGAAAAGTGCAAATGGACTCATCTTGTATCCAAGAGAGGAAAATACTCATCTTGTATGTAAGAGAAGAAAAATGCAAATGTCTTATCCCAAGCAACATTGTACCTAATATTTTCAAGAGGGAATCACAAAAAAAAAAAAATCGCGCAATGAAATATGAGTGGTGATGTATGCCCCCACTTGAAAGTGGTTTCTAAAACCATTACTATGAGCAATTTATTTCAAGTAGAGAAGAGGAGTAAGACATGAGAGCTTGTTAAAAAAGCCCTATGTCGAGTCATATGTTTCCGATAAGTTGTGTCATGAAAGGGGTAGTATGTCATATGTGAGTCAACTTAAGACATGTCGTCCACATCCCAAAATTTCTCTTATATATTCATGAAAGGTTAATGAGTAGTCAAAAGAGACAACAACAAGTGACATATGAGGGAATAGGCTAACTAACCCCTTGGCCCCACTTGGTGCAGGACAAGAGTGAGTCGAAGGGATTGAGGAGATGTAAGGTAGAGTAAAAATTGGTATCAATTAGAGAAATGAGGTGTGCCTATAGATGGAAGAACACCAAACTCCTTAATATATTGAAATTTACAACTCAAGTCCTTACATTCATTGGTGGAATGACCATGAAATCGGTGGTAGGAACAAAAGGAATTTTTTTGATAACATTTCTTTCGATTTCTGGGAAGAAGAGAGATCAAGTGATCTTAGAGGAGTCTCAAAAAGATACCCTCTTGATCAAGGGGAGAAGGTGATCCTTTGGTTTGTAACAAAGATGTGTCTTGCTTAGTAGAGGATGTCATACCTACACAAGGTGCTATAGATTGTGAGATTTTGTACACCCTTTTAGAAGAGTGTGTAAAATCTAAATCAATAGTGTGTTGCAAGATGGCATTGGCCTTATGGAAAGAGTCCTTTGTTGGTTTCAATTTTTGTAATGGATTACTTTCTAAGGCTGGGTTAGAAGGGTGATTTGAGATAGGGTTGGTGTGAGGGGAAGACTTGATGATTTTGATTAAAATAAAAAATCCAAGACCATGATTAATTGTTTGTGTGGTAGGATCGATAGGGTTATGGATACCTTGTCTATGAGAACCACAACCTTTTCCACTATATCCAAGATTTTTTATAAGATCATAAACTTTTCCATAGATATTTTTCAACACTTTTGGATCGAGTGAGGGTTCATTGTTGGCTTCTTTTTCTAAGGTAGTCGAGGTGGATGCTTTTGAAGGATCGGTTGAGTCTTATGTTGACAAGACTATGTTTCCCTTTTCAGAGTCATTGTTTTTTATCTTAGATTCTCCTAGTAAAGGAGGTGTGAAGTCTAAGGAACCCTAATCATAATCTATGAGCTTCGTGATTGACTCAAGATTTTTTCCATTGTTTCTACGGGTTCCACTTGGGTGGTTGGTGTTAAGGTGTTGAAATTATTCTCCTTGGATTTCTCAAATTTTAAGCAACTATTAGGTTCAATATTAGCATCAAGTGTGTACACTTTGTTGTTGTAGATGTACTTCATCTTACGATGAAGAGTGGAAGGCACTCAATTCATAGCATCAATCCATGGCCTGCATAAGAGAATATTATATGAGAGTTCATGAGGCATAACATGGATTTTAGTGTCCAATGTGGCCATTCCAACTATAAGAGGTATAGTGATCACATCGAATGGTTTCTTTGTGGCATTGTCGAATCCTCTGATAGATAGAGAATCATATTTGATGTGGGATTTATCAATGCCAATCCTATCCATAAGGCTCATGCTAACACATTAAGGGCAGAGCTGGTATCTACAAGAGTTCTCTTGATCCCTTTTATTTCATATTGAGAGATTATTATGAAAGATTCATTTTGTTTTTGCACTTCCAAAGGAGGGAGCTCACTTTGGTGAAAACAAATATCAGCATTGATTCCATGAATAATAGCCATTATGTCATTTGGTTGTGCATTAGAAGGGACATGAACTTGTTTTAGGGAATTTTTCATCATGTTGTGATAGTGAGGGGAGGTTTGAATGAGATCCCATAATGATATTTTAGCGGAAGTATTCCTTAGTTGGTCAACAAGGTCATACTCCTAAAGAATTGAATTTAAATGAGGGGCAACAGGTAAGATGGGAGGGGATGAAGGTAAGAAAGTTGAGGGTGATTGTTGGGATCGTGGATTGTTTCTTGTGTAGCATGTATGAGAAGCAATATTATGACTCTGTTGTTGCAACACATTAGGCGTAAGTGGATAAAGGATAATTTCAGGTTTACGTTTATGTGAAGGTGGGTAAAGGACATGTTGAGGTTGAATAATATTAACATCCCCTTGGGAAGGAGAGTCAATGTTATCCTTGGCTTGCATCATGATATCCACCCTAGGAGGAGAGATTTTAGGAGACCTACAACCCTCATGTTCTTGAAATTCAAGGCTTGGTTCTTCTAAAATGACTTCATCACAAGTAGGGGTGTTGATGGTGAAAATAACACAAACAACGTTAAACAAAATATTTCTACTCTATTTCTCCAGAAAAAGAAAGACAACATATAGTAGTCTAACTCCCAAGGTCCTGGTAGTTGGTTCTCAACTGTCTGATGTCACTCAATTGGCCCATGCAACTGTAATATTCAAGGGGCCTTTTGAGTGACATCAGATAGTTGAGAACCAACTACCAGGACCTTGGGAGTTAGGCTACTATATGTTGTCTTTCTTTTTCAGGAGAAATAGAGTAGAAATATTCTGTTCAACATTGTTTGTGTCATTTTCACCATCAACAGATCTGGTGCTAGAAGGAGGGCCTGAAGGAACAAGCTAGATCAGATTGGGTCATTCTCATTAGAAAAATATGGGAGGATTCTCAGATCCTCTACCAAACCTAAACCTTTAATAGAACTCCAAACCCTGGTTAGACATAGACCCCAAGTTCATAGAATTTTGATCCCACCATTGTCACCACCACTTACTCCACCTAGATTTCAACCAAATCCATGCACACCACCCCCAGTTCAACCAATACCACCCCCTATTTGACTAGTGTCACCACCGGTTTGGCCTATATCACCACAACTTGTTCAACCAATCCCACCACCCCCCATGGCTTACTTTGTGAATAACTCCTCTCCGTTAGGGACTATTCCTGGGGCTATCCATGATCTACCAAAGAATCTAGAAAGTTTTTTCCCCAAGTACATGCATGGAGAATCAAGAAGCGTTGAGGAACATATACAAGAATTCAAGGATGCCTATACCCATGCTCAAGTGGCTCACCAGGACGTGGTATGTAGGTTGTTTCCTTATTGTTTGGGGGACATGGCATACAATTGGTATCTAAATTTTCCCCAAGCATCTATTCTGAGATGGGAAGATTTTAGAAAATGTCTTCATTAATCAGTTCCGAGTCTATGTAGACCCAACCATCTTGTATCATGAGGGTATGTGCAGGATCATGATGGGCCAAAAAGTGGCAATATGATGGGTATGTGGCTGATCACTTTTTTTTTACCCAAAATTGATTAAACAAAAAGGGTTTTTAAAGGAGATTCTCAACTTTCCACCAATATAAATTATGCTTTACTTTGAATCTAATAAATAATTATTATTCATTTTCTATTGAATTATGACTAAAGTCCTAATTTTTAGGTTGATTAAAAATAATCTACAACTTTCAAATGGTATCATGTTTTTTGAATCCAAAACATATGTCACATTATATGCTTCACATATTATAAGATTAAAAAATAAAAAATTGAATTTCATGAATTTTTGACCAAGTTAAGGTGGTCAGACACAGGAGTCTTTATATTTTTTAAAAGTTGTCATAAAAAAAATATAATTAATTATTTACTTGGAAAAAAATTACAAAAAAATATGTATCACATCGGGACATGAGTCCTCTTCTTATATCTAAAATATTATAAAAAAATATTATCATTTTAATGTGGTTAGGGTGGTCAGACAGACACCTACTTCTTATTTTTTCCCTAAAATTTAAGTACTACTATATTGAAATTTCAAATTTTCACCAAATAGATTTTATTTTTTTGTAAATAAACCTAGTAATTTAGAAACTACATTCAATTTGATAAAAATTATATTCTTACATATTTTTCAAATAATATAGATAACTTATTCGAATTTTTATGTCAAGTTGCCTAGCTCTGATTTTTTTGAAATTTTTGCCACTTAAGGGCCTATTTTTTCCATGATGGTCCTGCACATACCCATGCTTTTGCTACCATAAGAAAGGAACATCATGAACCATTTCCTTTATTTAACACTAGATTCCAAAGGATGTTCTGCAGGTTACAAGACCCTTACTTGGTGGCTAAAAATATTGCCATTCTGGCATATTTAAGAGTTGTTGATCCCTTGATTGGCCTATTCTTGTAGAGAACCTATGCTACCAATGAGATTGATGCTTTGTCTAAGGTTTATCATCTTGCCTTTAAATTGCAACAATAGATAAGTCTGCAATCAGGAAGTTTAGGATCAACTCTCCCTCCCATGGGTTATTAGATGCCTAACGCACCATTGTTCAACACACTCCTAGGGATGTTTTACTCCCAATATGGACCTGTTTCTAAGTTACAAGCCTCACCTACCATGCCCTTTTTTGCTAATGGCATGCAAGATTCTTCCCAATAGTATCAAAACTACCACCAACAAGGGGGAGGATCAAATCATGTTCATTCTCCATCTGTAAGGTAGATTGTGCAAAATGAACAAACTGTTAAATTAACCAAAGAGGTAGAGACTCTAAAAAATACTCTATCTCAAATGTCCAACAACATGGAACAACTTAGACATAAACCCCCTCAGAACCAGAACCAAAATTATCAAAATTAGGGAGGTTATAAAAACCAAGGTAGTTACTCTAACCAAAATGCAAATCAGAACACCAATAAGAACTTCCAGAACCAAAACTCCTCTAACCAAAACTATCAAAATCAGAATAGAGGATACAATCAGAGGTCCAAAAATAACAATAGGCAGTGAAAAAATAGACCCAACAATGGGGGAGTTCCCCATAACTATCAATCTGGTGAGGATAAACCACAAACTGCTAGTGTGGCAGACCTCAATTTCATGACTAATTGGTGTAGACTACACGATACTGCAACACATTATGAGGTCAATTTCCTAGAGATGGAAAAAATGGTGAAGATTGTGCAAGCTGATTCCCACCATTCACAAGGAAATTCTAATCAAGACGGTGGGTCAGTAAGTACTACCATGACTTATGAGACCATTGAGGAAAATATCAATTTCCCATGCAGGGAGACAATGAACAAGAAGAAGATGTGTATGATTCCCAAGCCTTCCAGTCCAAAGGTGGTCACTTCCTAAGAAATTAGAATAAGGGCCCATTCACTACATCTGCACCCCCAAACAACATGGTTCCACCTAATTAGAATGTAGATAATAACCCACTACCTCTAAAGGGACCTTCTGACTCTCATAATAAAGGTAATCCGCCTTCTTTTCCTAAATATCAAGTTAGGAATGGTTTAGAGTTTGATTTTATTGAAAAACTACAGAGACAAAAGACATCATTGTCATTCTTTGACATTATGAAGTTGTGTTGAAAGCCCTGGAGGAGGTGGATCATTCAAAAGGAAAAGGTAAAGTGACTCCAGTGAAGGAGACAAATGTGGCTATCTATAAAGGTAAGACCGGTACCCCACCTTTCCTTTTGAGTTTAAGGATCTTTGGAAAGAGTTTGCATAATTGTCTGCTAGACTCTAGAGCATTGGGTAATGTTATGCCCTTTTCAATTTGCAAAAAACTAAGATTAAGTTGTGCCTAGACTAATAAGAAAGTGATTGAGTTGGAAAAAACCGAGGTTAATGTGGTAGGAGAACTAAAGAACATGCATGTACAGGTTGGATTGGATCCAAGGATCCAAAATTACATAGATATCTAAGTGGCTAACATCCCAGAAACATACGGTATGCTCCTAAGTCAGGAGCTAATGAAGAGTATTGTAGGATATTTGTCTTTGGATTTCTCTCACATGTGGCTACCCTGGAAAGGGATAGCAACATAGATTAGGACTGGGAGTGAACCTAGGCTCAAACACATGATTAGAAAATATGATTCTCCAAATGAAGTAGCATACTTCGAGACTGAAATAGGAGTTTACAAGCAAGAGGAAGCCATGACCTTCTCAGTACTTAATCCCAATGATGCACTGCCCCTAGAATAGAGTGACCTAATGATCTCGATCAACCAACAAGTTCTAATAAGAAAATTGCAACAAGATAAGCTGGTATTAGGAGAAGAGACTAATTTGAGTAGTTTGTTGCTTCCTAATTGGTGTAGGATACATTACCATAATAATTTTGAGTTGACATGCCAAACCTGCCAGATATCTTAAAACATTTAGGCCAGCCTCAACTAATTTGTCAAGATCAACCTCAAATTCCCACCAATGAGTTTCCTTTTAAAGATAAGGACGCTACCATTCTCACTAGAACTAGTCTTTCGGAAGAGGAAGATCCCTCACGGTTTGAGTAGACTCGGGTTCTATGCTCTAGGTATCAAGAGGAGATTGAGGTGTCTCAGCCTTTCTCCAATACACCTGCCTTTGTAATGATATAAAAATGCTCCTGCAAGATCAAACCAATGATTAGTAGTACCTGCAAGTTAATAGCATATCAAACAATAGAATGCAAAGGAATAATAAATAAATGGAAGAAAACTAAAAAGATCTCACCCATCTAGTATCCCATGGCTAACTTCCATTGCACCTCCTCAAGCTTTGGAATGATGGATGCCCTCAGATTTGTGTGTGAGCAACTCTATAAGCCTAGCCTCAACAAAATATTTTGAAGGATTTAATAAAATGAATCTATATGCAAACTAGAAGCTCAATCCTAATATGCAAGTAGTAAATAAAGCCTAGAATAATGAGAATGCCTATAATAAAAGTTGATTTTAAATAAATGGTCATGGATCCGAAAATGAGATCAAGATTGTCATTTTATAGAAAATGCAATCTTGAATGGACGAAGAAGATGGAAGATTTGAGGAATGCCCTAGAATCAAAGGTCAAGATTCAATAAGGCAACTCTCAATTAGGGTTAAAGAAAAATACCCATATGTGTGAATAAGATTTAATTAAATGAATTAAATCAACACTGAATGTGATAGTTGAGATGAAATTAGTAAAAATCAGAAGACAAGAGGATGAGATTTTAGAAAATCAATAATTTTAGAAATTATTTGATTTGTAGAAGAATATTGCCCTTTTTGAATTAAATTAATTCAAAATAAAGATTTTGTGAGGTAATTAGTAATTGATTTTTGAAATTAATTACTAAATGAAGAATCAGTTAACCATGTGAGATATTTTTAAATGATTTGTTTTATTTAAAAATATAAAAGTGTCACATGCCATAATTAAATAATTACAAATAATTATTTAATTTAGAAGTAGTTAATTAATTAAATAAATTATCAAATCTATGTAATTAAGAGAATTTAAGAATCAGTGACATATTAAATCAATATATTTTAAATATATCTATTTAATAATCAGGAGGACATTAATGATAAATATTTAATTAAATAAATAGGATGACTTTATTTAATTATTAGAATATTTTGACAGTTAGTGACATATTAAATAAATAAATATGATTTATTTATTTAATAATCATGAAGAATGAGAGATACTGTGAATTAATTAAATAATTATAAATTATTTAATTAATAGTTGAATGTTGGTTAGAAACATAATTAAAATATTATAATCATGTCATGACGAAGGTGGTAAAATAGTGCTTGCAGGTCTTGGTCATTTTTATGTGTCTACAGCCTTAGATATTCTACCAATGCCTAAGGCATTGATAAAAAAATAATTGGATTGCAACTTGATCTAAGAAGTTGTTCAGGAAGTGATTCTTGAGCAAGCTTTAAATATAGAAAAACCTTTAAGTGAACCTTGCCCCCAGTCATTTCCAACTCTTAATGGCGAGAAAATGTCTAAGATGCCACACATCTCAAGAAAGTCATCCCCTATTATTCCTAAAAGGAAAGAGCTCCCAGCTAAAGACCAACATGCAGTCTTAAATTTGATGTCTCCAAATCCAAGAAGGAAGTGGAGCAGGGATTAAACTAACTGACCTGAAAGGGAAGTCTTACATCACATCTTATAGGTTGCAGTTTGGTTGCACAAACAATGTGGCTGAATATGAAGCACTCACTCATGGACATATGTTTTCACATCAAAACAAGGTCATTGATCTCATGGTAATGAGGGATTCTAAAGTAATTGTAAAGTAGGTACATAGCCAATATACTTGTCATAAAAAAAGATTGGTTGCATACAAAAATAGAATTTGGAATCTGATTGAATACTTCGACACTTTTGGGATCACTTTGATCCCTAGAGAAGCTAATCAAATTGCAGATGCCCTTTTCATTGTTGCTAGCACCTTGGAGCCTATGCAAGACTCTAACCTAAAGAGATTTTTAGTTGAATTAGTCTTAGTCCCAGTTGTCCCAGATAATGTCTAGAATTTTAAGGTATTCAATGATGACCAACATATATTGGCCTTTTTGGCAAGTTTAGACGCCTTCAAAGGATAGATAATAGATGAATCTGAAAGAGATTGGGGAGATAGGGATCCTAAGAATGGTGATGCAAAAGGGATATTGGAGTTGAAAGGCAATAGTATTCCAAAGGGGATGGTATCTTTGGAGAAAATATTTGATTCTGACCCACGAGCTCGTCAAAGGGTGCCCATAGAGAGTGATGAAGGGAAATATGAATATATTGATCTGACTCACTCAGGCCCTGAAAGGAATATTCTCATAAGAAAAAAATTGTCTTGAAGAAATTAAGTAAAAGATAGTCAAAGTTTTGGAGCAGAACATTGCAGCCATTGCATGGGGGTATGATGACTTAAAGACCTTTGACACTTTGATGATCACACATACCATACCTCTTAAGCCAAAAGCCAAGCCCTTCCCTCAAAAACAACGCCCTATCAATGCTTTGATTGAGCCCCTGATTCAGAAGCAGGTGCAAAATATCCTATTTGCAAGAATAATCTTCCTAGTCAGACATTCTACGTGGGTTGCAGATTTAGTTCCTGTGCTAAAAAAAATTTGTGAAATTAGGTTATGTGTTGATTTCAGGAATTTAAATAAGGCCTTCAAGAAGGATAATTACCCACTGCCTTCTCTTGATGAGGTACTACAAACAATCAATGTGTCATGTTGATGGTGTTTTTATGCACTTCTCAATAGAGGCAATGCATAAGTGCATTACCTGTCTTGAAAGACAATCTTCCACAATCAAATTGCAGAAAACTATCCCAAGGTCTCTTGGATGTCAGGTCATGATGCTGCTTGGAATATAATAATTGATTTATGATGTAATTTTTTGGAATCACAAGGCGGTCCTATGTCAATCAAAGTTGTAGGAGAATTGGATCTACGAAAAGAGTTCTTTGGATAGGAAATTATTGCACTTTTGTTGTAGGTTCAAACAATAGTCTTGAACTCCATCTTATAATTGAATTTGGATTTACAATGTGCAATGAACCTTAACATACGTTATTTCTTAAGAAAAGAAGGAAAAGGACAGGGAAGAGAGAAGTTTCCTAGACCTACAACTACCGATGAACAGTGATCATGGAGGTTCCTGCTATGGATAGTTTCCTTAAAATATAATTTCACTTAGTCAGAAATTTCACAATGCCATGAAATATATGCTACCTTCTTTGGAATATAGATCTTTCATCATTCACTTTCCATATAGATGTGATTAAAGATAAAGTTTAAAGATCAGCTATAAAATCAGAGTCCAGACTAACTTTTCACAGTCACCTACCAGCAACAAATGACTGAAAGTATGGACAAGAAAAGCATACACATAGAAGGAATCTTCACAACCAAAGACAAAATTACTAAATCTACCAAGGATAGTTAAAAAAGGAAATTAGAATAGCAAAGTAACTCAAACTAGAAGCTTAACTTATGGGAGAAGAATCATGAAACATGTGAAGAAATCCAAAATACACCAACATCACTGTATTTCTATTGCAATTTCTGTAGCATGTCTTTACAACAACTCAACTCCCTCAAAATGAGAGGAGGAGACCCCTATTTATAGTTTCCAAAAAATAAAATGAGTGGCCAAGATTCACTTTACAACAGGGTTTCACCTACCCCCAAATATATTACATTGTAAAATACATCTTTATATTTTCCCTATTTTGTCTTCTAGTGGTAGCACTATAGCATTTTGTCTTTTTTCTGATTGCTTTTTGTTGCAGCTATTCTTTCATAAATTCTTCATCTATGAAAAGGTCGCCTTCTCACTTCTTCAAAGCCGCATACTCCATGAATCTCAAGATTACCGGCTGAAGCTTGTCAACCTAAATGATGTCAGACCTTAGCACTTGGTAACTCCATTCCTTGGAATTTTTAACGAGCTTTTCCCAATCTTCATCATACTTGGTAGTGTGGTCCTTGAGAAGTTCAGACTAGGAAAAAGATTGTGCAACAAAGATCATAAAGTCTATGGTAACCTTGACTGATATTCACTTCTCCATCCTCCTTCAGAAGTGAGGCTTTATGCTTTCTAGATTGATCTTAACAATAGGCATCTCGTACCCTATCATCAGCTTGAGGTATCTAGCAAAATCCCCTCTGGCCTCTTTGGCCCGTTCAATATATAAAATTACTCATTCCAGGATCTATTCTAGCCTCCCCTTGTGGTGATCAAAGTCTCGCTTCCACACTTCCATTAAACAATGGTCATTGTCCTTAAAGGAAAGGTCCTTTTCCCAAACCTCACTTGGCAGCACGAGGATAGTATCAATTTTTGGGTAGGCAACCCTATACTTCTTTGGGAACTCCTCACAGATTCACCTCATGCCTTCAAGAGATGTTTGTACTTCTAGGAACTTGTTTGCTATTTGGACAACCAAATTGATGCCTGTATTCCCAATGTCAAATACCTGATGGAACCAATTTTATGTGGTCTTTTCCAATTTCCTCCTTCTTTCCAACTTGTTGATCTGTTCTTGGGACAACAATTGCCGTGAGGTTGATGATGTGGTAGGCTGTTCATCTGGAGATGACCATTATTGAATGTAGGCCGTCAAACCAACCACTTGAGTTTTGAGCTCTTCCTTCAAAACCTTATCCTATTAGATAAGGTGCACCACTATGGCGACTAATTCTTGGAGGTGATTGACCTTCTCTTCCCTGGTGGCCACTCCCAAGTCAATGGTGGAGACATTATAGCTTATTCCTTGTTCTCCAACCATAGGCATAGATATTTGTAGTGCCCTAGATCTGGAGGCATCCATCGTTACCCTTGATCTAATTCTAGGCTTCTTCTCCTTCTTGGTACTAATCTGAGTTTTAGCCAGTATTGCCTCCAATCTTTCCTTTGGATCCTTTAGGAGGGGAGTTCTCTTTCTGAGTTGCCTTTCTTGCTAGTTGAGCATCGGGGGTCCTTCCTTGGGTGATTCATGTTGATCTTTATTGTCCTCCACCTTGAGTTCAATGGTTTTGACATTAATGGCCTCCTGCTCAATTCTTTCATCTTCCTTCTCCTCGTCATAATATTGCACGAGCATTATACATTTGGTAGGAGATTTGGCGAGCAGTTGCTTGTTGGGGTGGTCTTCCTTTTCAACACTTTTTTCTTTTTCATCTTGGTCATGCCTACCCTTCTCGGGCCTATCCTCCTATTCATCTTCATGGAAGGATGTTTCTTCATCATGCTCTGGAGTTTGACCATGTCCTTCTATAGGAGACCTACTACCCTCAGTCTCTAGCAACAATTCTTTCTTCAATCGTAAGTTTTCCTTCAGCCTCTTTGTCCTTGATCTCCTTGAGTTGCTTGTTCCACTCCATGTCGAGCTCTAGATCAGCTATTTCTTGGATTATGTCTATCCCTTGACCCTCACTATTCTGACTAGAATATTCATAGGCCACCTCATCGATCACCCGATGTTCGTATATTGAATGCTCATGATACACAAATTCCTCATCTTCAGCATCTCGGATGCCTCTAGTTACCGTCGCTCGAGCTCATCCAAGATTTTTATTGTAGCCTCCATTCTAGGTGGTTCTATAGGAGGAGGGAGAGCTGGGGTGTTAACCATTTCCTAGGTGATGGTAGCTTGCACCATTGGATTTGCAAGCATTCCCAAAAGTTTAGATGACACATTTTGGATATACTTGACAAAGGACTCTAGGAAAGTGAGGGAAGGCATTGCAACAACAAATGAAGTGGCTGGAAGGGAAGGAGACATGGAGGATGATGAGATTGGTGAGGTTGTGGTGGAGGATGAATCCACCAATTTTACCTGCACGATCGAAGAAGTGGAGGCGATGTGGACAAAAATGTCCACCGTAGGCAGAGAGGAAGCAACTATTGCTAGTGAAGTGGGTGGGATGGTGGCAATAGAAGCAATAGTTCCAGCAACAGATGAAGCAGGTGGAGAACTTGGTGGGTTAGCCTCCATCTCCTCGCCCTCATATCAATTCTATTCCAAAATTTTGGTATGAATTTTCGATCAAAATTCATGGGCAAATATCAAGAAACCTTACCTATCATAAGGTTCATCAAAATAGTATCTAATCTCAACTATCATGAGATTTATCGGATATTGAATCATCTCCTCGCCTATCATGAGGATCATCACAAATAGGATTTTCTTCTCGCCTATCATGAGAAGTTAGTCTTATTCAAAGCATCAATCCAACACATCAAGAATTTGGATTATCAATCATACCACTCCAAAGAATGGACATGATCAGAATTGACAAAATCGGGGTTCACTAAGTCAAAATTTTTAATTATGACATGGAAGCACTAAAACAGGCTTCCAAAGAGCTAAAATCCAGAAGCGCTACTTTATCAGTTAAAAGCACTACATCAGGGACCCAAAGTGCTAAATCTCAAAAGTGCTATTTCAGCATCCCAAAGTGCTAAATCAGGCATCTGAAGTGCTAAAAGTCCCAAAGCACTATCTTCCTGCATGAAAGTACTACAACAGTCTGTCAAAGCACCGCTTTACCAGAAGCACTAGAACAAACCATGAAAGCGCTAATGCACTGAATCGAAGTGCTAAAAGTCTTAAAATGTTAAAATCCGGTATCAAAGCGCTAATTCTTAACTCCTAAGCACTAAATCACTGAAAGCGCTACATTGCCCTATGGAAGCACTAGAGTTTTTAACGCAAGCGCTAAAAATCAAAGTGCTAATCTACCTACTGGAAGTGCTACACCAGAATGTAAGTGCTACAACGTGGCTTGAAAGCACTAAAACAAGTAAAAAATGCCTAAATGCCTAAAACGTATAAAAATTTTAGCGCTTTCAAACTTTAGTGCTTTCGGTCACTGTTTTAGTGCATTAGGTGATTTAGCGCTTCCAGGGAAAACTTCGACGGTTTGGTGTCCTATTTCAGCGCTTTCGGGTTTTAGTGCATCAGGTAACTATTTCAGCACTTCAGTGCAATATTCCAACACTTTTGTAAAATCAGTTTGGATTCGACACATCCGCGACCAGATTTTATTTTTATTCATGGTTGCACTAAAATTGATCAATCTAAGATAGTCACTTCAAATTTCCTAAAATATATCAATCCTAGGATAGTCATCACATTCTTGCAGTAGAAGTTAAAAAGAACATCATGAATTCTATGAAGTAACACCTTCACATAGATTAGGAAATTTCTTTTTGGGCTTAAAACAAGACAAAATTATATGTTGTGCTTGTGGTGATTAGGCTTATGCTCTCCCCTTAACTGGGTGACCAAAGTGCCAGATTCACTTTTACTTCATGTTATTTATACTTTGTTAAATCCTTTAGCAGGTCTGTCGTAGTGGGAAAAAGTACTCACCCTACAAGAACGACCTAAGTGGGAATGACCAAAGCTAGGTTTTCCAACCCACTATAATAAAAATGCAAGTTGTTGATAAAAGTCCAACTTGACGGTAGTGAGCAAGATAACCATTCCCAAAATCTTTTTTCTAAAGATTGGGAGGTCTCCTGAGGGAGTTTATCTATTTGCCGCACCGAATGGAAACCCTATCTACGAACCATAGAGTAGTTTCTCGCCGAGTTAGTATCCATACATTGTCATACTCGCAGTGCAAGGGGAGAGAAGAATCTGCCCACAAGACACTCACCATATAATTACCAAGGACCACTTGCTCAAGGGATTTGGTATCCACTTCCATCACTTTGAGTACACACTTGGCAACAAAAAAAACACAGGCGCCCTCTGGGGGCTGACACGACTGTGTGAGTCAACGTAATTCAAGATGTGGGCTATGAGTATAATGATGACCTACTTGTCCTTAAGTGTGATTCTGTTTGATTTGTGTACAATTGTTAAAACAACCCATCAAAATCAATAAGAATCATTTGTGATTCTTGAACATACACGATCTATTCAATTAAAAATATTCACAATTGCTTGCTATGTTTTCACAAATTCATTAAAATCAGATTTAAGATCATCTTGAAAACCAACAAAGTCAATCTATATCATAAAATCCATGATGCAAAAGTGGAAGTCCACCACGTTTTTCAGGAGAAAAATCAAAGTCACAAAAGCCAAGAAACCTCTCGGTTATAGAAATAAATTGAGAAAACAACGTTTTCTATATCAAAATCAGAAACTCTTTTTACAACATAGAACATTCATTCACCAATATCACGATTTTGCTAGGGGTCACACATAAGATTACGTGGTAGAACCACTCTATTCATGAACCTTCTTTCAAAGAAGAGCTCTCTCTCAATATCACAATCGTAGTCAGTGCATACATCCTTCTTATCTTCTACAATCCCTGATACAGTATGCCACAAGACCAGATCAGATTTTACAATAGAGAATCTTAAGCTTCTTTTTTTAAGCATTTTGAAATCCTGCTTCAGCACTTCCAGTCATTGTTTTAGAGCTTCTATTAAATAGCACTTTTGGGCACTATTTCAATGTTTACAGTCTATATTTTAGCACTTTCATTGAAACATCGCTTTTATCAAATTCTATAGCGCTTTCATGCACTGTTTTAGCGCTTTCAGTAAAATAGCGCTTTCATCAAATTCTATAGTGCTTCCATACACTATTTTAGCACCTCTATAAAGTAGCGCTTCTATCATTTTCTACAGCGCTTTCAAGCACTGTTTTAGCACTTTTGTCAAATAGTGCTTCTCTCACCTATTTCAGTGTTTCGAAACAATGTTCTAGCGCTTTTGGGAAATAGTGTTTTTGTCCTTTGTTTTAGCACTTTCAAAACATAGTTCAAAATTTTTACCAGTCAATCAGTCTGTCATTTTATCCACAGTTTCCATTAGAATTAAATTTATTTTTATTAGAATCACTATCTATAGACCGAAAATAGATAGGTTTATACAAACTTTCGATTTTATCAACTGCAACAAGATTTTGCAAATCACAAGTTTCAAAATAAAATACACAATTGATTACTACACTGAAGTTTCATTATCAGGATACTATCATCCTTAATCACGAAACTAAGTATAGTGTTCAAATTTTTAACATAGCCAAATCAATAAGATCTATCATCTTATTCGACTTTGTTAAAAGTTTAAATTGACATTTTCCAACAAATAAGATCAACATTTTGGAAGAAAGGGTAAACTTTTGTATGCCAATCTTCACTAGGTCCCAAAAACAGAGACTCTTAGAGCAAGAAATTTTAAAATCCCAAGCAATGGCAGAGGAAAATCCTTGGAACAATCTAAATCGAAATGATAAAAACTAGATAACTCCAGAGGACGTCCAAGCAGCTCAAGAAGATCCTAAGTTCCATATATTTATGGAAAATATTCTATAACAAGATATGGAGAAATATCTTTTGATGTTGGTTGAATCAGGTGCCAAACTTCCCAAAGACTTTGACATAAACCATCTGAAGGAAGCACCTACCACAAGTGAGGCTGAAATTTTGCAACCTACACAAATGATAGATCCAGTTGCCACTTTAACATCTCAAATGCAACTATTACAACAACAAATACAAGATATGATGAAAGGGGCTACCAAAAGATATGCGATACAGGACATTTTTCCTTATCCTTTCAATGCAACAGTCGGCTTGATACCTTTTCCAAGACATTGTGAGATCCCAAAATATGATAAGTATAATGGAAGAACGGATCCAATTGATCACATCAGAGAATTCAAAACAATGAGTCTTGAGTTTTCCCAAGAGGAGACTTACTTAATGAGACTATTCCCAAGGATTTTGGGAGGATCATGCATGGAAAGGTTTTCGAAGTTAAAACCCGGTATCATAACTTTTGAGGAACTCATCAACAGATTTATCTCTCAATACTCCTTCAACATCCAACACAATGTAACAATCAAGGATCTTTATAATCTAAAGAAAAACAAGGGGAAACGTTCTTATCTTTTCTCCAAAGATGGTGACACTTGTTCGCTAGATATCCTAGATCAATTCCCGAGGAAGAAAAGATAGAGTTGTTTATTGACAACATAACGAAAGAAATGAGTTATAGACTGGAACTACATTATCCTCCCACATTTGATAAAGTCATTGAAAATGGTCTCAAAATTGAGGAAGCATTGGTTAAAAGAGAAGTTATCAAACATTTCAACGATAAATCAAACAACACAGGTAACTCCTCAAATCAATACTCAAGCAGTGATAAGCCAAAATTTTGGCAAAAGAATTGCAACACGACTATCAATGAAA
Source organism: Sequoiadendron giganteum (assembly GCA_007115665.2). Taxonomy (NCBI): domain Eukaryota; kingdom Viridiplantae; phylum Streptophyta; class Pinopsida; order Cupressales; family Cupressaceae; genus Sequoiadendron; species Sequoiadendron giganteum. The sequence continues at coordinate 77,153,684 of CM021109.1, forward strand.
CAACAAATGATTCCTCAAATGTCAAACCAATTTTTAACTTGACAACATCTACATCAAAGAATCAAAACAATGATCAAATTGTCAAGCCAAATATCATACAAAACAACGAGATCGTCAAGATGCAACTATTTCAGAAACCATCAAATCAGCGAAGGTTCACACCTTTAGGCCAATCGATAGAATCCACAATGAAAGAACTAGTCGCTAGTGGTCTTATCACTGCAAGGGAAGCCCGATTATGGGATCCTACGATCAAAAAATCATGGTGGAATGATGCTGATTATTGCAACTTCCATAACAACAAGAGTCACAAAAATAATGATTGTATGGAGTTGAGACACGTGATACAAGATTTGATTGACAATAATAAAGCATACATAGAAACACCGCAAAATAACAACGATCACTCAGCTTTCAAAGACCCTTTGCCAAACTATGAAAAAGGAGGACCTTCATCTTCAAACAATAAAGGGAAGAATGTCAACCATGTCTTTGACACAACAATCCTTTGTCTATATGGAATAGAGAGTGATCACATAGTTAGCCACAACATTGACAGACCCAGAATCAACAACACTATTCATTGGACTTACTCCCGAACATATCAAACTCTGATAATCAAATCAATGTCATAAAAATAAGAGAACGTCAAGAGCATCAACCAGTAAATGTAATGACTAGGGGGTAGGCCAAGGTCATGTTAAAAGGAATTGGGTCTACACACGCAGTTCCACCTCCATCACACTATAACATCATCGATCAACTGCAAAACATTCCTGCTCAGATATCAATACTAGAACTCCTTAAAATATCACCATCACATAAGGAGGTTCTCAAACAAGCTTTAGTTGCCACTATGGTACCAAAGAATCTATATGTCTATTAGTTTCAAGCTATGGTGGGACATTTGACTACCCCACATTGTCTATCATTCTTTGAACAGGATGATATTTCGTTAAACCATCCCCATAATACAACACTCCATATTGAAGTCTTAATCCACAATCACAAAATCAAGAGAGTCTTAATATATGGGGGAGCTGGTCTGAATATTTACACTCTCAAGTTAATCCGTGCACTAGGATATCTAGATGATTCTATTGATTCTCGCAAAAAAATGACTATCAAAGCATATGATGAAGAAGAGAGATCATCTAAAGTATTGATTGTATTACCCATCCAAGTGGGGCCCATGATGAAACATATGACATGTCAAGTGTTGGAGAAGGAATTAACATACAACATTCTTTTAGGCCGACCATGGATCCATGAAATGCAAGTTGTACCTTCGACATATCACCAATGTTTGAAGTTCCCAATAAATGGGCGAGAGGTGACTATATCTGCTAATTACAATCACCCTCAACATTGTGACACCCTTAAGATCTCTCAAGATACCTTCATACCACACAATAGGGAAGCATCATCATCTAAACATGAACAACATCCAAGCATCACTACTAAATGGGTAGAAAAGAAGGGTAAAGAAAAAGAGACAAGTCTTGTTGAAATTGAATCAACAAAATTCTTTATCACATAAGTTCCAAGAGCAATTCTAGCTGAAGGATAAAGAAATGGGAACATATTCTATGGAGCAATATCTTAACCTATTATAGTTAATGCCATCTCCTAAAACATATGGTCAACTGTCTATAATCAAGTCTCAAACATCATTACTAGTCAGGGCTCTAGATGAAAGGTTTGTGAAAAAGGGTACAATAGAGGATGAAACAAGAAACAAAGAAATCTTGGATTGGCTATTTTAGAAAAAATGGGATATGAAGGACAAGGACCCATTGGATTAAGAAAGTATGGAATCATAGAGCCTATTACACCCCTCACTCTCCACACAAAAGAGAAGCTAGGACTAGGATATTCTGATGAAGAGAAGTAGGAGCTAACAAAGACAATTGTAGAAAATATCCTTTAGTTTCGGGATGGCTCTGAAACAGACTCAAATGAATATGAGTGGGCATTGTATTGTGATCTATTTTTCATTGATATTTGAGTTGATGTCCTTCAAAAATACGCACCAATGCTTGAGGAGGGCCAAGGATCTGGGTCTAGACCACTCATGGAAGGTTCACTAGATATCGATGATTCGAGTGGGGATGAGCAGACTTTGAGTGGACTAAGCGATCTAGAAGAAAGTACCATCACGGAACTCGATATTCCAATAAACAATTATGACAAAATGGTTGTCCAAACCCTTACATCCATCTCCTTGCAAAAATCTGATAACCAAATGTCATTAATCCATCCTAAACTCATTGACTGGGAACCTATCGAACCTTTGAATATACCAATATTTACAAATGATGATGCCATCATAAACTTCCTATGTCATGCTAAACCTAGTACAACTTCTGTCTGTAATACTCATAACAACACGACTCGGCAGGAGGGTGTCAAATCTTCCAGTTGCTAAAATAACAATAGGGAAAATAGATCTAATGGTGAAAACCATTCTATGGCAGCATTAGATCTGGAAAAAGTAAAAATAAAGAATGCATCTAACAGTGAAAACCTTTCTGAGGCACTGAAGGATGGAAGATTTGACACTCTTCTGGAGCACTATCATGAAAGATCACCAATCCTCGTAGAACCGACACAGTTTGTGAATATTGGCACTAAAGACAAATCAAAAATCCTACATCTGGCGGAATCCATGACAGAACAAGAAAGAAAAGAATTCATCCAATTCTTCAAACAAAGAAGCATCAACTTTGCTTGTTCATATTCTGATATGCCAGGCTTAGACTCAAATCTGCTTATGCATCACTTGTCTTTGCCCGTAGGAATCAAGCCTGTCAAGCAAAAACTAAGAAAAATGCATCCTCACATCACATTGATGGTCAAAACAGAGGCAAATAAATTATTGGATGTTGGATTCATACGGTCTAATAGATTATGCCAAATGGATATCAAATCTTGTACCTATTTCAAAACCAGACAATAGTATTGGAATATGTATAGATTTCAGGGACCTAAATAAAGCATGTTCGAAGGATAATTTTCCACTACCAAACATAAACATCATCATGGACTTAACAGCTGGGCATGCCATGTTGTCAATCATGGATGGTTTCTTAGGATACAATTAGATAAAAATAGCTCTTGAAGATCAAGAAAAGACAACTTTCACATGCCCACGGGGAACCTTCTGCTGGAACGTCATGCCATTTGGTCTAAAGAACGCAGGAGCTACTTATCAAAGAGCTATGACAACAATCTTCCATGATATGATGCACACCTTCATGGAAGATTATGTGGATGAAATCTTGGAAAAATCTACTACTAGGGAAGGAAATCTACATATCCTAGACAAAATCTTCACATAGATGGAGAAATTCAATGTCAGGTTAAACCCCAAGAAATGTGTCTTTGGGGTCACATCAACAAAACTGCTAGGGTACATTGTCTCAGAAAAAGGCATAGAAGTGGATCCAGCAAAATTCAAAGCAATCATGGAGATGCCACCTCCTAGGAACATAAGTCAACTTAGATCACTATAGGGAAGGCTCCAATCAATCAGAAGATTCATCTCCCAGCTAGCAGATAAAAGTCATCCTTTCAATCATCTATTGCATAAGAACATTGTTTTCAAATGGGACGAAGGGTGTGAAACAACATTCAATCAAATCAAGCAGTATCTAATGTCACCACCCATTCTCATGCCACAGAAAGAAGGATGACCACTCATATTGTACATTGCAATGACATATATCTCATTTGGGGCACTTTTAGCGCAAGAGGATAATGAAGGAAAAGATATATTAGTCAGACATTAAATGGATATGAAATCAATTACACTTTCATAGAGAAATATTGCTTAACGGTGGTATTCGCTACTCAACAACTGAGACACTACATGTTAACTCATACAATCAAGTTAATAGAAAAGATCAATCCTTTAAAGTATCTACTCAGTAAAGCTACCCTAATAGGTAGACTGGCAAAGTGGGTCATGCTATTAAGTGAATTTGACATTCAGTATGTAGAGAGAAAGGCAATCAAGGGACAGGAAATTGCTGAACAATTAGCAGAGGCTCCTCTACCAGATGATCGAGCAATGACAATGGAGTTTCCAAATGCAGATATTATGATAATAATGCCCCAACAATGGGTATTATATTTTGATGGATCATATACATAGCGAGGATCAGGAGCAGGGATCTTATTCATCTCTCCACAAGGACACACCATTCCAAAGTCATATCGATTAATGTTCTAGTGTACAAATAATGTGGCAGAATATGAAGCATTAATCATTGGGGTCAAAATAGCTATTCAATGGAAAATCATGGACTTACAGGTATATGGGGACTCTCAACTAGTTATTTATCAATTAAATGACGAATATCAAACAAAATATGAGAAGTTGAGGTCCTACAAGCAACAGATAGATAATTTGAAACAGTCCTTTGTTAGTATCAAGTTTGATCAAATCCCAAGAGCTGAGAACAAAGCTGCAAATGCTATAGCTACAATTGCCTGAGAAATGTGTTTGTTATGAGTTTATGGTAGAATAAGTATCATGTCCTTCCCATAATAATTAGAACTCTGCTACCATATGCCATATCGAAACCACACAAACCTCCATCTATGAAACAATCTATGCCTATCTGAAAAACAATGTCCTTCCTCCTGATTTATCTAGGAACCAAAAACAAAACTTCATCCGCCTATCCACAAGACATACTTTAATCGCCGACATACTTTGTTGTCGAGGTCTTGATGGTACTTTACTCCAATGTCTAGAACACAGTGAATCTGAAATGACCCTACGAGAGGTTCACAAAGGTATCTATGGTACTCACTCGAGTGGGATGACTCTCGCTAAGAAACTCCTCCAATTGGGATATTATTGGCCATGCATGGAGAAAGAATCATATCAATTTGTTAAGAAATGCCAAAAGTGTCAGATTCACCACAATTTGATTCATGCACCAGCACAAGAACTGCATCCCTTCACATCAACATGGCCTTTTTGTTAATGGAGCCTTGATCTAGTAGGAAAAATCAATCCATCTTCATCTAATGGACACAAGTTCATTATAACAGCTACAAAATATTTCACAAAATAGATTGAAGCAGTACCTCTTACTACCATCATTGGGAAGCAGATCTCCTCTTTCATTTTGAACTACATTATATGTCGGTATGGAATCCCTCAATCTATTATCATTGATAATGGATGACCATTCAAGAATCAAGATGTCCAAGAGCTAGGTGATAAATTTCATATCCAACATCGGTTTTCAACATCGTATTATCCTCAAGGGAATGGCCAAGCAGAGGCCTCAAACAAAACAATACTCAAAATTCTCAAAAAGACGATTAATGATGTTGGACATGACTGGCATGTCCAACTCAATCTTGCACCATGGGCCTACAGAACAAGCATCGGAACACCAACAGGAGCTACACAATATGCCTTGGTATATGGGTCAGAAGCCATATTGCCAATTGAAGTTGAGATTCCATCCCTTCGTGTATCACTCAGAGGTATCATATCAGATGAAGACTATAGGGTATCTAGACTGCAGGAACTGGAATTGCTAGATGAGCATCATCAACAAGTTGTTAATCATCTAATGGCTTATCAACAGAGGATGTCAAGAAGTTACAACTACAGGGTAAAGCCAAGGATCTTTCAAGTAGATGATTTGGTACTAAAAGAGAACCCTAGGAATCAACAAGACAAAGAGAAGCAAGGAAAATTTGAGCCTAAGTGGCTTGGTCCCTTTGTTGTCACATCAATATATGGATTAGGAGCATATCAGCTATCAACGTCAGAAGTGGATTTGTTTGATGAACCTATCAATAGTATTCATCTCCAAAAATTCTATGCTTGAATCTCCTAGTGCACAGGTCAAACTTCTAAAAATTGTTTCCTTGATGAAAACTTGGCAAACAAGCATCTTGGCAACACAAAAATAAATAAAAAATAGAACACTACAAAAAAACAAAAAAAGGAAAAAGAGAAAAATGAGAAAAATGAGAAAAATACAAAAACATGAAGAGTGTAATCAAAGCATATGGTGAAAACCTGGAAATAGGCGTTGTATGTGATTCTAAGATCAGCTTTCCCATCTATTTTGATATATATTAGGATCATTAGTCTGGAAGTCGGTATCATTTCATATCATTTCAGTCATCTTGCCACTTTGTATCCATATCAAAATCATTTTCACATAGTCAAGAATCACTCCAAAGCTTGGGGGCAACATCTGGATATCACTAAGGGAAATAATAACATCATTTCACTAAAGGGAAAACAATAGTATAGCACAAAAATAAAAACAAAGATCAAAGCACAACGTCAGTCATCATCAGAGGCATCAACCATCCATATCTTTATTGAAAATCCAAAAACATGTCACAAAGTTAAGTCTGAAAAAGAAAAATCCAAAAAAAAAAAGGTTTGTGTCAGTCAAACTACATGGTCTCTACGTGTGTAACATAGGCAAGGCTAATATTTGATCAGCCCCTGAGACCCCTAAGATAGGTTACTAGGTTAGGTCTTTGGTCCAAAATCTCAAAAATCCAAAAACATCAGAAAAATCAAGATGGCTGATCTAAAATCTGAATAATGAATGAAACACTCTAAGTAAACACTGGATAAAATAACTTTTGATTATCATTTCTTTGGAGTTTTTCAATGATGTATTGAACTAGAGGAACAAGGAAAAAGAATGATGTTTTTATTATCTATTGTCTGTAAGTTAATCATATAAATGTATGAATTGTCGAGGGATGTGCTATGCAAATGTATCACCGATGACATTCAGAATTCACACATTGAAATGATTAACCACTACCTATTTACGCAATGAATGCTCAGGTCATCTCAGTTCAATCATACCTAGATGCTTGTGTTCGCTTGCAATAGCAAAAATCAAAAATCATGAAAGAAGTACTTAGGTCGTCATTGGTCTATTATATACCATTGACGCTTGTATTCACTTTCAACATTCAATAAAGCTCTATGATGACAAAAAGCACAAAGATATTGTTAAAATGACAATTGTTTTGCATATAGTTGCATGTTAAAATTAGATTGCATTCCTCATTTTGCATTATCTGCAGAGTATTTGTTGCATAAAGGGTTCCGATAAATGATTATTTAATCCACAAATCAGACTGAGTATACTTGATATAAATCCAAAAATCATCAAAAACATGTAGGAATCATCATCTCATCATTTTGTTTCATCCTCTCATTGTCCATTTTATCATTCATGCATCCAATAAATTATGAATTAAATTTTGCCATAGGGTACATCATATTCATTTTTACCATTATTCTCATTACATCATTACATTATCATCTATCCAACACAAATATGCATACATTATTTACCATCCAAACATTTAATAAATAAAATCACATCATTATTATCATTACATCCATTACATTATCATTCATCATAAGATCATTATTTTTATCATCATCATATTAAAATTTAAAAAAAACATTTATCCATCCATCCATACATATTATCACGTTTTGGGCATCCATATAGATCATCATTAAGAGACTCATACATCACATCATAAATCCATATATCATCTATTCTACACATACATTTATCCTTACACCATTACATCAAGATAAAATCATCGCATATTTCATACATCACATAATAAATGCATTAATCACATAAAAATCACAAACCATCATCATATCATATAAACTGTATCTCATATATATATATCAAGTGTCAAGTATACAATGAAGTCTGGTCTAAAAATATATCATGAAGGCTCACAATAGAATCTACGATCTGCTACTACCAGAGTGTGTGGGACCAACAAGACCTGTACCACCACCACCACCAGAGGAACCAGGATCTCTGGGATCTCTGCATGGAGGCTATGTCACCCCCTCACTCACTGTCCATGTATGTGTCCACCCAGATCTCGATGGGGCATAGCTGACTCTACACTTAGCAGGCACTGCATCATGATATCTACCTCTATAGAACTCTGCCTCTCGGTCAGCCCATAGAACCTCTCTCATGTAATCTCCTATAGAGGTGCCATCAGCCACTCTCTGGAGAGTCTTCGTTGTCTCCTGTGCCCTCTCGGCAATCTGCCAAGCACTGTCTCTCTTAGTTGTCAAAGTGGCCACCTACATCTATACGATGACCAACTGTCCCTACACCTGCAATAGAGCTTGAGCATGAGCCTGAGCCTGTGCCTACATCTAAGTTCGGGTCTGCACAAGCAAACCCTGAGCCTGTACCAATTGGCCCTGTAATGTCTACACCTGTGTCTGGAGCCTAGCTATCTATCTTTGCTGATCCATTGTTTGCACTATCACTACTTGCCTCTTGTGAGGCTTGTTAGATGATGGCACACTACTAATGGCTGGCCCTACCCCTCTGTCTCCTCCATTGCCGCCGTCACTGTCATTAGTACTACTGTCACCACTATTGCTGCTCTCTGAGCTACTACCTGATGGAGAATCATCTCCACCCCCACTATCTGCAGAACCCTTTGCCACATCCTCCTACATAGGTAAAGGTGCCGACTCATCTAAAATGGTGATACGACGATGTGGAACCAAGGCCAAGAATGCGGCATACTCCTCAATAATCGGAGCCTTTGCAATATCCCTCCACATATCCCAAGGTGATGGTTGCAATGCCCAGTATCCCTCTACTACAACATCATATGACAGACGCGGACCCCAATCAGAAATATCCATCCATCACCTTGCATAGTGGGCAACTCCTTGTGGCATACAATACACAATGTTGTACTATCGGTACACTTGGTGCAACAGAAATCTCTCTAGAACAAATGGTGTATGGACGATGAGATACATGGAATCACAAAGGAACCCCAACACTACACCATCCTCATCTCACTCCTCACAGTCGAGGTATGGGCACCAGGTTACTATCTCTGTATCATCAAAAACTTGCCTCCAGTGCTCTAACTTTCCCATACGGGCCTGTGTGAACCGACCATTGTATCAAAAAATGTAAGGTCTGCTACCTAGTCGGTCTACAACTAGAAAAGGCTGAGCAATAGTAAAATGCTCCCATGCCCACACCTATAAGAGGGTCATCCCTGCTGATAAGCTCCTAGCTCCAAGGTAAACAACCGAGTGTAGATCATGATAAAGATGTGCGAGCATGCACATCCCCCACACATATTTGGTACCGTGTACCATCATGCTCTCAAGAGTCCTACCCCAGCCAATGAGGAATCCCTTTGACTTGTGATCAGGGCAAAGGATACATCCAATGAATCCAGCTAGCATTGCTGGTAGTGTAGCGTAAGAGTAAAAAATCATCCTCCACCTAATGCTTGGACCAGAAATATCTTGATCTTGAAACACTCTACGAAGAGCATCTCTACCTCTAGTCCCATGGGAATCATATACGATGTTCTCACCCATAAATGGAATACACAAAATACACCACACATCCTCAAGTGTGACCGTCATCTCACTAGTAGGTAGGTGAAAGGTGTTGTGGTCACTATGCCACCTCTCAGCCAATGTAGTCAACAAACCCCGATTAATCCTAATCCGAGGCATATCAAGCAAGCTAGTAAGGCCACATCGGCCTATCACCTAAAGCTCATCTGGTGTCAGATGAAGTATCAAGTTTATCCTCTGTGGAAACCTCTCTCACATCTAGAGAGTACCTAGACACTCCTATCATCACAACAAAAAATTCCACAAATCAGTGAACTATGTCAAAGAAATCAAAATTCATTCTACTATCAAGTCTATTCCAAAATTCTAGTATGAATTTTTGATCAAAATTCATGGGAAAACATCATCAAACCTTACCTATCATAAGGTTCATCAAAATAGTATCTAATCTCACCTATCATTAGATTTATCGAATATTGAATCATCTCCTCTCCTATCATGAGCATCATCACAAATAGGATTTTCTTATCACCTATCATGAGAAGTTAGTCTTATTTAAAGCATCAATCCAACACATCAAGAATTTGGATTATCAATCATAGCACTCCAAAGAATGGACATGATCAGAATTGTTAAAATCAGGGTTCACTAAGTCAAAATTTTCAATTCAATTCTGACATGGAAGCGCTAAAACAGGCTTCCAAAGTGCTAAAATCTAGAAGTGCTATTTTATCAGTTAAAAGCGCTACATCAGGGACCCAAAACGCTAAATCTCAAAAGCGCTATTTCAGCACCCCGAAGCGCTAAAAGTCCCAAAGCGCTATCTTCTTGCATGAAAGTACTACAATAGTCTGCCAAAGCGCCACTTTACCAAAAGTGCTAGAATAGACCATGAAAGTGCTAATCCACCGAATTGAAGCACTAAAAGTCTGAAAACGCTGAAATTCGGTATCAAAGCGCTAATTCTTAACTCCTAAGCACTAAATCACTGAAAGCGCTACATTGCCCTATGGAAGCGCTAGAGTTGTTAACACAAGCACTAAAACTCAAAGCGCTAATCTACCTACTGGAAGTGCTACACCAGAATGTAAGCTCTACAGCGTGGCTTGAAAGCACTAAAACAAGTAAAAAATGCCTAAATGCTTAAAAAGCATAAAAAAACAAAAAATCATGAATTACGAGGAAGTCAAGGGTACATACTAGAGGTCCATACGTGGCCGACCGTCAGTGACATCGAACACGCTCAAATCGGTGAGTGTGGTAGGGGATAGGCATCTTCCTCTAGCTGGCAGAAAAGTCTCTATCACAAAGGATTTTTTTAAATCAAATAGTGAAAATGAATTGGAAAATGACCTTTTGGAGTATTTATAATTTTTGGAAAGGTATTTTGTTGGATTTTTATTATCTTTTAATTAATTTTATCTAGGAAATTAATTAGAAACTCATCTACATGCTAGATTTCTTCATTATTTGTTAGAAGATAAATTATTTCAATATCGAAACATCATAAAATCATCAGAAAATCATAAATTTTTGAAAAAATTCTGAAAAACATCAAATCATTAATTTATCTCCCAAGGGGGTATATTATCATCAAATCATCTGAAAATCAAAATCTGGGGCATGTCTAGGGCACATGAAATTATTTTTTTTATCGTCGATCCTAGCAATAGCAGCAAAATTTTCTTCAAAGCAACGCGTAAACACATCACTTCGAAGAGGGGCAAAATGTATACACCTAAAAATGGTCTAGAGCATCCAATTAATTAAATACAAATTATTTGATTAATTATCCTAATTTCCTCTACTATTGAATAAATAGAAATATTTATTTATATAGTTCACATCTAAATTCATCTTAATTAAATAAAAAAATTAAATACTTTGTGCAATTTAATTATCAATTCCTTATTTCAATCTATTACATCCATCTTAAATTAATTAAATAAAGACAAAACACTTTATTGATTAATTGTCGTATTCTTCTGTTTAAATTAATAAACAACTATCCTATAGTTCGTTTTATTAAATTATTTATCCTTCTTTTGCTAATTTAAATAAATCAAAAATACTTGAATTAAAGCACAAGGAATATTCCATCTATATTCTCTCAAAAATGAATTACATATCCTATGTCTAAATCATGTCTAAAATATGTCAAAATTAATTGATTGAAACTTCACGGGAAGTTTTGGAGACAAATTGGAGATAAATTTGGAATTTGATCTCTCAATCCTCCTCCATCAATCCTTCCTCTTCTCTTGCCTGGTATTTTCATGGGTAGAGACAATCTCCACCTTTCTCTCAATCTCCTCCATCTCTCACCATTCAATTCTCCAGATTGAATCTAAGCCTCTCAAAGATTTCCCTATGCATTTCTACAGCCAGGAAATCTATAAATAAAGCCTCATTGAACCAAGAAAAAGATCTAGATAATCAAGTTTATGCACTCTTACTCTGTAGGAATTCAAGCATTCAAGCATCAAGCATTCACACATCAAGCATCAAGAAATCAAGTTTTCAACCATGGCTGCCTCCTGTAGCTACAATTATCTGTTTCATATATGCTAGTTTATATTGTTTATCATTTAGTATTGCATTAGCATCATCTCATTCTTTGAATAGTCATTTTAAAAATCATAGTGCACTCACGATCTAAGAGCCATTTTGATTTAATAAATCTTTGGAGATAGAGAGAAATATGACGCTTTTGATAGATAATTCTTTTGAATTGATTCATTTAATTTGTCTATTGATATAATGTTGTATTAAGAAGTGTCTTTTGTGCTTATTAACTTATTCAACACTTACAACAAGCATCTTCGTGACATTTCTCGTTCTTCTATCCTTCTTAGGAGGCTCACCCTTTGAGGCCTTTCTGGCGTACACTTTTGGGGTAGTTAGATGCTCATCAACCTCATTTCTCTTTCTCAACTTGAAAGATGGTGGGGATTTGGATGTTTCTCTAGTTGTAGCGGTAGCCATCCCACCATCAGAACCACTTGGCTCACTTTTGATCCCCTTTAATGTCAAGGTGACTCCTTGTTTCTATAATCGAGCAACCTGCTCGTCGATCCATGCCTTTGTTTGAGCCTCAATGGGCTTGGTAAGAATTTCAAGGTCATCAACCTCTTGCTCGTCCCAATCAATTAAAAGCAACGAAAAATGTGCAATGGCACTATACCTTGGGTCAATTAGTATGCTCTCCTCCTCTTCAAGATGATCTAGAATTAGACACAGGTTCACCCTTTTTATAAAATCCATTATAATGCCACCGATTGGCAAGCGAATAGACCAGGTAAGACGTCATGTAGAATTTGGAGGTCTTCCTCACATTGACAAATTGCTCATGAAATAAATTGATGATTATCTCCTCCAAATAGAATGAAGCATCATCCCCATGGAGAATTTTTTCAACAAAATATAGCATCTGATGAGCCAATACTTTGGCACATTTTGATCATATTTTTTAAAGTACTTTTTTATTTTTATTATACTAAAAACAAACATTCGGTCTGATTATGGGATAGAACATAGACCTTTTTATGACTTAATATGATGAATATATTATGGTAAAAAGTCCCATGATTATTATCTTTAATGTTTTATTAGTCTGATAAATACTTTATGGCTTTTTGTGATCATAAAACCTTCCTGTAGCCTCCACTACCAAATTTCCTGCAGCCATATCTGAAACAATGTTTGCCTTAGTTTAATACTTAATGAATGGATGAATGAAGTAATGGACTATCTTAAAGATGAACATGTTGAGCTAACCTTCTCCTCCAGGAAAAGATGGCGAGTTATTTTGCAGGTGCCATGATTAGAGGGAGGAATTCGAATTCCACTTGAAGAGTAAAAGGCCAAATCTATAAAGACTAGTTCAACAACAAAAGATGGGGAGACAGTTTCAAACTTATTCGTCAAGCAAGAAGAATGTTCCAGGAATCTAGGCCAAGCATCCTGCTATTGCTCAAATCCAAGATGATGGCGCTTTAAGACTGCCAAACCAATTTGACTTGGTCCTTGCATTGTCATTCACCTCTTTAATCAAAGTTAGTTGGATGTAATAAATACCTCCTGATTTATAAGGGAAGGTTGGTTAGTAGTTAGGATTAGTTTTCAAATAAATAGCCCATTCTCCTTTAATGAATGGGTTGGAAGATCTTGTCATTTGTAATACGTTTTTCAGTATCAGAAATATAGTTAAGAAGGATTGTGCTATGTACTTGTTCACTTTAAATCAATAAAGTTTATGGAGCTTTTCACTTAATCTGTTGATTACTTTGGCATGACCTAAGGGGGCCCACTTCGGAAATTTCCTGTACTTTCATTCTATAGGTTAGGATAGCTATACTTTCTTTTGTAAAAGTTAAATGTGTCTGTTCCTGTAGCAACAAAAATACATCACTATTGTCTGTTCCTGCAACCACTAGAAACAGAATAGTTTTACCTTTTAGTTTTTGTTTCCAAGCAAGTTATTCAATAAATTAATTCTAGAATTTAGAGTTTTAGCATTTTAGGAAATCATGCATGTCTAGAAGGGTGGTTAGTGCATATATTTTGCTATCCCATTTCAAGTCTACATCCTCGGGTTGATAAGTAAATGAGGTTCTTTGATAGATTATAACTGCTTGTTGTGATGTCCAATCCTTAAGTTGAGGAATTAATATTCCTAGTTATCAAGCTGATTAAAGAACACTACAACATCCATTCCTAGAAGAAGGCCGTAGCAGGAAGGCCCATTACTTTTCTTAGTAGGGTTACTAGGTCATGATAGTCCTCGAAGAAATCATTGTGGTAGAGTTGTGAGGGACTTTGGCAGCATTGAACCACCTCTCTTTCAATCAGTATTGGTTGGTCAATTTCTTGCATTTTATAGGATCTTGATCCCATAATTATTTGCACTCCTTTATGGTTGGGGTATCCATTCTTTTGAAGGTAGGGATGTGGAAGGTTTTAGTTATCTTGAGAAGGAATGTATTGGATAGGATGTTGCCATCTCTATCCATGATGGTCCTTGTTTCAAGTTGGTATGCCTCCTGGCATGCCATTACCAGCTCAGGGGCCACCAAGGTAGGCAGGAAACCTACAGCTTTGGCAAGTCCTCTGCTTCTGATCAATTTTGCATTATCTATCTTTGGGTCAATCTTGACTCTTCGTGTAAACTCATCAATATTGACATGTCTGATATTGGTGTTTGTGATATTCTTCCAACTCGTTGTGACCTTGGAATGCAAGGGTGCTGTTGATGGTTAAAATGACACAAACAACATTAAAACAGAATATTTCTACTCTATTTCTCCTGAAAAAGAAAGACTACATGTAGTGGCCTAACTCCCAAGGTCCTGGTAGTTGGTTCTCAACTGTTTGATGTCACTCAATTGGTTTATGCAACTATAATATTCAAGGGGCCTGGACTGGTAACAAAGGATTCAAGCTATGACTCTCTTTGTCAAAATAGTTTTTGTAAATCAAGGGGTTTTAAAATAAAAGAAAAAGATAGATTCGAGGGGTAAATCAGTAAGTATGAATTAAATTTATCTATTATCCAGAAATATACTTTTAATAATGAATGTTTTCTTAACCAATCACAAAAACCATAACATGACACAACCCACAGTATAACTGTACCATCATATACATCTTAGGTGCTTAATTCAATTTCTCTATTCACCTATCACAAATATTTCCAAGATCCCAAAACTACACACATTCATTCATCATCAAAACTATAGATCAACAGACTTTAATAACCTTAATTCAATGACAATTTAACAAGATAATCTTTAAACCTGGTTTCTTCTAATGACTTTCATCATATAAGAAACTATCATGCTTCAGCACAATCACTGGCATTCAAGTGGATTATAACTCATTAACCTTATCCAACACACAATTTAATGCCAAACTCCATATTTCATAAACCTGCAATTCTATTAACTATAAACAAGATCTGGTACAATGTATCTCTGCAAAATGCTCTCTGAAAATTCTATCTCCTAACACTAGGTAAGCCAATCCAATTCGCAATTAGCTGACCCTTACAATGTAATACCCTACTGGTATTTATAGAATACAAAAAAGAAGTTCAAACTTTTACTTCTATTTTAGGTTTTCCATCTTTTTAGGAACAATCAACTGTCTTGGAAACTCAGATCAATTTCGATCTTGAGCTCTTACATTACACATTCAGTTTGATCTAATAATAGAAGATAGAACAAAGGAGAAAAGAAGATCCCACGTCCTTGAGACTGCTAGTGCTGCATGCATGGAACATGCAAGGAAGAAGAATATCATGCACCATGCAAGGAAGAATAATATCATGCATGCAAGATTTTATGCATGTGAGATTGGATCCGCTAAGAACTCATCATAACTTGTGAAGACCTATTGTAGCATATCCATATCTGGCCCATCAATCCAATTATCTTCAAATTTGATGCGATCCAACTCAACTGCAGCAAATTCTTTCATGCTTTTTACCTTCACCAACACTCTTCCTGTAGCTTTTATCTCTTCCTTGACCTCTACAAGTCAATCTATTACCAAGTCTTCTCCATCATCCTGCATGAGTCCTTGGAATCTTTCCCTCCATTTCTCTCTAACCTGACTTAACGGCATGCCATCTTTAGTCATTACATTCACATCTACTATTATAGCCATAACCGCTTCCAACTCCTCCAACTGCTCAGTTAAATTATTAACTGCTCCCTAAATTTCCTCCTTATGTTTGCTCAAGAAGCCAGTCCTAAACTTAAGGATACGAGAAGTCTTTTCTACAAAATCTTTATTATCATCTTCGAGTATAGATTCTTCTAAAAGAGTAGTTAGAGGCAATGTATTTATCTTCTCCAACTTTTCACTATACTCTTTGTACTCTTCTTCTAACTTCTTGGAGGCCTCAATATATTGATGCATCTCCTTTATTACTCCTTCCGCCTCCTTATAGGTTTCAAACCCCTTTTCCAAAACCTCACCTACCTCCCGATTCACTTTATCTATCCACTTGTTAACCCTCTCCGCCTTACCTCTAACCTGCATCAAATCATGAACCTCCTTTTTGCTTAGCAAAACAGGAGTCTCAATTGCTGCAACCTTTTGTGACCTTGGAGAGGAGATACTCTTCAAAAATGAATGTAACTGATCTAATTGAGCCTTAAGCTCATCTTTCTTTTGTTTGTCCTTGATCATTTCAGATTTTGTCATTGAAGCCACTACATCAATCAAATTCATTTGTTGATTTCTAGTGGGTCTTCCCAAGTTAACTGTACTCAATTGATAGTCTATAAGCTGCATATCCCCTACCTCCTTTTCAATCATAGGCACAACACATTTAGCAACTATCTCCCCTTTATTTGTGAGTCTGGTAGAGTGCAAAACTTTAGCCCTCTTCTTAGGCCTTTCCTGTTCAATCTCCTTCATCATATCCTCCCAATTGAGAGATTGAGGAGGTGTTCTAGCTCTTTTCTATAGATCTAATTTCAACCAAGTAGGAGCACCAGGAGCCATCATCATGGAAGAGGAAGCAGCAACTGTAGAGGATGGCTAAATATCTATCTTAGGTTGAGAATCAACCTTTGCCTTTTCTTGTTGCTCCTGCAGTACATGCAACTGCACCAACTTCTCAGCCTCCTCTCTATCTCTTTGTTCCTGCATCTTCTTGTCTCCTTCTTCTTTTCTCAATCTTTCCTCTTCCAAGGCTATGAGTTTCTCTGCATTTTCCCTTTCTTTCTCAGCTAGCTATTTCTTTGCCAGCTCTTCAGCCTCCTTTTCTTTCCTTAGAGCTTCAGCCTCTTGTTCTTTCAATCGAGTCTCCTCTGCAAGCTTCAATCTAGCAACAAGGGCTTCCTTTTCCCTTCGGTTTCTTGCTTTCTCCTCCTCGAGATCATGGATCTTTTGTATCAATTCCAACTTGTCATTTTCAGCTTTGACCTTGATCTCATGTTCTCGTTGCCTCATTTGCTCCTCCATTGTATCAGCTGTCGTTCTTGTTTCAACTTCTCTTTCCTTCGATTGTTGTTGTTGAAGTAGAGCATCAAATTGCAACTTTGCCTCTAATTCCTTTTGTTTCTCCATAGCAGCCCTTGCATCAGATTCTCTGGTAGCATCTTCAAACTATTTCCATTGCTCCTCCTGTGTAAGAATCTGCTCAATAGTAGGATCTAGAGGCATGTTTTCTTGCAAGTCCTTCTTTGACAAAGTTTCATTTGAATCTGTCTCAATTTCTACCAACTCTTCCTCCACTTCCTTCCCTTTAGTAGCTTCAGCCATGGCATAAAGCACTCCTTGAACTTCTTTTCTTTTCTTTCTTGTGAGTGGGGCTTGTGTAGATGACTCACCCAATGTAGGCATAAGAACAACAGATTCAATTGGGACATCTCCCTCGGGTGTCTCTTCTTCTTCATCAACCACCTCCAACTCTGTTTCTTCAACATCTAGAGGAAAGAACTCCAATGGTTCCTTGGAAGGCGCCTTTCTTTTAATCCTCTTATACCCTTTACCTTTTTTGAGGATTGGTCCCTGAGGAGCTTGAGTCCTCATCATCAACCATTGCACACTTCTATCCAAGACTGTTCTTCCCAATTTCTTAATGTCAATCGTTTCTTCTTCATTCCAGTCTATTGGATCTAAGTTTTTGGTGCCAATATTCAAAGCTTCATATGAGGGATCTAATACCACTCCATCGTCCACCAAAGTGTCAGGAATATTATCTTTAATACCCAGCTCTACCATAAGTGAGACTGGTAATATCTCATAATTCTTCCTCCTCAAGTCAAATTCATCCTACCTATCACACCAAAAATCTTCTAACAAATTAAAGTGCCTAGTAAATACAAAAGGTAATAAAGTATACATCTTCTTTTTCAGATCAAAATACTTATTAGCTGTATACAATCCCAATTTCAATTGTATCAACTCATTATAAACCACCTTAGCCACCTTCAAGTGTTGACAACAATATTCCCCCAGTGTCATAGGAAACTTATGGCATCCTGTCTTGTGCTTCATCCCAAATCTAGCATTAACTCCGATGGCTTGATATACAAATTCCATAAGCACTATTCTATTGCTGCAGCATCTTGGAAGTAAATGAGGATGACCTTCAAACCCAAACAATCTGAAGTATGTAAATTTGGGGTATTGGATGTACCAACTTCCCCATTCAGAAATGGAAGCCATAGCTTCCTGACTTAACCTGTATCCTGCATCTCCACTCAACTGATTGATAACCACATATAAAAATGCATCATTGACTCTTCTGAAAGTGAGTCTCAGCAACCTGAAGGGATAATTGATCATAGTGTTCCCATACCTTCTTTTGTCCATCCAAAGCTCCCATTATACCTACCCTGTTTAATCCTGGGAAAATCCCCAATCTTGCTGCAGCATAGACCACATATGAAGTCATGAAGAAAGATTTGGTCTGTCTGACCCTTGTGAGCTGATCATGTATGGCATCAGAAACAATCATGGACCAATCAAATTGATAATCACCTTGAAAAATCACCTAAATAAAATGAAACATCCATTCCTTGAAATGGAAGGCATCCCTCTTCCCAAACACTCTAGATAGCATCAATATTAAATCAGATATCTCCTTCTTAAAGTCTGGCCTCTTTGGTTGATCTGCCAATTTTCTCAAAGACTTCTTCTCAGTACTTAGCCATCTTTTGTTTAAATGAGACTTATTGGAGTTTTTATGCTTATTGTATTTCTCCAATGCCTCAGCCTTAGTTAACTGCACTAAATTCTTGGGATCTAGAACATTGAATATGTTTTGGAACATCTGTGGAGTAAGATCTATAATTACATTATTCTGTGAATCCATGCATAATCTTGTAGCTGGATTATAAGTACTGGCCACTGTATATATCAACTCCGGAAACTGAACTGACAAAGGAAGCATAGTGATATGTGCAAGACCGGAGTCAACAATCCTTTGAGTTCTCCCTGTCAAGTTTTCCCTTTCTGCAAAGGTCTCTTCATGTAATTCTTTGAAATTTTACTGGCCCAGATTGGTATCTGTGATATCTGACCAGTTTGATTCCACCTTGCTCACCTTCACCACCGGATTCCTATGATCATACCTTAATGTATAAGGTAACTGTTCTGGTTTCACTTTCTTGATCTTTGGTGTAGGCTTTGATGTTCCAGCCAGTTGATTCCTTCGAGCAGCCTCTCCTGACATTCCTGACATCTCTCAAATCTCCTACAAGCAAACCTTTAATTAGACCCCTTCCAATTCATTATAAAACTTGTTTTAAAAACATACCTATTACATATGTATCGGAGTCGGATTCGGACAGAAACACAAAATAATCATTTTACAAGACTGGCGGACTCAGAGCAAAAAAAACAATATAGGAACCTCAACTAGTAACAAATGGGCTCGGAGTTGAAGTCGGGGAAGTTATCAGAACCGGGATCAAAATAAAAAATGATTTGTTTTTTCCTTCAAATTCCTCTCATTTCATATTCTATTTCCATTCCACCTCCACCTCCGATTTGTTTATCGTTACTTCGACAAAAGATTTTCCACAATATGCGGAGCCAGACACTGGATGAAAACGGAACTGATAACCTTTACAAACAAAAATTATTAAGCTTAAGACCAGTTCCGATCCCGCCTCCGCTAATTATCACATACTTCAAAAACCTTTTTAGAACCGGAAATCAAAAACAACATAGAAATGGAATTCAGATCTTCGATAAAAACAAACTCTCATGCCAATACCCATTCCAATCCCGCCTCCGCTAATGCTAATCATGACATCATCAACTTTATTCATTTTCATCAAAACTTCATGATTAAATCTAGGTCGCCATACATAGCAAAGGAGCTTAAAAAAGTCTACCCTCATATGACCATGGAGAACAATTATATTCTAGATCCATTCTTTTAAAACTTATTGCAGAGACCGACGAAACCCTAAATTAACAAACTTAATAAAACTAGGGCACGGGTTTTAAAACCCTACCATTCTACCAACAACGAAACCCTAAATTAAACCATAAACCTAATCTACCTCAACTCACTGTAAAAATCTGTAATCTACCTCACTGCAAATTCTTAATCTAACTTACACCATAATAAAAACCTTTAATCTAATCTAAATCTATTGTAAATCGAAAACGACCCGACGCAATCACGATTAAGTCGTGAAAACGACAATGCCCAAAAATAGAAAGAAATGACACAACAAAATAAAACAACAAAGATAAAAACAAAAACAAATTAAAACAAGAACCTACTCATTCAATCACATCGTAGATCATAAAATTGCTTAAAACACAATGATTGAACACGCGAACAGATACAAAACACAACAAACACAACCGCAAATAAAACAACGAACCACAAAAACAAAAACAAAAGACCTACCTTAAACGCAAACAAAGCCACGCTGACCTTCTGAATCAATTCGCTCAAAATGAACTCTGTTATTGCTCTTCACGCTCTTAGACTTGTAATAATAACAATAATAATTGGCTTTAACCCTTAATAAAGAAAAAAAAATGTGAATTTCTACCTACATTGGCAACCACCATAAATGCATTAAAACACAGTAAAGGCGGAGTCAAAACTTTAAGAGAACAAACTCTGGTCTATAGTGCAACTTCCGTCAAAAAGTCAACGACACAAAAAAAAAGGCGAGGTCGGAACAAAAATGGAAACAGGATCTTAAAATCATAAACTTTCCAAACATTATTCCCATTCCGACTCCGCGTCCGATAACTAAAAACAAAATAAAAACAAAAACAAAAGTTAAGTAAAAGATCAACCTAATAAAACAAAACACAAAAACTGAGACAAACAAACATTAAAAAGGTAGCGGAATCGAAATCAGAATTGAATTTGATTTTGCAAATTTTGAATAGAACCATCCCATTTCCCACTCCTGCTTCGCTTCCGCTAAAGAGCAAAAAAAAAGGCAAAGAAAAGACCGTCGGGATCAAAACCAAAAATACACCTCAAAAGACCTTTCAAAACCCGATTCAGCTCCGGTTTCGCTTCCGATAGAGAAAACAAAGAAGAAAAACAAAATACTTGGCAAAACTATACTCCAAATTTTGTTCCAAAACAACTAAGTACAAAAAACACAAAGGGGGACCCATTTTGATCAAGACAAAAAGATGGGGAGGTTATGCAAGGCATAACAGGTGCCCCCTAGAATTGATACTTCATTTGATCTTTATCTTCTTTTCCTCGAGGGGCTTTGGTGGTTCTTTTCTATTTATCCTTGGCTATCCCAAAGGCCTTTGTGCCAGATTCCATAAATCTTGCACAAAGAGATGGGAGTTAGCAACATTAACATGAGAGTGCATCGTTGAACAAATCCTTGCAAAAAAAGGTTAGATCCACAACATTATTTAAGAAAAGTCTAACACTTGATAATAATAACATTGGAAGGAAAACAGGTGACCCAAGCCCCTAGGGCCAGACTTCCTCTGGTAGAATGCTATTTGGGAGGGCAAACAAGGCAAGTCATTCTTGATGACTTTTCCCAATCTTGGATTAGTTCAATAAAGGGTTGGTGTGAACGAAGGTTTGTGTTTAGCATGTGAGTCAAACTCCATTTTCAATTTGGAGGCCATTTGAGCCATCATTCTAGCATTCAAGACTTGGCTATAGGAAAGTCATCCAGGGTTGGTTGTTCGGAACAGCGTAGGGAAAAAAACATTCTGGGAATCGGGTTCCATAGTGCGGGTTGTTGGGGTCGGGAAGTTGCTATGGGATAGCCGTGTGAAATGGCGAAACGCGGACGGAAGTCCAAAGCTGGAATTTTGAAAGATTATACTCGAGGCAGACTTAACAGTTGGTGAAAAACCCAGAGGTGGATGTTGGGGCCTAGTGTCTGGAAATGTGGACAGGTTTGGCCATTCGAGATGGCAAAAGCAACATGGAATTCCGGAGATAGAATTCTGGAGGCCAGGGTCCGAGCAAAGTTTGGACGTTTCATTTTGCTTGTTAAAATTGTGTAGAACTGAAGGGCGACTGTAGCCCCAGAACCAAAAAGATGTTTAGTGGCAGTCGTTTAAAATGGTGAAGCAGAGACAGTGGCGCGGGGAAGAAATTATGGGTGTTAGGGTCCGAGGACAACTTCAAAGTTTGATTTTGGTTGCAAGTTTGCAATGGACTTCATGCATTTGGGGTCTTAGGTTCAGAAGGGTGCTAGAGGGAAGTTGTTTGGAAGGATGGAGGCACAACGAAAACCCAGGAAGGGAAGTCTGGAGGCCGAGACCAGAGGTGAGTTTGCTTGCATGTCAATTTTCTCTAAGTTTTACTTTGTGTGCAGCCGCAGATAGGTCCAAGTCCGAAAGATACAGTTGCCTGCTCCGGAGAACAATGACAGGGAGGTCAAATTTCGGTTTTGAATTTTAGCCTCCAATCCCTTGATTTTCAATTTTCTAACTTGTGGGTTTTTAGGCCGGGGGCACTATCCTACCAGGTTTCGAGTTCATTTTGATTTCCATTTAATTTTTAACTCATGGTTTAAGAATAAGGAAAGGGTAGGCGAGTGATGAACCTACCTCGAATCCCCGAAGAAGTAGAATGTTGAATTCTTGAGGAACGACGAAGCTAGAGCTTGGGCACGAAGGCAGAGGATGCTGGGGTTGGAGAGTGATTCAAATTCCATACTGTCATGTAAAAATTACAAGTCAAAAATCTTTTAAATAGCCCCCATTGCAATCAATGCCTTAGTAAATTCTTGATACGGTAGAAGATTAGGTAGGTGAATTCAAATTTCTTGAGCAACAACAAGAGGTCCAGGTCCCAGTGGCTAGAAAGACATCTTAGGATAGCTGTTTGAAAAACTGTGAAGTTAAATCGAACAACAAACAAAAACTCGAGGTCCGACGTCCGGAAGGATGCTGGCTGGCGGTTGTGTGGAACAGTGAATTAGATACGATGGCCTGCGGATGAAAGTCTGAGAGATGGGGTCTGAGGGCCAGAAAGACGCATTGGCGGAGTTGCCAAGTATTACAAATAATTCAAATGACCATCGAAGCATTGAGATCTAGAGGTCGAGAAGACACCAACCGTTGGCTGAGAAAAATGGTGAATCCGAAATTGAAACCCGCAAAGGGAAACCTAAGAGGGAAAACCCGAGGGTCTGGACCTGAAAGGTGCATCGAAAATTAGAAAGACCAAATGACAGAGAAAACTCGAAAGGGCCTAAGACTTAGCATTTTTCAAAGGGGAAAAATTAGGTCAACCCTAAAATGGGACTTTTGAGAACATGTTGACCATCAAGGATATCAAAATAGGGCACACAAAGTGAGGTGAAACAAAAAGACTTGACAAGCCAAAAGGAAAGAGAGGGTCCCCATTCTGAATGAGGCATGTGTGCAAGAGGCACAACAAATGGAGACTTCATTGGGAGAACGCTCCCGACGTTCTAAAGATAAATCTTCATTCTGAACCCATGATCTCTGGTTTCACACGCCAAAGCTTATTTTTAAAGTTGAACTAAGAGCAAGTTAAGGAAGGAAAAATTGAATCACGCCATGACATCATCATGGAGGTTTGTTTTTGGTGAGTTAATTTCATTTCCTCAGAGATAGCATGGGCAACCATTGATCAGGAAGGACAAGCTACGTAGTTCGCCTAACCCCAAAAGTAACCTGGACATTGCTCCACTTCCAGTTAGGCATCCATAGCCCTGATAGAGTCCTCTTTGAGACCCCATGAACATAGCTCTACTGCTAGCCAAGTGTCCATAGCCCTGGTAGAGATATTCGCACACCCATATGGTTGTTATCTTTATATTGTCTATTCTTTTCATTTGATATTTTCTTTTCAACACTTTTCTTTTCTTTCTACTCAACTGTGTAAGCAATGAAGCTTACTATGGGCTTGGGAACCACAATGGTCACTGGAGCAAACTTTAGATTTTTCACTTATCCATCCTTCTCAATAATCACCATACCATTCTTTGGAAATTTTAAAATGTGTTTCTGTATGTTCCATGATAGATGCAGGAAATTCAAGCAAGACACCATCCCAGGTCACGTCAGAGTTCGAAAGGGGAAAACCAATGCTTAGGGGCTCTCAAAGGTTAGTAATAGGGAATGAAGGCTTATATAGAGAACAATGGAAGAGTGAGAAGCAAGGAAAACCATTTATCAAGCCAAGCACAACCACCACAACAGAACACAAAGACTCTTCCAAGGTCAAAACAAAAAACATCCAGGGAATGAATAAAATAGAATAAAATGAAAGGACAAAGTAGGGAAACTTATCCTAACCTATGTATAGGTATTTACACAAACAACTCTAGAAGAGCTCAGGCCTGGAAGTAATGCATAAGGTGCTGCTCATTGATAGGAAACGAGACATCTTCACTAGTCAAAGTATTTAAACAAAAAGTATTATCTCCAAGGATTTCAGCAATCTAAAAGGGGCCATGCAAAAGCTTGTCGAATTTTTTATGTACCCATTTCTTTTCATGGGCCTTGTCCCAATAAAGGACCAGATCGGAAATACGAAAGGCCTTAATTTTGGCTCTACGGTCAAACCATCTTTTGACTACACCTTGATGTTTGGAAAAAATTTCTATTGCACAGTATCATACTTCTTCTAGGTGTAGAATCTCGACAAGGAAAACTTCTCAATGGTCTCCCCCTTCATAAAAATTGTTGATGAATTGGAGGGTAGGGATTTTCAAATGTATGGGGAAAATGGGCTCGAAGCCATAAATGAGATGGTATGGGGAATCTCCAAGGGCAGCCTTGTGACGGGTATAATCTTCCCATAGGGCGAAATAAAGTTGGATATGCCAGTCTTTGGGATTCCTATCTAGTAACTTCTTGATCATAGTGATCAAGTTCTTGTTGGTTGACTCAACAAGACCATTACCTTGAGGATAATAACTAGAGGAAAACTTAAGGGAGATACCATAATTAAAGGCCCAACCCATGAATTTTAACGAAGCAAATGTAGGACCATTATCACATACCAGTGCATAAGGATAGCCAAAGTGATTTAAAATAAAAATTTCTAGAAAATTAGTTACTACTTTAGTTGTGCATTGCCTATAGGCGATTGCTTCTATCCACCTAGTACAGTAATCGGAAGCGGTCAGAATGTACCTATTTCAAGAAGATGATGGAGGGATTACTAGACCAATGAAGTTGAGACCCCACTGCACAAATGAACTTACTTCCAAAATAGGTTGCAACGGGACAACAACATTCCTTTCTCTGGTGGCACCAGTCTAACATACGTGGCAAGTACAGACATGACCATGAGCATCCTTGAAAATGGTGGGCCAATAGTACCCAACTCTTAGTATTTGATGCACAGTTGATAGCTCGAAACCATGACCAATCCCGAACTTATCATGGAACTCCCTAAGAACACAATCAACTTCTTCCTTACCAAGGCATCTCAAGTAGATACCTTCATGGTTATTTTTGTACAATATGGCACCCTCCAACATGTAACTACTAATTTTCAATCTAAGTGCTCACCTTTGGACTCCCTGTAGATGAGTCAGACATTTATGATTCAAGAGATAATACACTGTCATCGTACCATTCCCCTAGAGAGACATCTTCCAGCTGGTACTGTTGCACTATGAGTTCGGGCCCAGCCTCAATAACAACTTCTGCCATCATTTTGGTAAGTGCCTGCCCTCTCAATAGCCTCATTGGCTGGATTTTCATATCATACTCCTACATCAATGCAATCCATTTTTTCCTTTGCTCTCTTAGCTTGTTCTACATGAGCAATGTCTTCACCGCAGGGTCAGAAACTATAGCAAACACTTTGTTGCACAAGATATAATGCCTGAAATTCTTGACCCCCTTAACAAGGGCATAGGATTGTTTTTCAATGTTGTGATACTATAGCTCAACATATTTCAAAGGGGTACTCATGAAGGCAATCGGATGTTTGCTCCCCTAATTGTCATCCTTCTGTGTCAAGATACTAGTGCATGAATGATCTGAAATGAATGAGTAGATGTAGAAGGGCTTCAAGTAGTTGGGGCTGACCAGCATGGGAGTGTCAAAAATTTCCTTTTTAATTTCCCCCTAATATTTATTTGCTTTTGGGGTCCACTCGACCTTGGCGTTCTATTTCAGCATAGCATTGAGTGGTTTGAAGATTTTCGTGAAGCTTGTGATAAACTTGCAAACAAAGTTGATCTTTCCAAAAAAATATTTTAATTCCTTTTTGCTACGTGGCAACTAAATCTTCATGATTTATTGGCTATGCTCATGGTTGATAAAAATTCCCCTCTCTGAGAGGACATGTCCAAGGAGCTTCTGTTCAGTGACACTGAAGATACACTTCTTCGGATTAAGGGAGAACCTGAATTCGTGACATCTCTGAAAGAATTGCATAAGTTAGCGACATGATTACTCCGCTGCTTTGAGAATACTATCAAATCATCCATGTAGATGATTATGCACTTGTCGATCAGGTCCTTGAAAGAAATATTCATGGTACGCTGGAAAGTAGCACCAACATTGATTAGTCTGAACAAAATTCATCTATAAGTGAAGGTTCCCCATTTGGTGGTGAATGTAATTTTGTGTCAATCTTAGTACTATACCATGACCTGATTGTACCCCGAATATCCATCCAGGAAGAACATCATCTGAGAGTCATTTACTATCTACAACACATCATCTAATGAAGGTATAGGATAGTTATCCTTTTTTGAGGCCCGATTCAGGTTGTGAAAGTTGACGCACAATTTGGTTTCCCCATTTTTCTTTCTAACAGGAACCAAATTAGCCACCCATGTGGAATGTCTAACCGAAAAAATGATCCTGGCCAAAAACAACTTTTGTACTTCTTTGTATATTATTGATTTCAGCAAAGCATTGATAGGGCACTACCGCTGTCGAAATGGCTTCGCATTTGGTCTGAAAGGGATGGTGTGGGTGATAATTGATGTATTGTATGTTTTGAGATCCTTGTAGCTCCAGGTGATGACATCATGGTACTTCTACAGAGTCTCAATTATAACCTTTATTTCCTTAGGAGTGCACACCTTACCAATAAACACGTTCTTAGCATTCCCAACCATTCTGAGGTTGTAGGTATCACACTAGCCACTGATGGTATCTTTCTTAGCCTGTTGATCTTGATCTCTAATCTTATCCAAGTCAAATATTTTCTCTAATTGGACCATCCCCCTAGGGATGGTATTGGTCTTCAGGTTGATGATCCCCTCTATATCCAGGCTAGCCTCTTGAGGTTAAACCTTGTCAATTATCTGGGTAGCAAACACATCTGAACTAGTGATAAAATACAGGATGTGTTTGTCATCATTAAATACCTAGAAGTTGGCTACATTGTCTTACACTGATGGGATGAAGGTGAGTTCCACTGTGAATCTATTGAGGCTAGATAGGGACAATGGCTATAGCGTGCTTGCTGCCTGTGCTAAGGAATTGGCAGTATGATTTTGAGAATGCAGGATCAATTGGATATTGAATGCATCCAGTCCTTCTAGTAAATCCCATACCCGGTGCCTATAGTTAGTGAGTCTTCGATCATACCAGGAACAGATCTTCCTAAATTTCTTTATGACCAACTCTGAATCTTCGAACACTTGGAGCATTTTGACACCTTTTCTTAATGCCATTAGGAGGCCCAGGACTAAGGCCTCATATTCTGCTACGTTGTTGGTGTAATAAAACTAAACTCTATGAGCAACAAATTGTGACCTACCTCTAGGACTGATCAATTCAAAACCTTCTCTAGCCCCGTACTTGGATTTGGACCCATCAAAGCACAATGTCCAAAATCCAGGAGAATATTTGAACACAGACCAATAAATCCAACTTTCACCTCCAATGGGGCCTTTATTTTAGTAATCGTTTGGGGAGGTGCAGGGATGGAATGTGTTTCTTTGGGTGGTGCTGACCCAACTTTCTCCTTTAGAGTGGTTTTCATTCTAACGTGTTTAATTATTGTTTGACACAAACAAGAGTCAAAATATGAACTAGAAACATTATGTACCCTGCATCAATTAGGCAGCAAGAGTTCCTGAAAGTTCATTCGGGCTCCCAAACTAAGCTTGTCTTGTATGCACTTTTCCATGAAATTTTGGAAACCGTCCAACAATCCAAGATTGTCATCCTCTCCTGACTCTTCATCATCAGATTCTATCAGCATTTTAGTTGTTTGAGAGGTATTGGCTAGATTAGCAAGTGGGGTGCATAATACAAGGAAAACCTCGCTTGTTCCCTCTTCTTCAAGGCATTCCTGCTCATTCAAATATGATACTGGGGAATAATTCCTCAAATCTATTTCAGCAAACAACACCTCATTTGTGTAGTTGTATTGAGTGATCATGAATCTCATTCGTGGGTCTTGATCGATTCTAATCTATTCAAAATTCCTTTCCATGGAAACCACATGTGCGAGTATTCAGTCATGGCGTATCTATTTAACGCCCTTGTGAAATTCCTTCCTAGGATTATACCATACCTATTCGGGATATCAACCACTTGAATATCTATGGTCTATTGGATCCAGGGATCAGCAGCAATTTACATAGGTATTATGTTAATTTCCCCCACTATGTTGATCTCAATTTTGTCAAGCTGTTTTACCTTCCACCAGAAGGGAGTTGCCATTATTTTGAGTGCCTTGCATATGCTCAAGTGCATGACATTGGCAAAAATTCTTGAATCCAGCAAGCAGTTATGGAGGTTTTTTCCAAACACACGGATGGTGGTCAGAAAGGGAGGAGTTTTGAATTTCCCTTGAAACAATCCCTCGAAAACGTCCACTTGGGTGACTTGGACTTTATCCTTGCTTTGGGTTAGTGTCTAATTAGTTACTTTATCAGACTGTTTGTTTGCTTGCTGACTTGTAGGTAGGTCAGCCTTATTGTTGAAGATTTGTCTAACGACCAGCTCATTTTTATAATCATCGAAGGAGACCCTCCTAGATGGAGTTTCTTGAGTTGAGTTGACTAGTGGAGTCCCATTTATCATTCTAAAAAAGGCATTCTTGATGGTAAGCACCTTTAATAGCTCAAAGGCGAACACACTTAGCTTAACCTTTTTAAATTCCTTAGCAATATACTCCCCCATCTGCTCAACTTCCTGAATATAGGATTTTTTTTGGGAGGAGCTAGTGGGTTGGCCTTGGCTATGGTTCTATTTGTTCTTGTTGTGGTACCATGTAGGTGTATGGAGAATCCCCAGATTATTGCTCACATTTGGATCAGGAGGGGTGCTGAAATTATTCGACAGAGTGGAGGTCATAAAAGGACCTCCAACATGACCACTGGCCTGTCTATTCCTGAGGTTGTAAGGGGTAGTTCCTTGGTGAAATATTTGGACTTCATCTTCTTTAGACTATTATTCATCCTCTTTAAAACCATTATCTACTAAATCAAAAATCTGAGCCAAAGGACTTTCATAACTTACGTCTTTCACTTTATCATTGCTACTCGAGTTGACACCCTCTTGCTTCGGTGTGTTGCCAGCCTTTGGAAAAGGAGCCTGATTCACCACCAGCATCGAAGAGTCATACAGGTCAGATGAGATGATGTCTCTGCAACCCAAATTTTCCATAACATTTTGGAACTCAACTTGGAAGATGTTGATTACAGTTTGGAATTTCAGACAATCTAGCTCAGAGTACCGACTTGTTTTGTGTATGTGACACCAATTGGATAAAACTGGCCTCAGCCAAGTAAAATCCTCTTGTAGTGTTCACATTGTTGTTAGGCTGATCAAGGGGTGTAGGAAAGCCACCATTTTTGGGTCTTGTGTTCCACGTTCGATTTCCCTTTGGAATGGCCTTCTGTCGAATTTCTGACTCAAATTATGATTTATGTCATAATTCTGCCCGGATAATGTGATGGCATCCTAACTGTCCTGAATTTCACGATGATCTTGGTTATCACAATTAAGGTTAGCCTAGATGTTCTTTTGTGATGCTTATATCTAGTTATTCTGATTCCTCAATTGCATCATTCCCATTGACATCTTCTTCATCATCTCTGTGAGCTTGTCAATCCTATCCTTTTCGGCATTGTTTAGTTACGACATTGAATTCTAGAGGAACATGGGTTGTGCAACCAGCTGATTTTGATGAGCGGGTGGGAATTCAGATGCTTGGAGATACATTGGAACCTAGGATGGTTGAGGATGGGGATGCTGCTGCTGGGGCAGCAAGTAGTGAAGGACTAGAGGTACCTGATTCATTGGCTACCCAGGGTGCAGAACCATAGGTAGTTGTGGTACTAGATTGAGTAGGGGTTTCTGATGTTGTAAGGCTTGAGTAAGCCCTTGAATTTGCACCAGATGTGTCATTTTCTCAAGAGAAAGCAGTGGACTAGAAATGTTCTACCCCAAATCTATGCTAGCAATAATAGCCTCAGTGTATGCATCTACCAACCTGGCAGGCGGTGGTCGCATCCTTTTCACAAAAGCTGATGTAAGGTTATCCAATGTTGCATAATAAACTAGCAAAACAATAGCGTCAATGAAAATGTACGGTTCCTACAGATGAGTGTATGCTTTATGGAAGTGATCATTAAATGAGCTGATCAGTTCATTGATCTCCCTTTGAACTGACATGAAGTGTCGATATGAGTCTGCAAGACTAACCGAGGTCTTGAACTTCTACAAGAAAGCCTCCTTCAGAAGAGTCCAAGTATTGATCATTCCACTGGGAATGTTGACATACCAGTAGAATGACTCCTCTCCGAGAGAGTGGGGAAAGATCCTGCAAGCCATGTCCTCATATATAATTTGCATAGTCTTCAAAGTGATTTCGAAAATCCTTACATGTTCCTCCAGAGTCCTCTACAGGTCTTGGGCATTGAATTTTGTGTAGAAGCTTTCAAGATTCTTTGGCATATCATGATAGAAACTAAAGGCCAAAGGGGATGGGGTATTGCCCTACCATGCCATGGGAGGAGGTAGTGGAGGTGGCTATTCCATACAAACTAGCAGATGTAAAGGGACAACAATAGGGTTTGATACTATATTCAGCTGAAAGATAACATTCAACCCAGATGGAGTGGTAGCCTGGAAGGCTGTTTGGAGCAGATGAGTGGAAGGCGGTACTACCAATGATAATGGAGAAGACAGAGGTGAAGGAGAAATGGGCTAGTTTGGTGAATTGGAGATGAATGGTTCCCTTCATTTAGCTCTTTTAGCTTAGACAAGGGGCTGTAATTCTCGAAATTCCCCTTTATTTAGTGTAGACCTCAAGACTCAATAAAATATTTTAGGGGAGAAAGACCCGATTCGATCCAACTTTGTCTCCAAAAGGCCCTCCTTCTAGTGCCAATTCTTTTGATGGTTTTTTTATGCACTTCTCAACACAGGCAATGCACAAGTGCATTACCTCTCTTGAATGACAATCTTCCACAATCAAATTGCAGAAAACCATCCCAAGGTCTCTCGGATGTCAGGTCATGACGGTGCTTGGAATATATCATTTGATTTATGATGTGATTTTCTGGAATCACAAGGCAGTCTTACATGAATCAAAGCTATAGGAGAATTGGATCTGTGAACAAAGTTCTTTGGATAGGAAATTATTGCACTTTTGCTGCAAGTTCAAAGAACAGTCTTGAACTCCATCTTATCGTTGAATTTGGCTTTACAATGTGCAATTAACCTTAGCATAGATTTCTTAAAAAAAAAGGAAAAGGGAAGGGAATAGAGAAGGTTCCTAGACCTACAACTACCGATGAACAATGGTCATGGAGGGTCCTGCTATGGACAGTTTCCTTAAAATAGAATTTCACTTAATTCAAAATTTCACAATGTCATGAAATCTATGCTATCTTCTAAGGACTACATATATTTCATCATTCATTCACCATATAGATGTGAATAAAGATAAATTTTAAAGAGAAGCTATAAAATTAGAGTCCAGACTAACTTTGCACAGTCACCTACCAACAACAAATAACTAAAAGTATGGACAATAAAAACATACACACAACAAGAATCTTCACAACCAAAGACAACATTACTAAATCTACCAAGGATGGTTAAAAAAGGAAATTAGAATAGAAAATTAACTCAAAATTAAATCTTAACTTATAAGAGAAGAATCATGAAACATGTGAAGAAATCCAAAATACACCAACATCACTATATTTCTATTGCAATTTATGCAATATGTCTTTACAACAACTCAACTCCCTCAAAATGAGAGGAGGAGATGCCTATTTATAGTTTCCAAAAAATGAAATGAGTGGCCAAGATTCAATTCCATTATGTGGCCAAGATTCACTTTACATCAGGGTTTCACTTACCTCCAAATATATTACATTTTAAAATACATCTTTGTCTTTTCCAAGTTTTTTCTTCTAGTGGCAGCACTATAGCATTTTGTCTTTTTGCTAATTGCTCTTTACTGTAGCTATTCTTTTAGAAATTATTCATCAATGATAGGGTTTCCTTCCCACTTCTTCAAAGCCACATACTCCATGAATCTCAAGATTAGTGGCCGAAGCTTGTCGACCTCAATGATGTCAGACCTTAGCACTTGGTAACTCCATTCCATGGAATTGTTAACGATATTTTCCCAGTCTTCGTCATACTTGGCAGCATAGTCATTGAGAAGTTTAGACCAAGTGAAAGCTCATGCAACAAAGCTCATAAAATCTATGGTAACCTTAGCTAACATTCCCTTCTCCATTCTCCTTTAGAAGTGACAATTTATGCTTTCCAGATTGATCTTAATAGTAGGCATGTTGTACTCTATCATCAGCTTGAGGTATCTAACACAATCTCCTATGGCCTCTTTAGCCCATTCAATATCTAGAATTACTCATTCTATGATTTGTTCCAGCCTCTCCTTTCAGTGATCGAAGTCCTACTTCCACACATCCATTAACCAATGGTCATCGTACTTGAAGGCAAGGTCCTTTTCCCAAACCTCACTTGGTAGCACGAGGATAGCCTCGATTTTTGGGTAGGCAACCTTATACTTCTTTGGGAACTCCTCGTAGATTCACCTCATGCCTTCAAGAGACGTTTTTACTTCTAGGAACTTGTTTATTATTTGGACAACCAAATTGATGCCCATATTCCCAATGTCCTAGACCTGCCAGAACCAATTTTTCGTTGTCTTATCCAAGTTCCTCCTTCTTTCCAGCTTGTTGATCTATTCCTGGGACAACAACTAAGATGAGGTAGATGATGTGGTAGGTTGTCCATCTAGAGATGCCCATTATTAAATGTAGGCTGTCAGACTAGCTACTTGTGCTTTGAGCTCCTCCTTTAAAAGCTTATCTTGATGGATAAGGTGCACCACTATGGTGACTAATTCTCGGAGGTGGCTGACCTTTTGTTCTGTGGTGGCCACTCCCAAGTCAATGGTGGAGACATTATAGCTTATTCCTAGTTCTCCAACCATCAGCATAGCTATTTACATTGCCTTGGATTTGGAGGCATCCATCATTACCCTTGATCTAATTCTAGGCTTCTTCTCCTTCTTGGTACTAATATGAGTTGTAGCTAGTATTGCCTCCAATCTTGATTTCGGATCCTTTAGGGTAGGAGTTCTCTTTTTGAGTTGCCTTTCTAGCCAGTTGGGCATCGGGGGTCCTTCCTTGGGTGAGTCATGGCAATCTTTGTTGTCCTCCACCTTGAGTTCAATGGCTTTGACATTAAGGGCCTCCTGCTCAATTATTGCATCTTCCTTCTCCTCGTCAGAATCTTGCATGAGCATTATACATTTGGTAGGAGATTTGGTGAGTAGTTGCTTGTCGGGGTGGTCTTCCTTTTTAACACTTTTTTCTTATTCATCTTGGTCATGCCTACCTTCCTCAAGCCTATCCTCCTATTCATCTTTGTGGAGGGATGGACCATGTCCTTCCATAGGAGACCTTCTGCCCTCTGTCTCTAGAGCAACAATTCTTTCTTCAATCATAAGTTGTCCTTCAGCCTCTTTTTCCTCGATCTCCTTGAGTTTCTTGTTCCACTTCGCGTCGAGCTCTAGATCAACTGTTTCTTGGATTATATCCATCCCTTGACCCTCATTGTCCTCACTGGAATATTCATAGGCCACCTCATTGGTCACTTGATATTCATATATTGGATGCTCATGATACACAAAATCCTCATCTTCCAGCCTCTCGACTGCCTCCAGTTGTCGTCACTCGAGCTCATCTAAGATTTGCATTGTAGCCTTCATTCTAGGTGGTTTTGTAGGAGGAGGGAGAGCTGGTGTGTTAACCATTGCTTGGGAAATGGTAGCTTGTACAATTGGATTTACAAGCATTCCTGAAAGTTTAGATGACACATTTTGCATATACTTGACAAAGGACTCTGGGAGAGTGAGTGCAGGCATTGCAATAGTAGATGAAGCCGATGGAAGGGAAGGAGACATGGAGGATGATGAGATTGGTGAGGTTGTGGTGGAGGATGAATCCACCGATATGACCTTCACAATTGAAGAAGTGGAGGTGAGGTGGACAAAAATTTCCACTGCAGGCGAAGAGGAAACAACTATTGCAAGTGAAGTGGGTGGGATGGTGGCAATAGCAACAAGAGTTTTAGTAGAAGATGAAGTAGGTGGAGACTTTGGTGGGTCAGCCTCCATCTCCTTGTCCTCA
This sequence comes from Sequoiadendron giganteum, assembly GCA_007115665.2. NCBI lineage: Eukaryota > Viridiplantae > Streptophyta > Pinopsida > Cupressales > Cupressaceae > Sequoiadendron > Sequoiadendron giganteum. The sequence goes on from CM021109.1 coordinate 77,188,649, forward strand.
TGGAGTGGATATTTAGGTATTACAGGCATCTCCATGATGTTGCTCATTCTTCTATGCTTCTTAATAGGCTCAACCTCTGAGGCCTTTCTAGCGTACACTTTCAGGTTAGGTAGTTGCTCATCAACCTCCTTTCACTTTCTCGACTTGATAGATGGCAGGGATTTGGATGTTTCTCCAGTTGTAGTGGTAGCCGTCTCACCATCAGAACCACTTGGCTCACTTTTGAGCCCCTTGAATGTCAAGGTGACTCCTTGTTGCTTTAGTCTAGCGACCTACCCGTCAATCCATGCCTTTGTTCGAGCCTCAATGAGCTTGGTAAGAATTTCAAGGTCATCAACGTCTTTCTCATCCCAATAAATTAAAGACAACAATAGATGTGCAATGGCACTATACCTTGGGTCAATCACTATGCTCTCCTCCTCTTCAAGCTGATCTAGAACCAAACATAGGTTCACCCTTTTCATGAAGTATGCCATCATATGCATATAATGTTGTATCCATACCTCAAATTTGTCCTTGCAATTAGCCAACAAATCCTCAACATGGTGGAGGTGGGAATACTCTGGTCCAAGTTCCTTTCTAATGTGACCATATGGGTCCATCCATGGCCTAGTTGTATGTTGTCTAAAGTGGTATTCGACCAGCTCCTTCACTCAATTTCTCATGCATTGGGATCCCCTGGCCAAGTCCGAGGGGATAGGGGGTCCTTGCTAGATGTCTTTTGCTTAGAATTTTATGTCTATGTCACAACTACCAAGTTAGTTCCAATAGTATAATCTGGTCACTAGGGTACCGGGGCAGCTTAGTCGACCTTTCTATGAACCCTTCAACACAAATGTAGGTGAACTTGGGAAATTGTATGAACAGGAAGGCGTATCACTTGAGAAGCTCCCTAGCACTATGAGAGACTCTTCTCTCAAAATCACCTCCAAGAGATTGAATGATGTAGGCAGTAAAAGTGTCATTTACCCTACAATAGTCCTTGAAATTCTTGTACTGCAGCTGCGAGTATTTGTTATAGGGTTTGAGCTCTCTTCCCAGCACCTCTGTGGGCATTACAGACAATCCATTATAATTCTGTCAATTGGCAAGTGAATAGACCAGGTAGGACATCAAGTAGAATTTGGTGGTATTCCTCACATTGACAAATTTCTCATGAAAGTAATTGTTGATTATCTCCCCCCAATAGAATGCAGCATCATCCCTATGGATAATTTGTTCAACAAAATATAGAATCCATTCCTAGAAGAAGGCCACAGCAAGAAGGCCCATTACTCTGCTTAGTAGGGTGACCAGGTCATGATAGTCCTCGAAGAAATCATTGCAGTAGAGTTCTTGAGGGACTTTGGCAGCACTGCCCCACCTGTCTTTCAACCAGTATTGGTTGATCAATTTGTTGCATTTTATAGGATCTTGATCGCATAATGCTTTGCACTCCTCTATGGTTAGGGTATGCATGCTTTCGAAGGTAGGGATGTGGAAGGTTTTAGTTATCCCGAGAGGGGACATATTAGCTAGCACATTGCCATCTCTGTCCATGATGGTCCTTGTTTCAATTTGGTATGCCTCCTGACATCCCATTACCAGCTCGGGGGCCACCAAGGTGGGCAAGAAACCTACAGCTTTGGTAAGTTTGCTACTTCTGATCAATTTTGCATTATCTGCCTTTGGGTTAATCCTGACTCTTCCTATAAAATCATCAATATTGACATGTTCGATATTGGTGTTTGTGATATTCCCCCAAATAGTTGTGACCTTGGAATGCAAGGGTGCCCCCTAGAATTGATACTTCATTTGATCTTTATCTTCTTTGCCTTGAGGGGCTTTGGTGGTTCTTTTCCCTTTGTCCTTGGCCATCCCAAAGGCCTTTACACTAGATTCCATAAATCCTACATAGAGAGACGGTATTTAGCAACATTAACATGAGAACACAACCTTGAAAAAATCCCTGCAAATCAAGGTTAGATCCACAACATTCATTTAAGAAAAGTCTAACACTTGATGATAATAACATTGGAAGGCAAATAGGTTTCCCGGGCCCCCAGGGCCGGACTTCCTCAAGAAAAATGTTGTTTGGAAGGGGAAACAAGGTAAGTCATTCCCGATGACTTTTCTCGATCCTATATTTGTTCAATAAAGGGTTGGTGTGAAAGAAGGTCCATTTTTAGCACATGGGTTGAAGTCCATTTTCAATTTGGAGGTCGTTTGAGCCATCATTCTAGCATTCAGGCCTTGGATGTAGGAAAGTCGTCCAAGGTTGGTTGTTTGGAACAATGCAGGGAAAACAACATCCCAGGAATAGGGTTCTAGAGTCCAGGTCGTCGGGGTCGGGAAGCTACTACAGGATAGCCGTGCGAAATGGAAAAACACGGATGGAAGTCCAAAAGATTATACCCGAGGCAGTCTTAATAGTTGGTGAAAAACCCAAAGGCGGATTGAGGGTCGGGGCTCAGTGTTTGGAAAGGCGGACAGGTTTGGTCATTCGAGATAGTGAAAGCGACAAGGAATTATAGTTTCCCTATTCAAATTGTGCAGATTGGAATGGCAATCAAAGCCCGGGAACTGAAAAGATGTTTAGTGGTAGCTATTTAAAATGGTGAAGTAAAGATGACAACACGAGGATGGAAGTTTGGGTGTCGGGGTCTGAGGAAAACTTCAAAGTTTGATTTTGGTTGCAAGTTTGTGATGAAATTCACACGTTCAAGGTCTGAGGTATGGAAGGACGCTGGAGGAAAGTCATTTGGAATAGCGGACGCACAACAGAAACCCACAAAGGGAATTCCAAAGGCCGGAACCTGAGGTGAGTTTGGATACATGTCAATTCTCTCTAATTTTTACTTTGCATGCAGATGCAGAGAGGTCCATTTCCGAAAGATGTGGCTGCCTGCTTCAGAGAACAATGACAGGGAGGTCAGATTTTGATTTTGAATCTTAGCCTCCAATCCCTTGATTTTCAATTTTCTAACTTGTGGGTTTTTAGGTCGGGGGCACTATCCTACCAGGTTTTGAGTTCAATTTGATTTCCATTTAATTTTCCACTCATGGTTTTGAGAATAAGGAAAGGGTAGGTGGGTGGTGAACCTACCTTGAATCCTTGAATAAGTAAAATGTCGAATTCATGAGGAACGGTGAAGCTGGAGCTTGGGCACAGAGGTAGAGGATGCTAGGGTTAGAGAGTGCTTCAAATTCCTTCCTATCATGTGAAAATCATAGGTCAAAACTCATTTAAATAGCCCCTAGTGCAATCAATGCCTTATTAAATGCTTGGTATGGCAGAAGATTAGGTAAGTGAATTCAAATTTCCCAGGCGATGACGGGAGGTCCGGGTCTTGGTGGCCGAAAAGTTGTCTCACGATAGCCATTTGAAAAATTGTGAAGTTAAATCGAACAACGAATAGGATCCTGGGGTCCGAGGTTTAGAAGGACGCTGGCTAGTGGCTGTATAGAATGATGAATTGAGATGGTGGCCCGAGGACGGAAGTCCGAGAGCTGGGGTTCGAGGGTCGGAAAGATGCATTGGCAGAGCCGTCAATTTTTACAAATAATTTAGATGACCATCAAAGCATGGAGATTCAGAGGTCGGGAAGATGCCAACCATTGGCCGAGCAAAATAGCGAAGCCAAAATGGAAACCCACAAAGGGAAACCTGAGGTTTCGGGCCTAAAAGGCAACAAAAACGTTAGAAAGAGAAACCAACAGAGAAAACCCGAAAGGGCCTAAGACCTAGCATTTTTCAAAGGGGAAAAATTAGGTCAACCCTAAAATGGGACTTTTGAGAACGTGTTGACCATCAAGGACGTCGAAATTGGGCACATAAAATGAGGCGAAACAAAAATGACCCAGCAAGCCAAAAGGAAAGAGAGGGTCCCCATTCTGAATGGGGTGTGTTTGCAAGACGTATAGTAGGTCCCAGATGATGTCATTCTTGGATGGCTATTCTAGGTATAATGAGGTCCTCATTAGTCATGAGGATAGAATGAAAACCACCTTCACCACCAAATGGGGCACATCTTCCTATCGAAGGATGTCGTTCAGACTTATCAATTGTGGAGAAACCTTTCTATGTGCAATGAATGTAGCATTCAAGAATTTGATAGGTAAGTGTGTCATTATTTATGTGGATGATTTAACTATCTTCTCTAAGAATTGGGGAGACCATGCTGCAGATCTGGAAAAGGTCCTCAAAAGGTGTATAAGCTATGGTGTCTTCCTCAATCCAAAAAAGTGTGTGTTTGGAGTATCAGAAGGGAAATTTTGAGGCCATATCATATTAGAAGAAGGGATATCCATAGACCCTGATCGAGTGGAGGATATCTTAAAACTGACAAGGCTAGAAAGTAAGAAAGAAATGAGGTCCTTCTTCAGAAGGATTAATTTTGTTGGTTTGCAAAAATCATTAAACCCCTTATTGAGATGATGAAGAAAGAGGAAAAAATACAATGGATCAATGAGGCCAAATATGATTTCTCATAGATCAAATAATCAATATTTGAGGCACCTATTTTGACTAGCCTAGATTATCTAGAGCCTTTTTATATCTATTCTTTCACATCTAACCATTCATGTGCAGCTGTTTTAACACAATGAAGAGGTGAGGGAGAGGAAAGACCTATCACCTTCATGAGCTCTCCATGTAAGAATGCAAAAGTAAGGTACCCACCCCTGGAGAAACAAGCCTTTGCATTAATTTGAGCGGTAAAGAAATTTAGGCATTACATTCTTCAAAGTTAGGTAATGGCCATAGTTACTGATCTTGTTGTAAAATATCTCTTGATGCAAAGAAAATTGGGAGAGCGAAGAGGAAAGTGGATGGCTATTCTATAAGCTTTTGAATTAGATATTCACCCAATGAAACTCATATGAGGGTAGGGTTTATCGAAGGCAATGGCAGACGTGGATAAGAATATCACATGTCAGTAGTACACTGTGTAGTCATTTACTAAGGATCCCTAGTACATAGATTTGATATTCTTCCTCCTCAACAAGAGATGCCCAGAAGGGATGAATGCTACTGAAAGGAGAGCATTGCGGATGAAGAGTGTTCATTATATGCTTAAAGGGGGATCAATTTATAGAAAAAACTTTCAAGTAATTAACCTCCATTGTTTGGATCAACAAGAGGCTAAACACACCATTTTTGAGTTTCATGGAAGACATGGTACATGACATGGATTTGTGGATACTTTGGCTCATCAAATTATTAGATCAGGCTATTATTGGCCTTATGTGTTTTGAGATGCACACCATGTCAGGACATGTCATGTATGGAAGACCTCTACACCTAGGGAAATAAATATAACAATGCCTTCACAACCAATGTATGAAGTAAGACCGTTTTCTCAATGGGCACTGGAATTTGTAAGTGTCATTAACACAAACTCTTTTGCAGGTCACAAGTTCATCTTGACTACAACTGACTATTGTACCCACTGGACCGAGGCTCAACCCTGCAAAAACAACACCATAGAGGTGGTTATCAAGTTTCTAAATAAGAACATCACCACCAAGTTTGGATTACCATTTTCCTTGGTATGTGATAATGGCCTTGCTTTTTCTGCAGTTGAATTTATTCAATGGGCTTATGAACATAAAATCATTTTGAAATATTCATCTAATTACTACCCTTAGGGAAATGGAGTGGCTGAGTCCACTACTAAAAAAATGTTGGAAGTAATAAGAAAATTGTTAGAAAACAATCCTAGGGATTGGCACACCCAGTTGAGATTTTCCCTATGGGAAGATCGAACCCAAATCAAAGCTGCCTTGGGAAATTCACCATTTAAGTTGGTCTATGGCCAATACCCAGTCTTCTCGATCCATTTGTAAAGGATGATAGGATCAAGGTCAAACTAATCAATTTGCTCAACATGGAGGAACAGAGAGATGCTGCTTTGCAGCAATTCTCTAAGCATCTGGCTATCGTGAAACACTGGTTTGACAAAAGGGCCAAGGTAAAGGCCTTTAGGATATCATACCTTGTGTTACCATGGGACAAAGCTAGAGAGAAGAAGGGAGATCACCAGAAATTCGATAGACTCTGGCTAGGTTCGTATCAGGTAGCTGAGATACTAGGCGAGAATGCTTTTATTTTGAGTACCTTGATGGGAGAACCTATTCCATTGCCAATAAATGGTCAGTTTCTCAAGCACTACTTTGGCTCAAAATTTTTTGATGTTTTGGAATAATTGTACTATACTCTATCATATGTAATTAAGTTTTTTTTTTTTTCGTTTTTGTTTGTTCTTTTCTTTTTGCTTTGTTTCTTTTTCTTTTTTTTCTTTTGTCTTGTCTTGTCTTGTTTGTTGGGGATCTTCATTTCTATCCATCCCAAGAAAGGGGGTTGTTATTTATAGTATGCTCCAAGCACTAGGAGATAAATTGATTTTGGTATTTTCAACGAGCATCTTTTGAAAGATTTAATTCTAAAACTCATGTCTTATGGCCATTCTAATGTTGGTTTGAAAATTTATTAAGGGTAAAAGGTACATTGTGAATATCTCATTAATTATGATCAAAATCTATCACCAAAATAGATAAACATCTGCTTAAGTAAATTCATATTTATTTTAGGGTAGCTTTATCTCTAATACAGGGATTCCAAGATTTTCATGAACTTCATTGTAGTTCTCAACCCACATTTCAAACCAATTGTATCTAAGTATTGAGAAAAGTTCATAAAAGGTTTCTACAAGTGAAGCTTGAGTAAAAAAAAGAGAAGAGAAAGAAAGAAAATGCAATCTCAATATCAAATGGGTGAATCAAGTATCTCTATCAAGGCTATGGATGCTTGTCTAGTAGTAGAGTAATTCTTTGAGAGAACTAGAGGTATCTCCATTGGGGCTATCGACGCCTGTCTGGTAGCAGAGCAATGCTCAAAATTTAAGTGCACGATAGTTAGAGGAATCAACCAATGTAGCTTGAATCTTAGGTATAGTTGTTCAGGAGTAGAGAAAGTGTCTATAAAGAATGATGCACAATATACGTACACACTCAAACTCAGAAAGGTTCATGAGCACATATATCTGAGATTCTAGCTCAATTTTATTCTATATATCTGATCTTATACAAGTTAATATGCTTCATAAGCCAAGTAGTTTTAGGGTGTCTAAATTTTTTTTGGGTATATTGAAAATAGGTAAACCGTTTTCCCAACCGAGTCACCATTTGTTGTTTAACCACCCCATCTATCCTTGGTTGTTTTTCAACAAAGTTTGGAGTTTTTATTTCTCCCAACACTTTGTTTTTCTTTGTTTTCTTTGTTGTTTTGTTAGAACCGGAACCGGAATGGAATCTAGTTTGAAATTTTTTTAGAGGATTCCATTCCGATCTTGGTCCCATTTTTCATTTCGTTGGTCTCTTTTTTGCATTTTTTGGAGCCGGAGCTGGAGTGGGTAATAAGTTCAAGATTTATATATAGTCTCGAATTTGTTCCCATTCCGCCTTTGCCTCCGCCTTTTTGTTTTTTTTGTTTGGACTCGAGATCAATGATGGGTTTTCTTGTTTCGGCCTTGGTGTTTTTCTTTTGGTTCTTTCTTTCCTTTTCTTCTTTGTTGGTGGAAACGGAATCAGAACCAGAACAAAACTCAAAACTTGGACAAAGTTTCTAAATCCATTCTCATTCTGACTCTGGTCCCATCTTTCTTTCTTTTGTTGTCTGACTTTACTTTGGTCGCACAACAATCTTTTGCATGTTCCCTTTGTGGTTCTGACTCTAATCTACCACATTTATGGCATTAATTATAGGTGCCTTACACATATGAAGCTGCATTTTTAACCTTAATTAAGGTCAATTCGATGTTATCATCATTATTTAAAGAGTAAAACATGAACTAGAGCTGCGGTGGACCATTTGGGAGCATGATTCAATCGAAAGTGAGACATTTTCGTGTGGATTCACATCAAAGGACTAGCCTGTTGGATTGCATTTGGAGGTAGGGTTTATGTTCTTCATTTTTTTTGTTGTTCATCTATTTCTATTCACTCTCTTGTCCTTTGCATGGGTTTGTAGCTCTTGGTTTTCGTTTGAATCTCTGTTGTTTGTTTTTTTGCCTGTCTTCTCTTTTGGTTGGTTTTATTTTTTTGGTTTTCGTTTTTTCTTTTATTGTTATGATTGGCATTTTCTTGTTTATTTGTTTTTCCATGGTCGTTTTCACATTTCTTCGTGTCCGTACCGTGATTCCCTAGGTTTTTGGAGTTATGGATCGTCTACTACATTATGTTTATAGGGTGGTTTGATCTATGGTTTTACTTGTTGGTTCTTTTGGGCATCGATTTGATTGGTTTCAAGTAGGTTAGGTTTGTGCCCTAATTATTTAAGTCGAAGGGTTTATAAACTAGGGTTTTTTGTGCGTCTTTGTTTAAATTATAGAATATTAAAAGGATTCTCTAGTTACTGTATTTTCCTCTTGATCATATGGGGATGGTTTTGAGGTGTCATTTTTAAAGCCCCTTTATTTTGTCGGGTTACCTCGTTTCTTAGGTTATGGCGTCATTCATTATTCTATTGAAATTCCTAAAATGATGTCATGGTTGTTTACATCGAGGTTGAAGCCGAGATCATTTTTCTTGTCGGAATATGGTTTGTAATAAATATTCAACTCCATCTCCGGGCCCACCTCCGATGAGTTATGTTTTATCAAAGGTTTGGTTGACACAATCAGAGCCAGAGGTGGACAAGGATATAAGTTTTAAATTTCTTCATTGTACCAATTCAATAATCATTATGATCCTGGTTCCAATTACCATTTCTGATACCGACTTCGATCCTGCCATATGGTTTATTGAAAGATCAGTTCCCATTCCAGTCCCGACCCCGACAGTGTTTTTAAAAAGGGATTTTTAGGGATGTCTTCTACCTGGTTTCGCCTCTAGTGTGTATGGAGGGTAAGATCTCTAACCATGTTTTTGTTATACTTCTTGTAGATCTAATCTAGGGTTTTTATTGCAGAAACTAAAGAATGTATGGAGCATTGGGTGAGGATTCTCAAAGGAGTCAACGTGCAAAAACTTCAAAAGCAACAGCTAATACTATAAAGGTTAAACCTAAACAACTCCCTTATACCTTGAGGTACAATCATCAGGGTCCTATTATCACTGCTAGCAAGGTGGAGTCAGATTGGGCAAACATAACTGATACAAATCTAGGTTCGTTCCATTACGAGGAGTTGTACTCCAAAACATTTTCTGAGGAGGTGATAGGGAGAGCCCAAAGGATAGTTGAGTCTTTCCTAGCTCACATTACTATTTTTCCTTTGTCAATCCAATGTATTGAACTCATAATGATAGCAGTTGGAGCTTATAATCCAGCTACTAAACAATGTGTGGATTCATAAGGCAATTTCATCATAGATTTGACTCCCCAAATGTTCCAATTTATGTTCAATGTCCCCAATCCAAGGAATCCTAGTCAGCTCAATGAGGCGGAGGCTTTGAAAATGTATAGTAACCATAAGGAAGCCAACAAAGCCCATTTGAATAAGAAATGGATGAGGACTGAGAAGAAGTCTCTAATAAAGCTTCCAGATCAGCCTAAAAGGGTAGAGTTCTATAAAGAGGTAGGAGGCATAATAATGATGTTATCCAGAGTCTTTGGAAGGAGAGATTCTTTTCACTTTAAGGAATGGATGTTTCCATTCATTCAAACAATCTTGGATGGTAGGTAGTAGTTTGATTGGCCCATGATTGTGTCTGAAAGAATACACAATCAGATGGTTAGAGTAAGAGAAACCAAGAGTTTCTTTATGACCTCTTATGTCATTTATGCAGCACCAAGGAGAGGCACTTTTAAAAGGTTAAACAAAGTTGGAGTGTTGGGAGAAGCTGATGGACATAATAAAGTGTGGAACCATTATGATTAGCTATCTATGCAAATTTTTGAGCTACATTATAGAAGAGTTAATGATGCATTCTTGTGTGTTATTATTAACCAGCTTAATGGAGATGCAGGGTATAGACTAAGCCAGGAGGCCATGGTGTTTATTATAGATTGGGGATATTGGTTTATCCAATACCCCACATTTACTTATTTCAGGGTAGCTGGGTTTGATGGCCATCCTCACTTACTCCCTAGATGCTATAGAAATAGGATGGTCTTAATGGAGTTTGTTTACCAAGCCTTGGGGGTCAATGCTAAATTTGGTATAAAGCATAAGCCCGGTTGCCATAAGTTCCCCATGCAGTTGGGTGAATATAGCTGCCCACACCTTGTGGGAGCTAAAGTTGTTTGGAATGAATTAATGCATTTGATGTTGGGCCTATATACCACCAAGAAGCATTTTTATCCAAAGAAGAAGATGAATTCCTTGATTGCTTCCATTTTTGATAGACATTTCAATCTATTGGAGGACTTCTAGAGTGATCTTTAGGATGAATACGATTTGAGGAAGAGGAACTATGAAAGATTGCCTATCCTAATCATGGTGGAATGTGGGGTTAAAGTGGACATTCTTGAAACACTATTAGATTATGGTATAATTTTGGATCCCTTATATAAAGCACAGGATGTAGGTACCAAGAATTTAGATCCTCTAGATTGGGATGTGGAGGATACAATTGACATCAAGAAAATAGAAAGAATAGTGTTGGATAGAAGTATCCAATGGGTCGTACTAAGAACCAAGAAGCCTGGGGGTCAAACCTCCAAGAAAATAAAAGGTGCAAATACCACACAAGGGTACAAGAGAACGGAGAGGAAAATGCCTCCAAAGGAGCCCTTGGAATTATTCCCTCTGAACATAGAGGAATTTGAACTTGAAGCTCCAACTCAAGATTTATTTGAAGCACTAGAAGAAGAAGTCCTAATAGGATTTGTGGCCTCAACATCAGTTATGGGTGAGTTACCTACTCAACTCCCTCCTACAAAACAACTAGCTGGAGAAATGCGTAGGGGAACCCTTCATATGGAAGCTGAGACTTTAAAGGGAAAGGAATTGGAGATGGAAATTCATGATGTAGAAATAGACTCTAAGGGTACTTTGTCAGATAAGGAGAAATTAGAGGAGATGCCCCTTGATGAAACTGAGCATGTGTTGATAGAAGAGGATCAATGGGAATTATTTGAAGAAACTAAGAAAGCCTCAGATGAAAAGGCACATGTTGAAGTTGTGGCGAAACAAAAAGAAATGGATACAAAGTCACAAGATGATGTAGTACTCCAACAACAACAGTTGGAGGCCAAGCAGAAGGTTAATGAATTGTTCAAGAAGCAAAAACAAAAGGAGCACGAGCTCAAAGAAAAGGAGGAAAATGATAGATTGGAGATGGTGCAAAAGATACATGAGCTGGAAGAAGAGAAGGCCAAACAGAGAAGAGAAAGGGAGGACCTTGAGTCTAAGTTTAAAATGATTGAAGAGGTTTACAAGAAAAGAGAAGAAGAAGAACGCTTGTAGAAAGAAAAGGATATTGAAGAGCTTGTTAAGCAGTAACAGAAGGAGAATGAAGTGTGGGAAAAGCTCAACGAGTTGGAAAGAGAAAGAGACAAACTGCTTAAAGAGAATAAGTTGGAGGAAGAAGGATTGAAAAAGAACCAAGAAGATAAAAGGTTATAGGAGTAGAAGGATAGGAAAGAGGCTGAGAAACTTGCACAAGAGAATGCAGAAAAAGAACATCAAAATGTGTAGGAGGCTGATTCTCAACCTAAAGTTAATTTATTACAGCCACTATCTTCCATAGCTGCTACCTCTTCTTCTATAGTAATGGTTGCCAATCCTAGTGCTCCTACTTGGTTGAAAGTTGATCTTGAAAAGAAACAAATAGCTCCACCACAACCTCTTAATTGGGAAGAGATGATGAAGGAGATAGAAAAGGAGAGAATAAAGAACAAGGCCAAAATTCTTCATTCCACAAGACTCGCCGAGGTAGGAGAGATTATTGCAAAATGTGCAATTCCAAAAGTGGATAAGGATAGGGGAGACATGAAGGTCACTTATTATCAACTAGGCACTATCAATTTAGGGAAGCCTACAAGGAATCATTAGATGAATCTAATTGATGTTGTAGCTTCATTTACCAAGTCCAAAATGATGAAAGACAAAAAAAGAAAGGATGAGCTCAAAGCTCAGTTGGATCAGCTACATACTTTCTTAATGTATGTTTCCACTCCTAAGTCACAACAAATTGCTTCCTTGGAAATACCATTTTTTCTTAGCAAAAGAGAGGTTGATGATCTGGTACAAATGAAGAATAATTCTAGGATGATGGACAGGTAGATAAATAAGCTCAACCAAGAAGTAGGTGAGGTGTTAGTAAGCAGTTTTAAGATTCATAAGACCACACTAGAATTAATAGAAGAAATGAGTCACCACATTGAAGCTTTGGAAAAGAAGAAGGAAGAATATAGGAGGTATGTCCAAAAAATAAAGGAAATAAATAAATTTAAAAAATCAACTCTTCTTGAGCAGTCAATCCTTGAGGAAGACAATGCAGATTTCTTGGAAAAATCCTCTAGCATAATCCTATTTAGATCTAATTTTATATACAAGCCTAGGAATGAAATTCAAGATGCTAGTAAGGATCTTAATGAGCAACTTGATGAGCTAGAAGCTATTGTAGCCATTCTAGTTAATTTGGATATACCAGTTAAGGAGGGCATGTCTCTGAATCAATTAAAAGAGAAATGGGACAATAGGTTATGCAGAAAGAGGATGACAGAGAGAATCTATTATTAGATAGATTAATGAATGTTAAGGAAGAAGTGAAACTTGCGAGGAAATAATTTAATAAATTTAAGGACATGAAGGAGTTTTTCTTTGTAGAATTGAAGAGAGTTAAATTTGAGGACAGCTAGATTGATGGGCCAGATGTAGATATTCTTCAACAAGTCTTCACCAGTTATGATGAATACCTTCTCGAGAAAACTACAAAGGAATGAGTTGGCATCAGGATGGTCTATTTTGGGCACATGACTCCCCTTTTCTCTCCTATTTCACAGGGCAATCAACATTGGAAACTAGAGATGAGCTAGTTTTAGTTTTTTAGGAGGTTCCAATTCCTTGATTAGTGGATCTCAATTTTGATTGAGAGGGATTTGTGCTTAGCACACCTATATGTATTTTTGAACTGCATATTATAAAGGTCAGCTGATGAATGTAGAATTAGCCACCATGATAGAAGATAGGAATTTCATAGCTTTAAGAAAAGATACTTTGTTTTAAGTTCAATTGAATTTAGATACACTTTTATACAATGTTATGTTGAAAATGAGTTTCTTGGATGAGATTAATGAACCATAATCGATATGTATGCCAGTAAGTTTTCTATGCATAAATGTTTCTTATTTGATGTGAATCAATAGGAGAAACCAGATTTCAAAGATTATTTCATTAAATTATCTATGGATGGATTGTTACATGTTTGTTGATCTATATTATTGGCAACAAATGAAGAGTTTGTTCTTTTTAAATCTTAAAGTGTTGTGATGAATGATTGTGATGGTTAAACTAAGCACTGTAAATGTATGGAATAGTATGGACTATTTTCTAAATTGCATCATGTTATGGTTTTCTTGATCTATTAAAGAAGCATTCGTTGTTAAAAATATATGTTTGGATGTTAGAGGATTTTGTTCATATTTTACTGTTTTATGCCTTGATCTATCTTTTTCTATTTATTTAAACCCCCCCCCATTAAGTATAGATTGATGAATCCATTGTTTCTTGTATTCCTTATCACTAGAAAAGGCCCCTTGAATATTAGAGTCACATGGTCCAATTGAGTGACATCAAATAGTTGAGAACCAACTACTAGGACCTTGGGAGTTAGGCTACTATATGTTGTCTTTCTTTTTCAGGAGAAATAGAGTAGAAATATTTTGTTTAACATTGTTTGTGTCATTTTCACCATCAACAAGGGGGATGCTCAATGATGGGAGAGGGACAATGAATACCCTCAAGGCTTGTATCTTCTTTCACCAATATACCTTCATTAGTATTAGGAGAGGTATAGGGAGAACCACAAGTATGATAGTTATGATTGTCAACACTAATATCCTCATCAAGGGGTAGTGTAATGTTAAGAATTGTGTCAATGGTTTGGTTATTAACATATTCTTTAATGAATTCATTATTGTAATCTATATTGAAATCATAAGAAGGAATGTTAAATTTATGCACTCCATTTGAAACAAAATTAAAGCCACATATTTTGAAAGAAAACATGGTATGAAGAGGAAGGAAAGAGAGTGCAATTCAATAATTTAAAGTGAAATTTTGAAATACAATTTTTCATATGGAAAACAAGGTAATTTTCTAATTACACTATGCAAGAATCTAAAAAAGAAATGTAGTATATGAAAAATTGAAACTAAGAAATGCATGAAATGAGCTAATTTAAGCTAGTTCTAGTAACATACATGTAAAAAAAATAAAATCAGTTGATAGAAATAGGTAATGGCACAAAACAAAAGCTTAAAAATTAGGTTTTCAGCTTTGTAAATAGTAGTTTCAAAAGATGGAAGGGACTAGGTCGCCTAGGGTGGCGACCTAGTCCTCCTGGTAATTTTTTGAAGATTTTTAAAAATATTTGGATGGATTCAAGTGTTTTTGGTGTTGTATAGTGTAGATCTAAGAAAAATATATAGAATTTCATAAATGTTTAATGTTTTAAGATGCAAAAATATAATTTATATTCACTTTCACTAATGCAAAATTTAAAACCCGAGAATGAAATTGAAACAATGAAAAATGAAATGCAATGAAAATATAGGATGGTGATGGTATCCAAATAAGATAAGAAGGGGATTCAAAAGTCGGGTTCACCAAAAGGAACCACCAAAAATATGCATTTTAGGGAAAGAGGATTCCCTCATAGGCTCCTAGGGTTTTTCACCTAGAATTTGGTTGGTACAATGCCTCTTTTGCACTAAAGTATTCTTGGTGAGTTCATTCAAAGAGGTTGGAGTTTTTTGATGTGTGTGGGATGCCCTAAATGAAATGAACTAATAAAAGAAGCTAACTATGAATGTAAAACCTAGAAAGTGAAACTATGTTTGATTACACATTAAGATATGCAAGTATGTACAAGATGACCTAAGAAATGTACATCAAACTAAAATAGAAGGTTGGATATGAAAGCGGTGTGCACTTGGGAACTTGTAGAAACTAGAAATGCTACTAATGCTTAAATTTAAGCATGTTGGATCACTTACACCATTCTAGGTGACCTACTCCCAGATTTGGAAAAATTCACTAGAGCCCGTTTCTACCACAAGGGTATCCAGAAACATAGAAACCTTTGAAAAACAGGTTCAAAGAGACTAGGTCACCATTTTTGGGGACTTAGTCCTCTTTTGAATTTTTGAAGATCAGAAAGCGAAATCTGAAGCTCCAGATCCGCACTTTCTGCTACTCCATGTATCCGGTCCCGGAAGTGAAGATTTTGGTCTATGAGTTTTCTCTAAGCTTCAACTAGGGTTTCTCCAACCTTGAAGATCTTGGAAAAGTTTTTGAATATTCTTCCACCTTGGTTCTTTTCCAAATCTACATACAAGACCTTCAAATCACTCTAAGAGGGAAAACTTGTTGATTGTTAGGGATTAGGGGTTTTCCTTAGTCAAACCCCTTTTGAGTAATCAAACCAAAATAGAGAAATCATGTAATAAAGAATGAAACAAAGGATTAATGGAGTTTTACCTTGTCTTGATGATTGTTCTTGAGTTGCAACAATGGAGGATTCATCCCTTTGGATGCTTCTTGAGAGATATGTCTTGGTGACTTAGAATACTCAAACCCTAGCTTGCTTGAGAAGAAGGAGATTTGAGAGATTGGAAGGAGAGTGAATGAATAATGAACTAGGAGCCATAAAAATGAGGGAAAAACCATTATTTATACAATGTGTGCCCTAATTTTCCTAAAATGATACCACATAGGCTGACCTTAGGGTTTTACAGATAGAATTTATCCCGAAAGAATATTAAGTTAAAGTTAAATTTTATGCCACATGGGTCTAGGTCACCCAAGTTGACAACCTAATACACCTGAGCATTTTTAACTGGTTGTCAGGGATTAAGAAGTGATTATTGATGTTTTTTGGGATTGTCTCACAAAACACACTAAAATAAGGCTTGTATGTGTATTAAGGGGTCATTATAGCATAAGAAAAGGGTTAATTTGGTGATGAAAAGCCTAGGAAAGTGTGAAAATTCAATACAACACCTTACAAAACTTTGGAACAAGGCTTGGAAAAGGGGGGAAAAGAGGTTGAAAAAGGTCCAAAATCCATAGGCAAGGGTCCAAATGAGTGAAAAGTTTCAAAGACTACACTTTTTGGCGACACAGTTCCATGAGATACTTGATCAAAAATTTGAGGATTATGTTTATGAAATTTTGAGCAAGGCCAAATATAGAGAAAACCACCCCATCATCTTGTGTCACATTCTACAATGGCTCAAAGGATAGAAATTTATCTTGAATTTGAGAAAGTTCCTTTGGTGTCACTAAGGGATGTTATTTTCGTCATATCATTCCTTGACATGAGATTGAGGTTGATCTTGACAAGGTAAAAGCTATATTGAACATGGATTTATTATGATGCCCCACACAAATTCATAGCCTTCAGGGAAATTTTAGTCTATCAAATAATTTATTTCTTAGCTTGCAGACAACTGACAATCATTAACTTATCTACTCAAGAATTATACAAAATTTATTTGGGATGATTTGTCTGAACAAGATTTTGACAACATCAAACAATATCCTACCAACCCCCCAATGATTGTGCCACCTAAAATTGATCTACTATTGCTTCTCTATATCTCTACCATCGAACATGCCTTGGTGGTAATTTTTGTACAACATGATAGACAAGGTGAGGAACGACCCATTTAATATCTAGGCTAAACTTTGGTCATCCATGAATTTAAGTACACATCCATGAAAGGGGATTTCCTAGCTATGGTATTTTATTTGTACAAACTTAGACACTATATGAGCTCATACATACCACTAAGATCATTGCAATGATTGATCCTCAAAGAAATTTTATTTAAAAGTAAATTAATAGTCACATTGAAAAATGGGTGATTCTCCTCATTATATTTGAAATTAAATATGTTGACCATAAAGTAATCAAAGGAAAATTCAACACCAATAAATTAGTGGAAACACCTCTAGAGGATACACAACCCCTATGCATAGAATTTCTAAATGAGTTCATTTTCCATATTAATGAACCATACTTGAATAGAAACTATATTTTGATGGCTCTTGCACCAACCATGGCTTGAAGGTGGGGAGCCTATTGGTAAGACCTCAAGGGATCTTATCCCTTGATCTTTCAAAATCATTTTTTAATGCACCAACAACATAGAATAATATGGGGTCTTATTGACAGGTATGAGATTATTTATTCAATGGAACATTCAACATATTTTATTCTTTGGAGATTCATAGTCAATCCTTGAGGAAGTCACAAATGACTATCTTACCAAGGATGCGAAGTTAATCCCATAAAAGCATGTGGTGGATATCTTTAAGTAGTATTTCACCAAAATATAGTTCAACTATGTTATTTTAATAAATCATAATTTTGTTGATTCCATGGCTAATTGAAACAAAAAAAAGGGATCCTAGGCCCTTAATGCAAATAACCTAGGATTCAATAAGTCTTTTTAAAAATTTCATTGAGATGTAGATCATAAGATAAAAAGATTGAATTTTAGCCTCAATGGTGAGCCAATTAGACTTGGATCTAAATTTGAAGGGGGGTTAGAATGGATTGGAAATATTTTTGAATGATTATACTAATGATCCTATATGCCCTAATATTAAAAATGAAAGATCCTGATGACTGGCCGACAAAAATTAAAAAATTGTAAAATGATCTAGGAAGTGCAGAGGACAATAAACCTTCTCAAAAAAATAGTTTTGAGGTGCCTACAAGGATAAGGTCACCCAAGGGTGAATGGGTCTTTTGAGGACCTTTCTAATCAATGTTTTGGGTCCACTGGTGTTGGATCTAAGATTTTTTTTTATACCTACAAATTTGTCGAAATGTTGGAAATGAATTTTGCAACTTAGTTTCCATGTATTGACAAGAATGATGACAACAAATGCAACAATGAAAAATTTATCTTCAATGTATTTTCAATCCTTCTTCAACCTATAACCTACACATACACAAAGAGGAAAAAATTATTTGTTGGTGCCATATAGGGGTTCACCTTAGTCAAACCCCATGAATAGTGTTCCCACTTTCACAATGGAAATGCCAATGATAAAATTGATAATGGAAATGAATGAACACTTGCTGCAACTCACCACCCTTTAGTGGCTTCCTTGAATGGATAAAGTCATACCCATCTCTTCAAATGAGTTGGATATTGCTTTATTTTATTGAATGGTTGAATCTATGAAGACCTACATTGCGTTTTAGTCATCACAAGCCAACATGAACACACACAAACTTGGAAATGATGTTAAGATCTTGATTGCTACAAAAAATGACTAATAATGTTTCTCTTGAATTGATATTGAATTCTCTTAATGTTCACCTCTTGCTAGATTCGTTCACTTAAATTTCAAAGGGTGAAATGACTAGGTATTTATAGGCATTTATTTAATTTCTCAAAAATTAGATCCTAATAGCCAACATTTGCAAGTTGAAATTTGAATGCTAAATCACCTCCAGAAACATATCCAAAAATGGGTCTTGGATCATAAAGGGGACTATTCACCCTTGGGCAAATGGGTCTTGGTCCATATTTCTAGGACACATAGTTTTAGGGGCAACAAATGGGTTTTGTGCATTTATTCAATGTTTGATAGTTATTCAAAAATGGGACAAGTGGGCTATAAAATATGTAATTTTAGGTACTTATGGGGTCATTTAAGCTCAATAATTTAGGGGGGGCAAACATAGTGTGAAATTGTAAAGGTATTCAACTTCCTACACTAAGGTATACATTTGGCCCCCACTTTAGTGAGAGTATGAACTTATGCTTAGAATCACACTAAAGTAGAGAAATGTATGTCGAGAGGGGTCCAAGTGTACAAATTTTGATGAGATAGGATGACAAAGATCAAGGGATATGACCAAACCCCCAAGATCTAAGATCCCATGGAAAACCAATATAAGCACAAAGGGGCACACATGTATGTGAGATAAGATTCCCCATAAGGCTTCAAAAAGTCAGATTTGGCTTTTGGTTCACTCAATTTGATCACCATTTGCACTTTTGACAAACAAGGGTTTGTTGAAAATCATTTTTTATTGGAGCTGTCATCATTTTTGCTCATTTGTAGGAAAAACAATTTCTGGGTTTTGTAGCCAGCATCGAAATTTGAACTGGGTATCTTTTAGATTTTACATATCTTACACAGATTTGGAGAAAATCATAGTCCAAAAAGCGTCATGCGTCATTTTTCTTCTGGCTGAAGGTTAAAAAAATCAAATTTTCATCTTCTTGTTGGATCAAAAAACTATTTACGGGTTTTATTTCTAGCATCAAAATATTTTTGGGTTTTTATTTTTGTCTACAAACAGTGAGTAGATTTTTCAGAAATCAAATTAAAAATAAACGTTTTTGCTAGAAAAACCTTTTCCTACAGGCTAAATTCATTTTTATTTGAGATAATATATTGTTGTTTTATGTCATGGATACACATAATATTGCACGCCTTACTCCATTCAACTATTTTGGTTGGAAAAAACAAATGGAGATTCACTTGAAACATAAAGGGTTGTACAGGGTAACCATGGGCACAAAAATTCAACCTACAAGTCCTGCTGAAAAGAGAAAGTGGTTTAATAGGTGTGATGAAGTTTATGGTACATTATGTCTATCTCTTTCTTCTGACCTTCTTTTTCACATTGAATCTTGCACTACACCCCATGCGGTTTGGACTACTTTGTAGTCTTTGTTTGGGAAGTAGGATACTATGAGAGGGTTTCAATTAGAGAATGAGATTATTGGCTTAAATCCTATGGATTTTGAGAGCATCCAAGATTTTTTCACCAAAATCAAGTCTCTTAGATTGCAGTTGTCACAGTGTGGTGTTCAGAAGGAAGACTCTCAGTTGATATTGTCCATTCTTTCTAAGCTTAGACCAGATTATTCAATTTTTGTTTCTACCTTTTATGCTACTAGAGATGCACTTGGTACGAGGTTTACTATGCCTTCTTTTGATGATTTTGCATCTTCTCTCACTCGAGAGTAGGCCAAGTTGGCCAATATGGGAAAGTTGAAGCCCTCTTCATCATAGACACTTATTCCATCACAGGCGCTCAGAGATCAAAAGGCTTCTACAGGAAAAGGAATGAAATAAAAACAAAGGGATTCCAAATCTTATGAGCAGCAGAAGGAGTCCTTAGATTCATCATCCTCTTCTAAGGTAAAATCATTTAGGAAAGAGAAGGGCCCATGTGCATATTGCAAGAGAGAAGGACATGCATAACATAATTGCTACAAGAAGGAAATTGATGAGCTGAAGAATCTTCTTCAAAAACATCAGATTGATTTTCCTTCTAGGATGTCTGCATCATCTCCTGCCCCTCCTCCTCCTTATTCTTCTTCTTCTTTTTCTTCTTCAGTACAACATGACAGGGGCACAACTAGTTTACATACTTCATCAGATATGAAGGGACATGCTCTTTGTGCTTCTTCAAATCTTGGATCAAGGAGATGGCTTCTAGATTCAGGAGCATCTCATCATATGGCTTCTATACAGTCTATGTTCACTTCCTTTGAGTCTCACACTATGTCTCCTATTTTGATGGGAAACAATACCTACATGAGTGTTACAGGGAAGGGGTCTATTAGTTTTGGGGACAACACTTTTTCAGGATGTCTTGTGTGTTCCTCATTTGACGAACAACCTTCTTTCTATATATTAGATCACACATGGAGGCAATGGGAGGTCTATGGAGTTCACACGTGATTCGGTTATCATTAGAGACTTGGAGAGTAGAGAAGTTATTGCTATTGGGGTGGTGGATCACTCATCTCGGTTGTATTCCTTTGCAGATTTTGCTACTAATGGTGCTTCTGTTCCTACAACTGTTCATCACACTTCTAGTGTGAATCATCATTTAGAGGAGACATTTGGCTACTTGAACATTGGAGTTTTCACTTCAGATCCTGCTCTTGAGCCATCCATTCCATCTCCTTCACCTGCTGTTGCAGATGTTGATACTTCTATGACTACATGTGTATTTTCTTCTATTTCAGTGCAACAGGATCCAGTTGATCATCCATCTTTGGAGGTTCCTATTCAGTCTTCACCCACTTTGACTTCTTCATTTTTTGGGGTCACACCTTCTTCTGTGGAGACATCATGGGCTACACCTACTTCACCTTCAAAGATTGCTTTCATTCGACCTCTTCCCTCTCACTTATTTTAGGAGATGGATTTTCTCTAGTTCTTTTTGGGCTACTTCATAGGAGTGCATAAGATTATGACAAGTGTCGTAATCTTATGACATGAGAAAACAATGAAAAGCTATTACTCCACCTAAAGTGGGAATGTGATAATGTGATAACCACCACAAATAGTGGATCTCCCACAAAAGGTGAAAACCTAATCACATGATATGTCCATGACATGTGGAGGTGATAAAGTAATAAGAAGATAAGTCCACCAAAGGTGGAAATTCTCCAACAACTCCTATGTGGTCCCTAAGTAAACTTAGCTAAAGTGTAATTATGACCTAGGACAAGGTAAAAAACATTTAATTACACCAACACCCCCCTTAAGTGCAACTTAGGGAGAATGTACACAAATTCAAACAATGCAAGATGGGTCCCGACAACTAGGCCATGTGGTACCCATGTACAAATGCAATGCAATCTCTCACAAATGGAGAAAAGAAGAAAACCCAGTAGGACAAAACTCTTCCCCAAAAGAGAGATGAAATACAATATAGAAATGCTCTCAATGATATATGAGAAGGTAAAAACCCCATGTGAGGAAAAAAACCCCCCATAAGAGAGAAGTAGAAGAGAGACAAAGTAGCCCCCCCTCAATGAGATAACCTGCTACAAGAGAAACATCGAAAGTACACTATGGAGTAACATTGGAATCCTCAATGTAGCAAGCAAGGAAAGATACTTTTGTTTGCTATTGAAACCATATGAGAGTCACTAATTGACTTAAGGTGGAATCATGATAAAGCAACAACAGACCCAATGCCAAGAAACACAAGAAAACTCACAAACTGGAACAACTCTGGAATCCATGAAGCAATAGTAGATGAATAAATGATACCCCCCATAAGAGGGAATGATATGATGAAAGAATCTGGAAGCTATGTGTATCTTAATGCCAATGCCAAACTATGACTAAAAGTGATCCATAAGAGCAAGTACCATGAAGATTTTGGAACATTAACCATCAAATAAATGGCCCTCAAACTAAGATGTGACCCAATGTGAATCTGATGTGATTCAGGATCAGTAAGCATAGACTCTCAATATGAGATGTGAACCGATGCGAACCAATATTGTGCCAAGTTATGAGCAAGATGTGACCAAAAGAAACAACAAAATCTAGATACAACTCATGCGAGTTGTCATCAATATGAAGATGAGATAAAAGTGCAACTACACTCTAATTAGATTATTATGCAAGAATCCCCCTTGATGGAACTTTATGTAAGTTCATTTATTACAATACCCCATGATTGTAAAAGAAGAACATGCAAAATATGCATAAAACAAAGAGAAAATGCAAACCTAATGCATACAAAAAAGGAAATAGTGCATGCACTAAGAATGTTTACTTCTGCCTCCACGATGAAAAATAATCTCAAATTTGTGTAGATGACCAAAATCTGAAAAAATGGCCTACACCATTGGAGTGCTCGAAACAAGCTTTCCATCAATATCTCGTTTGCCAAAAATGGACATCATGGCCAAAAGTTATGAATTTTTCAAAAAAACTAAATTTAGTCTGCACGAAACGGGTTTTCTAGCAAAAACATTTATTTCTAATTTGATTTTGGGAAAATCTACTCATTGTTTGTAGACAAAAATAAAAACCCAAAAATATTTTGATGCTAGAAATAAAACTCGTAAATCGTTTCTTGATCCAACAAGCAAAAGATGAAAAATTGATTTTTTTAACCTTTAGCGAGGAGAAAAATGACGCCTGATTCTTTTTCGACTATGATTTTCTCTAGATCTATATAAAATATGCAAAATCTAAAAGATACCCAGTTCAAATTTCGACGCTGGCTACAAAACCCATAAATCATTTTTCCTGCAAATGAGTGAAAACTGGATTTTTGAAGCAAATATGATGACGACTCCAATAAAAAATGGCTTGCAACAAACCCTTGCTTGCCAAAGAATCTCACTAGCCAAACTTTCTTGATCCTGGGATGAACCTTCACTGGAATAGCTCTGATACCATGTTAGAATTAAACATATTCTAATACCATGTTGGAATGATGGATGCACAGGTGTCCTTGATGAAGCTGCAATACAATCTTCAATGGAGGACCTTTGCCAGGAAGAAATATTCAACCACAAAGAAAGTATGATAATGGCATTCAAAACAGAGATTCTATTATGATCCATCTATCTATCAATCTGATAGATCATAATAGAATCTCTATTTTGAATGCCATTATCATACTTTCTTTGTGGTTGAATTTTTCTTCCTGGCAAAGGTCCTCCATTGAAGATTGTATTGCAGCTTCATCAAGGACACCTATGCATCCATCATTTCAACAATGTGTAGCAAGACAAGATACATAGGAATACAATGTAAAAGCTAATGTGAAAAATACAAAATATGGACTAACATGGCTATGTTGTTTGCCCATAAAATATGCTCATAAGGGCTAGTGAAGTCTGATGTTCATTAGGTGAGCCATAAAGGAAAAAATAAAATACTCACAAGGGCTAGTGAATTTTTTTGTTCACTAGGTGAGTCCCAAAGGAGAATATGGACTAGCAATCTTATGTTGTATGTCCATAAAATATGCTCACAAGGGCTAGTGAAGTTTGTTGTTCACTAGGTGAGTCCCAAAATATGAGAAACACACACTAGGTCTATGAGGTGTGCACTCATAAAAAATGATCATTTATATACCAATATTTACACTAGGTTCAAATTGTGAACAAAGTGAAGCCAAAAATAACAAACATGTTTGGCAAGTTGTATTATGCTAGGTTCCATGAAATAAAGAGGTTTGACATCTCAACTAATGAATTGATAACCATGCATCAGGGGGCATTACAAACAATTCCACCACCAAAGGGGGTATGTAAATAGGTAAAACATCACAAGACAAAATGGATAAGGGTAGCATAAGCCCCCACTTAAAATTTCAACATACTTTCTATGTTGGTATTTTAAGTAGAAAGAGGGGGAAGAGAGGATTCTAAAAAGGATGAAAACCTCCCAAAACTTGTTATCCTTGCCCCCAATATTAAATATAGGGATAAACACACCAAGGATTATCATGTTGTTTCCATGAAAAATATGGTTTCACTTCAGATTATACCACTATGAATGGAAATGAGCAAAACGTATAAATCTACCAATGCCACATGGTGATGAGAAACATGATAGGATGAGGATCAATATCAATTAGAGGAATTAGGTGCATCAACACAAGTAAGAGAACCACAATCCTTAAGATGTTGTATTTTAGTACTCAAGGCCTTACATTCATTGGTAGAATTACCATGGACTCAATGATATGCACAAAATGAGATTTTTTTATAGAATTTATTTCTTGTTCTTGGAGGGAGAGATATCAAGTAGGATTGGAGAAGCCTCGACAAGGTGCTCTCTCGATCAATAGTAGAAAATATTTCTTTCTTAAGTAAAAAATATCTCTCTTGGTTACTACAAGATGTCATACATACACAATACTTTTTAGGTTTATTTGTGATATTTTTACTCTCCCATAAATGAGGGTGTAAAATCTAATGAACCCCAATTATCACTAAAACATGTGTTTGAAGGTGAATCAATATCCTAGCCATTATCTATATTTTTCCTCGGAGGTTTTTGTGTGATGAAATTGATATTAGGTGAATGTTTATTTGATGCTTTCATTTCTCTCGAAGGATAATAACCAAGACCTCTTCTTATTCCCTGTGTGTCAAGCTCTATGGGGACATGAATACCTTGTTCTCTAAGACCACAACCTTTTCCATTATGGCCCAATTGTTTCAAAAAGTTACAACCTCTTCTATAAAGTGCTTTCATCTCTTTTGAAGAAAGTGGCTTTTCATGATCATTCTCAACATATTTGGATGTGTAATTTGTATTCTATTCCTTGCTAGGAGTTATGGAATTGGATGGTTTTGATGACTCAATTATATATTATGTTGATACCATTGTTGATTCATTCTCTTTCCTTGACTTTAATTGTATAATATGGCATTCCCCATCGAATCTAGGTGTGAAATTTAATGATCGACAATCATCTTCTGGAAATTTTCATGGGTGAAAGGCACTTATCCTTATCCTAAAATTGTAAAGATTCCACTTTGGTATTTGGTGCTAATTTTCTAATAGGATTCATCATTCTTGTTTCAATTTGTAAACAATTCTCAGATTAAGGATCGACTTTTATTGTGTAAACCTTATATTTGTAAATGTATTTCATTAACAATGCAACATTGAAGGCACTCCATTCATTTCATGAATCCATGGTCTACCTAAGAGAATATTATATGAAATATCACAAGGCATAACATGGATAAGACTTTGCAAATTAACCTTACCAACTTAGATAGGTAATGTTATCACACCAAGTAATTTTTTTCCCACATTACCAAAATCATGAATAGATGACTCGATTGGCTGAATTTAATTCTTGTCCACTCCTATTTTATCCAAATACAAAAATTGAGTGTCAAAAAATTATCAATGAGAGTACACCTAATTCCAAATTTGTTAATAATATACATGATTTTCAAAGAACCATGTTTTATTTTTTCATTTCCAAAGGAGGTAATTCACTTTGATAAAAAACAATATCCAAATTAAGTTTATTCATGTTCCCAATCAAAGCTTCCAAATCATTTGGTTGTACACTAGGAGGGAAAACAACTTGTTGCAAAAAAATTTGAAGCATGTCATGATAAGCTAGTGATGATTGGATCAAATCCCAAAGGGAGATCTTAGTAGGAGTGTTACAAAGTTGCTCAATAAAACCAAATTCTTTACCATTACTTTGTAGAATGTTAGGTGTGGGTGGGAGATATGGTTGAGGCAATAGGATGGATGCTGGAGTTTGTATTTTTTTTTTATTGTTTATAGTGTTATATATATGAGCTATGGTATGATAACTTGGTTGGTGTGACACTACTGGTAAGTTTTTTTGCAAAACTTAGGATATGGCCATGGGGTTTAGGAGGCTCAAAAGGAATCTTAGGAGGCTTAATTATTAGAGGACTCTTTGGAGGTCGAAGAGGATTTTTTGAAGGTCCTATGATCAAGGGAGATATAATGGACAATTTTGTGTTCATCAATAGATTTGACTTCTTGTTGATGATCTTCTAATGAGAGGGATCTAAGGTGGCCACAACTCTTCATATATGCAACCCATCTTATTATATTTCAAAAGAAATGTCTCAATAATATCATTTTCTTGTTGCAAAATATCTTCCCAAGTGGAAAAAGTATTAGAAGAAGGACAAAAAATATGCTCATGACCCTAAACGGTTGGATCTTCTAACACCAAGATACCTTCATCACAAGTGGGAGAGGTATCAAGAGAAGGACAACTATGATGTCATGATTATCTATGATTTTATCTTCTTGCACTAAAACATTCTCACAAGTGGGAGGTATATTGGGAGATGAATGAAGACTAGGAAAAGTGATGTTAAGAATGTGTCAATAATATCATCTACTTTTTCTTTAAGGGTAAGTGCAAAAAGATGGGGGGCCAAAAAGGGGGCTTAAGTGGCCACTTTTTTTTTTTTGAAATCAAGAAATATTGACCTTGGACATGAAATTGAGGATAGTTACACTCAAAAATTTGAGATGCAAGAAAAACAAGGATCAAAGTGCTTCGAGTCTACTTTCTAAACTACTAATTTATTTTGAAAATGGTTGAGATTATGGGGTTCAAAAGAGGGACGTACAAAAACTAGTGTTATTTTTATCAGAAAAAACATAACATAGCAGCTTTTGCACATCCCTAGCATGGTCAAAAAAAATTTAGTGTTTTTAAAATCGCTCCAATGAGAAATTAACTAACAGTATGTAGTTGATGCATGATTTTTCTGATAATTTTTTAATGAATATTTTTTTTTTTACTAATTTTCTAAGTGGACACTTCCTAAAAAATAAAAATTTGGTCGTGCTACCCCTACAAATTTTGGAAACTAATTGAAACTTTTTATTTTTATTTTTTAAATTGTATAATGGAGTCTAGTTTCTAAAAAATTAATTTATTTAAAATTTTGATGAATGGTTAATTTATAATGAAAAAAACACCAAACACTTATTTTTGCCAAAAAAGAGACACATAAACAAAATAAACTAGATGAAAGGCTTAACATTGTCAAAAAGTAAAAAAAATTACATCGTTGGATAGCTAAGAGATAACTTAACATAACCTAGGTGTTTGATTTGTTCGACATTGAAACACATGCAATCCTGACAGTGAACATGAACCCGATTATGTGAAATATTGTAGAATTTGCAAAAAAATGTCTCTGGTCAATGGGAACGACCTCCAAGCCTTTGGGTTGGCATTCCAAGGAAAATACCAAGCCTAAGGCTTAGGGATTACCAAATCAAGATATAACATGCACAGGTTATATCTTAGTTTTAACATGGTTTTTTGTGTTTGTGTGGGACATGTCTAGCAAGATATAATGTGAGTGTAGTATAACATGCTTGTGTTATGTCTTTCTTTATGTTAAATGCTACTCTATTGAATGTATATTTATATATTTTTTTGTGTGTATGTAGATGTATGCTTGTATGTATTTACATATGTCTTTAGAGGGAGGGGTAATTTTAAGAGAGAGAGAGAGAGTTTTCTAGGTATGGTGGGAGGGAGAAAGGGAGGGAGAGATCTGAGAGAGAGGTAGAGAGGTAGTGAGATAGAGTCTTGAGAGAGGGGGAGGTGGTGGAAGGGAGATTC
Organism: Sequoiadendron giganteum; assembly: GCA_007115665.2. Taxonomy (NCBI): domain Eukaryota; kingdom Viridiplantae; phylum Streptophyta; class Pinopsida; order Cupressales; family Cupressaceae; genus Sequoiadendron; species Sequoiadendron giganteum. The sequence continues at coordinate 77,216,702 of CM021109.1, forward strand.
TAAGAGAAGGGGTTAGAGTGAGAGGGACTTAGCTAGATAGGGTGGGAGGGATAGAGGGAGAGAGAGATAGGGTGGGAGAGATAATTGAGAGAGAGGGAGAGAAAGAGAGAGGGGGGAGGGAGAAAGAGAGAGGGAAAGAAAGACATAGTTATGTAAGTAGGGTGCCAAAGGGAGAAACTTGAGAGTGTGAGGGGGGTGAGAGGGAGATACTTGAGAGATAGGTAGTGAGAGGGAGTATGAGGAAGAGGGAGTGGGAGAGTGAGGGAGTGTGCGAGACCTGAGAGAGGGAGAGGTTTTTGGAGGGAGTGACCTGAGAGAGGGAGAGATAGAGGGGGGTGGAGTGAGATGGAATTATCTAGGTGGGGTGGGAGGGATAGATAGAGAGAGGGGAGAGAGAGAGAGATTTACCTAGGTAGGGTTCCAGAGGGATAGACCTGAGAGAGAGAGGGGGTGGCAGGGAGATACTTGAGAGAGAGGGAGAGAGAGGGAGTGATGGAGAGGCACTAGGAGGTAGATAGAGAGAGATATATAGAGGGAGCGAGAGAGAGTGGTAGGGTTTTATTGAGAAAGAGGTAAGTAGAAAGAAGGAGAGGGTAGGAGAGAGGGAGAGAGAGGGAGGTGAGATGTATAGATAGAGAGAAAGGGATATGGGTTGAGGGTATAGGTTTGAGGGATTAAGGTGGAGGACCTATAGGGTTTATGGTTTAGGGTATTAGGGTTTAAGGGTTGAGGGTTGAGGGATTAGGGTTGAGGGTAGAGGGTATTGGGTTGAGGGTAGAGGGTAGAAGGTTTAAGGGTTTAAGGTTAAAGGGTTTATGGTTGCGGGTTTAGGGTTGAGGGTAGAGGGTTTAGGGTATAGGTTTTAGGGTATATTGTTGAAGGATCAGGTTGAGGCTCCAATGTAAAGGGTAGAGGGTATAGGGGTTGAGGGATTAAGGGTTGAGGCTTTAATGTATAGGGTAGAGGGTAGAGGGTTTACGGGTTGAGAATTTAAGGGTTGAGGGTTGAGGGTTGAGGGTTGAGGGTTGAGGGTTGAGGGTTGAGGGTAGAGGGTTTAAGGTTGAGGGTAGAGGATAGAGGGTATAGGGTTAAGGGTCCAATGTATAGGGTAGAGGGTATAGGGGTTGAGAGATTAGGGTTTAAAGGTTGAGGGTTGAGGGTTGAGGGTTGAGGGTTGAGGGTTGAGGGTTGAGGGTTGAGGGTAGAGGGTAGAGGGTAGAGGGTTTAAGGGTTGAGGGATTAAGGGTTGAGGGTTTATGGATTAGGGTAGAGAGTTTTCTTGGGTTTATGGGTTTAAGGGTTAAGGGATTAGGGTTGAGAGTAGAGGGTAGAGGGTATTGGGTTGAGGGTAGAGGGTAGAGGGTTTAAGGGTTGAGGGTTTATGTTGAGGGATTATGGTGGAGAGGGAGGGATGGATTGATAGAGATATGGAGGGAGAAGTTAGATATATAGAAGGAGAGAAGAGGAGGGAGAGACAAAGATATATGAGGGTTTAGGATCCAATGTATAGGGTAGAGGGTTAAGAATTGAGGGTATAGGGTTGAAAACCTATAGGGTTGAGGGATTAGGCTTGAGGGTACATATGGTTGAAGGATTAGGGTTGAGGGTCCAATGTATAGGGTAAAGGGTATCGTGGTTGAAGGTTTAGGGTTTGAGGGTTGAGGATTGAGGGATTAAGGGTTGAGGATTGAGAATTGAGGGTTGAGGGTTGAGGGTTTATTGTATAGGGTAGAGGGTAGAGGGTAGAGGGTAGAGGATTTAAGGGTTGAAGGTTGAGGGTTGAAGTTTTAAGGTTGAGGGTAGAGGATAGAGGGTATAGGGTTGATGGATTATGGTTGAGGGTCCAATGTATAGGGTAGAGGGTATAGGGGTTGAGGGATTAGGGTTTAAGGGTTGACTATTGATAGTTGAGGGATTAGGGTAGAGAGTTTTGTTGGGTTTGAGGGTTTAAGGGTTGAGGGTAGAGGGTAGAGGGTACAAGGTTTAAGCGTTTAGGGTTTATGGTTTAGGGTTGAGTGTTTAATGGTTTAAGGGTTGAGGGTATATGGTTGAGAGATTAGGGTACAGAGGAAGGGAGAGATGGAGGGATAAGTGAGATAGAGAGAAGGAGAGAAGAGGAGGGAGGGACAAAGATATGAGGTTTGAGGATCCAATGTATAGTGTAGAGGGTTGATAATTGAGGGTAAAGGGTTGAGGACCTATAGGGTTGATGGTTTAGGGTATTGGGTTGAGGGTATAGGTTTGAGGGATTAGGGTTGAGGGTACATATTTTTGAAGGATTATGGTTGAGGTTCTGATATATAAGGTAGAGGGTTTAGGGTTTGAGGGTTGAGGATTGATGGATTAAGGGTTGAGGGTTGAGAATTGAGGGTTGAGGGTTTAATGTATATATTAGAGGGTAGAGGGTAGAGGGTTTAAGGGTTGAGGGTAGAGGATTGAGGATATAGGGTTGGGTAATTAGGGTTGAGGGTTCAATGTATAGGGTAGAGGGTATAGGGGTTGAGGGATTAAGGTTTAAGGTTTAAGGGTTGAGGGTTGAGGGATTAAGGGTTTAGGGTTTAATGTATAGGGTAGATGGTTTAAGGGTTGAGGGTTGAGGGTTTAAGGTTGAGGGTAGAGGATTGAGGGTATAGGATTGAGGGATTAGGGTTGATGGTCTAATGTATAGGGTAGAGGGTATATGGGTTGAGGGATTAGGGCTTAGGGTTTAGGGATTGATGGTAGAGGGTTGAGGGTTTAAGGGTTGAGGTATTAAGAGTTGAGGGTATAAGGATTAGGGTAGAAAATTTTCTTGTGTTTAAGGGTTTAAGGGTTGAGAGATTAGGGTTGAGTGTTGAGGGTATTGGGATGGAGATATGGATGGAGAAGTGAGATAGAGAGAAGGATAGAATAGTAGGGAGGGACATATATATATGAGGGTTGAGTATCTAATGTATATGGTAGAGGGTTGAGAATTGAGAGTATAGGGTTGATGACCTATAGGGTTGAGAGATTAAGGTATAGGGTTGATGGTACATATGGTTGAAGGATTAGGGTTGAGGGTCCAATGTATAGGGTAGAGGGTATCAGAGTTTAGGGTTTAGGGTAGAGGGCAGAGGGTAGAAGGTTTAGGGTTTAAGGGTTTAGGGTTTAGGTTTTAGGGTTTAGGGTTGAGGGAAGATGTTTAGGGTATAGGTTTTAGAGTTGAGGGTTGAGGGTTTAAGGGTTAAGGGTAGAGCATAGAGAGAAATAGAGAAAATAAACCTATAAAAAATCAACTTTCTCATAACACGAGCGTATTTTGTAGTAGAGATATGATCCATTTTAAGCAAAACATAACACACTCACATTATAATGTGAGCATGTTATAATGCAAGTGAGTTATAATGCGAGTGCATTATAATACGGGTCTATTTCGTCTTGATCTAAAAATGGTAAAAAGCTCAATATACCCATGATCTCAAGGCCCACATTCTACATATTCTCCTAGTTTTGAACTTGCTCCATTAAAAAAGATTTTTGATGATTTTGTGAAGTGTGCATGCATGTTTTTCACATTCCACCACCTTTTTCATTATTTTTCCACCACCTTTGCATGAAATAGAAGATTTTTCACATTGAGAGGCATGTAATATAAATTCAAGTCTGAATTCCATTCAAGAGTGATATAAAATTGAAGTTTGGAGGGGAACAAGCTTTTGAAAAAGTTAAATTGCTGAAGAATTTGAAGGCAGAAGAAGCAAAGGCTACATAATTAGGTAGAGCTCCTCCATTTGAAACTCTGGTTTTTTAGGTATGTGAAGTCTTTACACATTTTCTTTCATTCTATTATGGCTTGCTTTCATTTTTCTATTTTGCATATTCCATATTGATCATTGTTAGTTTTTCATTATAATCTTAGCTTGTCAATGTACATTTTAAATTACACAATTCTTTACACTTTCCAATTACATTTTTAAACCGCATCTCTTTGAGGAATTTTGTTAAACAATTAACGTACCTTGTGTATGCTTCCACATTTTGTATACACATATATATGACATAAGTTATAAGGAAATAAAATAATACATCATTTCTCAATCCTTTACTATGGATGTGCATACCACTCTCCAAAGCTTTCATTTTGGTATAGGCATGGGGATGTTGGAAAGTATAGTTGAATTTGGTTTTACACCTCCAATTTGTATATGCTTGAAATTTTCCAAAGCCTTTTCAATAAATCTATTTTGTGCATATCTTGCAATCATTATAGTCCACGAGGACATATATCATTGATGAATTTTATCAAATAGTTATACCAAGCAGTTGATTTCCTTGTCTATGCTACCAAATTTTCCATACATGTACCTAAAACATTAGAATATACTCCTCCCACATTGATAGATATTTAAATCTATTTTGGTTTTCATCTCTATTTCTAAATTTACCTCATCACTTATGTTGTTATATATTTTAAATGTTTCCTTGATTAATCTACCTACAAGGGATTCTAACCCTTCTCTCCACTCTTTCAAGACTCTTTATTAAATGCTAAATTAGCAACATGGGGAAAGGTACAACCTATATTGAAATTATGGCTCAAAATGGAAGCATGGACAAGGAATTTGAATTGTTTGACAATAGTTTTTCATGTAAATGTATGTAAAATGTGGTAGCATTGACAAGCTAGTGAGCTCCACTAGCTTGCCAATTCGGTAGGGTTGACAAGCTAGGGGCAGCATATGACTCATAGAAATGGGGTCTCAAAGTCACCACGAGACCCTATTTCTATGAGGCATACGCTGCCCCTACCTTTTCAATTCAAGCTAGTGGTGCTAGTGGTGCTCCACTAGCTTACCAATGCAGTAGGGTTGACAAGGTAGGGGCAACGTATGCCTCATACAAATGGGGTCTCATGGTGATGTATATCACTATGACATCCCGTTTCTAGGAGGCATATGCTCACCGCGAAACCCCATTTCTATGAGATATATGCTCACCGTGAGACCCCATTTCTATGAGGCATACGTTGCCCCTAGCTTGTCAACCCTATCTCATTGCCAAGCTAGTGGAGCACCACTAGCTTGCCAATGCTCCATTAGCTTGGAAATGTGGTAGGGTTGACAAGGTAGGGGCAATGTACGCCTCATAAAAATGGGGTCTCACAGTGATGTACATCACCACTAGCTTGCCAATGGTCCACTATCTTGTCAATGTAGAAGATATGCTAATAAGATTTGGAAATCATTCTTTCAAAGGCTAAATGAGACTGCAATATGTCAACTATTTGTTGAAATGATGTAGGGTATAAAGTATAGAAACATCATGAAGACTCTTGGGTTTAGAACATCGAATGCTTCAAGTGAAAACACTATTGTAAAGAATCTAATGGATGCTTATGAGATTATGTGTAAGACCTCACACTCAACGGATAGTAATGTCACCTGATGTGTCATTAAATTGAATTTGGTAAGTAGTCAAACAAAGAGAGCTCATCTCATTAGAAAGAAAAGTGAACAAATGAGAATTAATAGAAAAAAATTATCAAGAGTCATTCAAAGGCGGAAAAGAATTGAGGGCACCGATTCAAATGAATTATGGGCATTCTCAGGGAGACTACCACGAAAAGATAAAATAATTTTTGAAGCATTGAGAAAAATAATTGAAGAGTATTGGAAGAATAAAACAAGACCATCTTCGAATCAAAGGGATGTGGTAAGAAGGAGAATCGGTAGTTGGAACCATGAGCCACATCCAAAGCATTTTTTGGATACAACTCAAATCCAATTTTTTCATAAATTTCAATAGGATTATCCTCATATTAGTATTTGTCAAAGATATTTTGAAATGATTAAACATTTTTATGTCAAGATAAATCACACATGCGCTACTTGTTGTTGTAAACTACATATTGAATTCTCTAACCATTATGATGTTTATCGTTCTATATGTTTATATTTGTATACTAATGATGTTTTGTAGGATTGTGGTATACTGGCCCCACCAACATCTTCAAGAGAGTTCTTATCAAAAAATTTATGTGAAATAGAGGATGGAAAAATATTCTGCATGACACTATGTTTGGAGGGTTCATGTCAACATATGGAAAGCACAGATGAGGTGGAACAAAAACTAGTAAAGTTTGGGAAGTATAGAACAGTGGCATATGCTATAAAAGATGGTAATCAGGAAAAAAGGTCTGATTTGGTTATTCACAAGATTCTAGTGTATCAGTTTATGCACATGTTTCATGACAATATAGTGTATGAGTATGCAAGGAATGCCCATAAAGATCGATGGCTAGACACACAATTCAAGATAGGCAAGGAAACCTTTCTAGTTGGTAGCATAGTTTTAGTGGTCAAATTTGTAGAGAACTAAACTCTACAGCCATATCATGAGGTGTAGTCACAATATTACAACTCCACACAGGTTTCAATATTTGTGCACATAGAATTCATTCATGTAGCTAATAGTACAGAGGACCAAAGGAAGGTATTAAGGGAGTATCACTTTTATATTAGTGATGATGACACACATTCTCTAGATTTCATGCAAGGTTGCTTCCAGATGTTCTATAGTGATTTGGATTAGAGGGGCATAGCATATGGTTGACATATAATATGGTCAGATAACTATGTAGCAGAGTTCAAGAAATTGTGCATGTTCTACTGGTTGTGCAAGATGAATGCCAATACAGGTGTTTAGAATATTTGGAACTTTTGTGAGGTCAGGCATGGAAGGAGCATGATGGTGCAAGAGTATGTGTGAAAAGAGCATCAGCATGAGAAGAGTTAAATTATAAAGACAATGCAAAGTTGATAGATGCAAAATCAATTGTTGAGTTGTGTAATGCATCGATGGGTCTAGGTAATGAAGGTACGTCTTTAGTTTGTAGATTTTTTTGGTTGATGGATGATACTAACATTGCACCATATGAGGATTTTTGTACACTGACACTATCGAGTGAGATACACTCTTTCCTTAGCTCAAATGAAATTTCATGGAGTATCAATACATGAAAGAAGGCATGCTTTTGTTCTTCATGTACAATACAAGCTCGGGATGATTGTGATTCAAAGGAATGGGTTGAGAAATGGTCATTAAGTTATATTAGCCCACTTCACATGTATCACCCTCCAATGACATTAGAACTAAAATAGATGGATTCATCAATTGAATTTGACCACATATCAGATCTAGTTCAACCAAGTAATATATCTACTTACATAGTTTTTGAAATTCCTATTGTGATCTTACTTTGTAGTGTATTTGTAATGTTGACTAATTTCAAGATATTTGTTGCACATATCAATGCAAATCATGTCTATGTAGTTATTGCAGATGAAGACAACAAAGAGGGAATATAATATTACTTATGTCATTGTGTTGAGGCAAAAAATTAATTGGAGGCCCTAGTTATAGATGGAGAAAACATTGAATACCCTACAGGCTCAATTGTTGTTACTAGAACATGGCTTAGAAGGTACCGACATAAGAGTGTTAAATATTGGCTATTTCAGGAATTTGAAACGTATTAGAAGATTCTTCATTACTCAAACCTTGTCATGGCATCCAATTTTTGTTTGACCAAATATGGGGGTAGACCTTTGAACAAGACCTTGTGGAAGGTCCATGAGTCTGACCATGACGCAATACTTGACACAATAAAGAGTAGAGAAGACTCAGATGGTTCGTTGGATTAATTTGTAAGTATGCACAATGGTTCTTATTAATTTATACTTGTATGCACATTATTCTGTATGATGTCAATGCTATGATGAAAATTCTATCATCTAATGTTTATATCATGTATGGAGGTGATTGATGAAGTTATCAAACTTGCAAATGTAGCACACATTATGTTTAGAACTGTGGAAAAGGATACAAAGTTCAATGGTATTATATTTTTTCTCAAAAATATGCAAAAAAAATGATGTAGGGTATTCTAAATAGATAGGTAAACTAAGTTAAATATTAAATAGGTTACATTAATAGGTTACAAGTTTCCAAAAGGTTGGAAAGTAGAATTTTGGTTACGTTTTATTCATGTTCATTGTTGTGTGCAAGAGGTATCTTGGAATTCCCAATGAAGATGTATGGCCAGGAGTGACTAATTTGAGAGAGTGGCATGTCTATCCTCAATGGAAGCATCAAGACTTAAGCCTTGTTGTTCCCAATTTGGAACCAAATGGTGTGGATTTGTTGTCTGTAAGCGCCTTCCATCTATTTTCATTTCATTTCCATTATGGATGCTCTTTCTTTTTCTTCTTTTAATTTTCCTATTTGTAAGTAAACTACTAAAAAATGATTAGTGTCTCCTTGCAGAAAATGTTGATTTATGAGTCATCCAAAAGAATCTCAGCCAAAAAAGCAATGCAACATCCTTATTTTGATGATCTTGACAAATCTCAATTATGATTTGAAGCCATTATAAAAGACCGTGTGAAGCTTAGCGATGGAATATCAAGTTATTCATTTGAATTTTACCTCATCATAAGCACTTATGATGTATACATTATAAGAGAATCTTGAATGAATGAGTGACATTGTAAAAAAACTGTGAGAACAGAGTACCTAAGGCATTGGGCCTACAGGTAAAAGCACTTGGGTTTCAGAATTGTGTATGAATCATATTAGACAATTGTAGCACAAACATAATAATTGTGACAACCAAATAAATCTCATTTTATCGTAAAAATCATATTATTAATGTAGTGAGTGTAATAACCATTGATGGTTACTAATCATTCTTTTGTCTTCTGTTATTCTCTCCCTATTATAACTAGCACGAATTGACTAACTTATTATACAAACTTCATTTATTCAAACAAATCAACCTAATGATTATATATCAATATCAATATAACATAAAATCTATTCAAATAAACACTTATACTTATATTTACTCAAATTTTGAAATATTTTGCTGCCCTAAAACATTTGTAATCATCCAACGTAATCACTTGACAATACAAATTGCAAAAGGGCAGCAATCTTTGATGGCATGTTAATTGGATACCATTTTGGTTACATGTATTCCATTTGAGGCATCAAGATCATGTAGGGAACCTCTATAATAACCTCTCTCAATTTTTGTTATCTCAGAGTCATTTTTCCATGGTGTCCAGTTTTGACTTGATGGAAAAAGTGTCAATTGCAAGCAGTGTAAAGTTGCAAAGTGGTGCAACTTTCATTCTGCAACTCAAGAGACCAAATAGACTACTCCAACACATCCAAATAGGTGGTTTTATGCTAGGCATGGTCCTCTTTCACACCCTAACATGTTGAATCGCTCAGAGCTACGCTCAACCAACTCGATCCCTTAAGGGTCCAAAGTGCAAAAGGGTAGTAATCTTTGAAGGACTATTAATCGAAAACCATGATGATTACAAAATCTCAATATAAGCCTACAAGAAATCATTGAGCCCTTCTACAATAATTTTCTCTCTCAATTTTTGTTATCTTGGAGTCGTTTTCCCATGGTGTCCAGTTTTCACTTGATGGAAAAAGTGTCAAATGCAAGTAGTGTAAATATGCAAAGTGATGCAAATTTCATTTTGCAACTCGAGTGACAAAAAGAACTATTCTAATGCATCCATATGGGTATGTTTATTCTAGGCATGGTCCTCTTTTGCACCCAAACATCCTAAATCACTCTAAGCTACATTCAACTGACATAATCCCTTATGAGTCCAAAGTGCAAAATGGCTGCAATATTAAGCATGTTGTTACTCAAAAACCGTGATTCTTAGAAACTTATCATCTAATCCTATGGGATCACGTTGAGCCCCTCTACAATAACCTCTCTTGATTTCACTATCTCAAATTCATTTTCTCGTGGTGGTGACTTTTCGCTTGGGGAAAAAGATGTCAAAAGCAAGTTGCACAAAAATGTAAAGCGGTGCAACTTTCATTATGAAACTTGAGTGACCAAATGAGTTGTTCCAATGCATCCAAGTGAGTACATTTAAGCTATTTGTAGTCCTCTTTTTCACCCAAACACGCTGAATCACTCTAAGCTACGTTCAACCGGCTTGATCCCTTAAGGGTCCAAAGTGCAAAAGGGCAGAAATATTTGACGGGCTATTACTCAAAAACCATGATGCTTATGAACTCTTCATTCGAGCCTACAAGATTTTTTGGGCCACTATACAATAATATCTCTTGGTTTTTGTTATCTCAGAGTGATTTTCCCATGGTGTCTAGTTTTCACTTGATGGAAAAAGTGTCAAATACAAGCAATGTAAAGATACAAAGTGGTGAAACTTTTATTTTGTAACTCAAGTGACCAAATGAACTATTCCAATGCATATGAGTGGGTAATTTTATGCTAGAAATGGTACTCTTTTGTACCCAAATGTGTTGAATCGCTTCAAGCTACATTCAACCAACAGAATCCCTTATGAGTCTAAAGTGCAAAATTGCTGCAATATTCAGCACGTTATTGCTCATACACCATGATGCTTAGAAACTTCTCATATTATCCTATGGGATTGCATTGGGTCCCTCTACAATAATATCTCTCAGGTTTTTCTATCTTAGAGGCATTTTTCTATGGTGACGACTTTTCGCTTGGGGAAAAAGATGTCAAATGCAAGTTGTGCAAAGTTGCAAAGTGGTGCAACTATCGTTCTACAACTTGAGTGACCAAATGAACTGTTCCAATGCATATAAGTGGGTATTTTTACACTAGGCATGGTCCTATTTCACACCCAAAGACACTAAATCACTCTGAGCTACGCTCAATTGACTTGATCCCTTAAGGGTCCAAAGTGCAAAAAAGAAAAAAACATTGGTGGGATATTACTCGAAAAATATGATTCTTACAAAATATATTTCTAATCCTATAGTATCATGTTGGTCCCCTCTATAATAACCTCTCTTAGTTTTTGTTATCTCAAAGTCATTTTCCCGTACTGTCCAGTTTTCACTTGATGGAAAAAGTGTTAAATGCAAGTAGTGTAAAGATGCAAAGTGGTGCAACTTTTGTTCTACAACTCAAGTGACCAAATGAACTATTCCAACACATTTGGGTGGATAAATTTATGTTATGCATGGTCCTATTTCACACCCAAACACGTCGAATCGCTCCAATCTACATTCAACTAGCAGAATCCCTTATGAGTCCAAAGTGCAAAATGGCTGCAATTTTTAGAATGTTGTTAATCAGACACCATGACCCTTATAAATTTATTGTCTAATTTTATGTGATTATTTTATGCCCCTCTACAATAAACTCTCTCAATTTTCTCTATTTCAAAGGTGTTTTCCCATGGTGGTGAGTTTGTGCTTGGGGAAAAAGTTGTCAAATTCAAGTTGTGCAAAGTTGTAAAGTGGTGCAACTTTTGTTCTACAACTCAAGTGACCAAAAATATTGTTCCAATGCATTAAATTGGGTATTTTTACACTAGGTATAGTCCTCTTTCACACCAAAACATGTAGAATCACTCTGAGCTATGGTCAACCGACTTGATCCATTAAGGGTCCATAGTGCAAAAGGGCAACAATCTTTGATAGGCTATTACTTGTAAAACATGATGCTTATGAACTCCCTGTCTGAGCCTATAGGATCACAATGGGCTCCTCTACAATAACCTCTCTCATATTTTGTTATCTCATAATTTTCTTCTCGTGGTGTCTAGTTTTCACTTGATGGAAAAAGTGTCAAATACAAGTAGTGTAAAGTTGCAAAGTGGTGCAATTTTCATTCTACAAAATTGTTCGACCAAAAAAATTGTTCCAATGCATCTTGATAGGTACATTTACGCTAGGAATGGTCCTCTTTCACACCCAAACACACCGAATCACTCTGAGCTACATTCAACCGGCTCGATCCCTTATAATGGCATGCAAAATAATCGAAATGAGAAATATTCACACAACAGTTGAGAAGTCCAAGTTTTCCACACAAAAAGCATATGATCATCCTCAATTCTAGCAAGTGCAAGACATTTTTTAATTATCCTCCTTGCCCTTACAATAATATACAACCAATTGTAAATGTGCACAATGGTGGAATTTGGAAACATTTTATTTTTCCTCAATTAAAAACTTTGGTTGTGAAGCATTTTTTCATTTTCATTTGAAATGATTTGCTATGCTTGAAAATTGGATTCTAATAGAAACAAATGATGCTCTCACGTACATTTTTTATTTGGTGTGATAGATAAAGTTTTCACCCTTGAGTCTATTTCTTATTAAAATATTATAAATTATAAAGATTTCTCACAAGTCCATTTCCTATAGAAGAAATAATATTGCGAAATGTTGACATATACATCTTTCAATGTGTTTATATGGTGATGGATCAAGAACATAACAATTCATTCTGTACTGTGAGGATTATGTTGTGAATTTTTTTAAAGACTATTCAAGATAAATGTTTGTATGATAATGTGTCAAGAAGCTAACTACTCATCATCTACCATGAATATTATGTTTTACAAGTGTTGTGAAAATAATGTATCCTTTTCTTAATTGAGTTGTTCCAATCAAAATATTAAATATATTGGAATCTTTTTATGAAACATCTCATGGAATACCAATTGAAAATATGTTTTTTCTTTTAGATAAATCATCTGATGGAACTCTTTGGCTTAAATAGAATTAAGGTATGTAAGAATAGGGGAGCATTAAGAAATACATTGCTCAAGGATCTTAAATAAGCCTTCTCTCTCATTTCAATTTTGGGTGGATTATTTCTTTCAAAGTATTGGGAATGCTTTTCCTATTTTCTAGTTGGCAGTTTCCATTATAGAAGGTCATATCTTGATATATATTATACTCATTCTTAATCAATTATCAATTTAAAAATTAGTGCATTTAATTACTGTTAATATTTTCTTTTCAATTTGTACAATTTTATAATTTTTAACTCTACTAGTACTCCTAGAAATATTGAAGTTGTTTAGCATCAACTAATAAAGTTGTTTAGCATCAATCAATAAATATTCAAGACAAACTATGAAGGACAACAATGATCAATGCTAGGGCTAACCAATTAATAAGTATACACATGAATAATTCAAGCATACATGTGATTAAGGGAAGCACAAGTACTCAAAAACATGTAAGCCTTGAAATATACACATGAATACATAGTATACACAAATTAATATAAAGTATATGCATGAATACAAGGTATATGCCTAAAAACACATAAGTCGCAAAGTATACATTGGAATACATGTAAACCATAAAGTATACACATAAGTTGTAAAGTATACACTTGAATACACATAACTCATAGCTATTGAACCATGGGTTTATAATGCAAATATGGATACCATCGATAAAAAATATTTATATTAACCAAATAGCCATGTAGGAATACATCAATAAATGTCAATATAAGTATAAAATATATACAAAATAGCCATATAGGCTTACGAGAATGCCTTATAGGCATACGATGAAAATAACATCCAAAACAAAATATGCACAAAAATGCCATATAGGCATACAACAAAGGGCTCTAGAATCAAAATTCATTGTTATGCATGCCCTAGAAACAAATGATTACCCTTTTCTTGTTGAGTGAATGGCAATAGGTCTGCCACTCATTTGTTCTGAGCCAAAGAGTGCTCCTAGTGCTCCTCCTAGGATTAGTTCTTGGTCAATATTTATCTATTACAATAAGAAGTAGATATTAATATATATAAATTACATTATAAAAATTATATATTTAACAAAATAATTTACTGCCATTTGACAATCACTCTCCTCGAGGGAAATATTAAAATTCCCATGCTAAGGCATGTTGAAGCCCTATAGAAATGATCCAAATAGAAATTAAACTACGAATCAATAATGGTTTCATTTTTCACTAACTAACAACTATAACAATGAAAGTAAATTGAAATTTAGTAATCTACCTTATACCTTTGTGAGGGGAATCGAGGATTCTATAGCAAATGAAACACCAATCTCCATTTCCCTATGAACATTTAGAGGTGTGTTCGTTTCCAACAACTAAAAATAAAACAACAAACTATTCAATCACGAAAACTAGAATAGTGATGCACGTCATGGCTTATAATGTATGAGATAATGAACAAAATTTTGAGTACTTATTTAACTATATATTTCTGACTATCATGCTTACTATTTTCCCTATTCATAGTTTGTTTGAAAGTAACTATTTTTAGGCTTTTAACCATTGTAGCAAGGCGGTGAACCATTTGATAAAATTATTTGGTAGATATGTACGATAATTATGGTAGCATAGAGAAGGCAGATAACTGTTTGAAAAAATGCCTCAAAGAAATGGGATCTCATGGTGATGGAATTCCATTACAAACAAATTTCATGGCATTCCATCACCATGAGACTGCATTTCTTCAAGGAATTTTTTCAAACTACTCACTACCTTGACTATGAGATTGCTTACTATTATGATTTGATAGATTTTTTCCAAGCATCTATAGTTTGTTGGAAAGCACCTATTTTAGGATTTTAGCCATAGAAGCAAGGAAGTGAGTATTTTGATAAAATGCTTTAGACATGTATGCAGAATATGGTAGCATAGAAGAGGCGGTGAGCTGTTTGAAAATGGAATGGCATTCCATCACTATGAGACCACATTTCTTCGAGACATTTTTTCAAACTACTCGCTGCCTTATCTTTGCTATTTCTTACTGTTATGCTTTGATATATTTTTTCAAAGCATCCATATTTTGTTGGAAATCACGTTTTTTAGGCTTTTAGCCATAGCAGCAAGGAATTTCAAGTAGTTTGATAAAATGATTTGGTAGACATGTATGAAAAATGTGGTTGAATAGAAAAGGCGGTGAGTTGTTTGAAAAAATACCTCAAACAAATGTGGCGTCATGGTGATGGAATGGAATTTCATCACCATGAGACCACATTTCTTCAAGGAATTGTTTCAAACTGCTCACTACCTTGTCTATGTTATAGCTTACTATTATGGTTTGATAGATTTTTTCCAAGCATCCGTAGTTTGTTGGAAAACACCTAATTTAGGATTTTAGCCATAGTAGAAAGGAAGGGAGTAGATTGATTAAATGCTTTGGTAGACATGTATGGAAAATGTGGTAGCATACAAAAGGTGGTGAGCTATTTGAAAAAATTCCTCAAGAAAATATGGTTTTATTGTGATGGAATGGAATTCCATCGCCATGAGACCACATTTCTTCAAGGAATTTTTTCAAACTACTCACTGCCTTGTCTATGATATTGCTTTCTATTATTCTTTGATATATTTTTTTCCATGAACCCATATTTTTTTGGAAAGTGCCTTTTTTTAGGATTTTAGCCATAGAAACAAGGAAGTGAATTGTTTGATAAAATGCTTTCGTAGACATGTATGGAAAATGTGGTAGCATATAAAAGGAAATGAGCTATTTGAAAAAATGCCTCAAATAAATTGGGTCTCATGGTGATGGACATCACCAGATACCACATTTATTTGAGGATTTTTTTCAAACAGCTCAATACTTTGTCTATGTTATTGCTTACTATTATTCTTTCATGTATTTCTTCCAAGCATCCATAGCATAGATATCACAGTGAATTATTTGAAAAGATGCCTCAATAAAAAGTGGTCTCATGGAATGCCATGACAAGAAAATGCAATTGGTAGCTACTCCTAGTTATTACTAATGCTATGTGAAGTAATTACATCACTGCTTATGTTGACTTTCTAAACTTGACTATATTGTAGTTGAAATTTTGTCATCTATCAACATCTAGTTATTAGTTATGGAATGTGAAGTAATGCTTTGAATTTGAAAGATGTGCAATGCAATGTAATCAAAGCTATGAATATAAGCTACACAAATATGTTAAGTAAAATTTATTAGTTAAAATCTCCATTCTATTACCTGTACAAAGGTTTTTCCAACTCCCCTGGCACTCGGATGTGTTCCCATGAAACTTCCAATATTAGCCTATTCAACATCCAAAATCAGTTATTAGAATACCATTCATATAACAATGCTATTAGCATGTAATAAACTTATAATTATTTACTAGTTACATTTCTCAATGGTAGATACAGTGGAGTAATAAGTAGGTGCAGTGTTGGTGTATCTAGTATCAACACTGTGACCCTGAAATTTTATTACAATCATTAAAATAAATTAGTTAATCTTACATTTCAAAAATGAAATTTAATAAATTAAATTCAATGAACATGCTAACATTTACCTGAGTATCGATGCCATATGCTTGATTCAAAATGTTAGTTGCCCCGACCATCTCTATAGTTGTAGACATATCATGTGTATCACTGTTGGTGGGGTCATATGTACAAGTCACCCCAAAAACTTGACATGAATGGGGTGGAAGCCCAACACTCAAAGACTCCCCTCGATAGCATTGTACAATAGCACTGACATGTTGAATGACACTATGGGTTAAAGAGGTGATAGCCTACAAAGTTTCTACCTCAGCACTCTCCTTTGTGATGGAAGGGATAACGATGTGCTCATGATCTGGCCTAGAAAGAGCTCATCTTGATTTTCACCTAGGATCCAGTTATGCACCAGGTCTATCTTGAGAAGACCCCCCACCTCTCCCCTAGAAGTCCCTCATATCAAAATAATTCAAGATTTTGTTCAAGATGAACTCATAGTATAGTTGCCTCAGGAAATATTGTGGGACTTTCTTAATTGTTGCATGGTGGGTAATCAAAAACCATGTACCACCTATCCCAAAAATGGTTCCTAATCCCTTGGTGGTGGCACAAATGGATAGGAAACCTCTTCGCATTGAAGCCAAGATTTTGATTTGTACGTGGGTTGGTGAATAATGAGCACAAATCTAATTTTGTAATTTTTTATCTTTTACATCTTTATATGATAATTTATCCTGGTAATAATTCCTAGCTATTTGCGTCATATCTTACCAACCAATTAATTGTTTGTTGATTGCATATACATGTTTTAACAATTATTTAAGAGAATTTTCAAGTATTCTTCTCTCCATGGTTGAAACTGTTGGATTGTTCAACCTCTTGATTAACTCCTCAATTTGTCTTTTATAGTTTTGAATTTCACTCATTAAATTTTGTTGAGTGCCAAGAGGATGTTGAGGGATTGGTGGAAGAGATTGTTGTTGTGGTTGTTCAACTTGAGTATTTTGTTGATGTTGTTGTTTCTTTGCTTGTTGAGTATTTTTTCCTATTGTTGTTGCTTTTCTTGTTGAGGATTTTGAGGAGGGTTTGCAAGTTCATTAACATCTCCTACAAATTCAATAAATAAATATAAAAATAACCTAAACCTAACAAATTCATAACAAAAAACACAATCCTTACCTCTTAGACCTCCTCGTCGATGTGGTGGCATCATGGCGATGAAAAAGTAATAATTTAATGAAAGAACTTGCAAGATGACTCCTTCCAGAACACGAGCATGCAAATGAATGGTTTTGGCAGCGGACAGAAAAAAAATAGCCACAATGAAAATGAATTCGGTTTCCTTTTTTTTTTATAATGCGAGTACATTATAATGCGAGTGTGTTATAACACATTTGCATTATTGGCTCAGTGTTATAATTTGCTCATGTTATAACATGCTCGTGTTATAGCCTATCATAACATTTTTAAAAATCTGGCCACAATTTGGCCCCCTATATTTTTGCACCTGCCCATAATATCTTCTCAAGTAAGAGAAGTAGGGGAAGAGGGACAAACAAGATTTTCATGACACTCAATGATTGGATTTTCTAACATAAAGATACCTTCATCACAAGTAGGAGATATATAAGGAGAAGAACAATCATGATTATCATGAATGTCTATGATTGCATTCTCTTGCACCAAAACATTCTCACAATTAGGAGAGATTTTAGGGGATGAATAAAGGATGGGAAAGGTGATATTAATAAATGTATCAATGATTTCATTCTCTTATACTAAATTTAGTCCATTTTTATTTATTTTTAAAAAAAATCCATTCTAATGATAAAAAATTCATATAGTTGAAAAATGAAAAAGGTTGGAAATTTATTTATCTTGCCAAAAATAAAGTAAAGTTTTAATAAACTTATCTTGAATCCATTTCCTACACCCAAGTGCATGAAAAGCATAAAAAAATAAAATTCATGAGCATGTAAAAGGAAACCAAAATTTGATGAAGCCTAGGCTCATGAATAGGTCAATGCAACTAGGGTTTTAGGATGTCTAAATATCATTCACACAACACACAACAGTTACAAAGCTATTATGGAAGCCAATAATTAAAAATAAGCCATGCAAATGCAATATAATTAGTTCTCTATTTATCATCTTTAGTTCTTTGTGTGAGGTAGAGTATGCAAGATCATAAGATGGGAGATAAAGAATAGGTCTATCGTATTCTAACCTCCTTTTTTGTCAAATTAATTGACTATAGTTTTCATTTTAGGATCTATATATTGAAAGGTATGAAAAAATAAGTCTCATTGGAGACATGAAAAATGTTAGAATAGTTAAAGCTCATCTAGTGAAGGGGTAATAAACATCTCATAAAAGGATGGTGTGAAATCCCTATTGGAGTTGAAGTATCCATCACTGTTCAAATTTGAGTTAAGGTAGAGTGAAGGAGTTTCTAAAATTGCAATTTGGTCCAATAATTTTTCAAAGGATTGCAATGCATAAGTGTTTGACAACTAGCTAGGGTTCTTATATATTTTGCAAAGAGGACATTGAGACCCTCTAGGTTCGAACAATAGATTTTTCAGCATCTTATAGAAAAAGACAGTCTAATTTTTTTTTTTGAAACCTCTTGATAGTGTGGAACTCCTAAAATCATTGGAAGCTTTCCTTGACATGGAAATGGTAGATAAATTTATCCTAGAACTTATGTCTCCTAAAATCTATGAAGAGGAATACAATGAGCTAGTTGACACATATGCTATTGGGATGTGCTTGTTGGAAATGGTGACCTTTGAGTATCCTTATAGTGAATGCACTAATCCTACACAAATTTACAAAAATTAAAATATCAGAGAAAACTGAAGGCCCTGTATAGAATTAAGGATCCTAGTGTAAGGCAATTTGTGGAGATGTGCTTTGAAAGTGCTTCTAGAAGGTTACCTACAAGAGATATCTCAAATAATCATTTCTTCTAGCTCAATGATCATTATTCAAAACATGTGCTACTAATAACATGCACCCTTGATGAGAAGGGCACCACAAGAATACACATTTTCCCAATTTTTAGAAAAGAAATTTGAGTACAGGGACTTCACCATAAAGGACAAGAGGGAGGATGCCACAACAATTTTAAGAGTGCAGATTACATATCAAGAAGGTCGTGCTTGCAACATCTATTTTACTTTTGATGTTGAAAGTGATACAACCGTGAGTGTTTCTAGTGAAATGGTAACTATAGTGGATCCAATAATGAGACACAACAAAGCATTTGTAAATGTGTATTGGTAATCAGAATATGGGACCTTTGGTTTCATACATATGTTTTTAATTGTGAGAATAGTCATGTTGGGTTTATGCTATCATGTTATAATGTAGATCTAAATTATGACTAAAAATTTGAAACCTTTTGTGCAAGGTACTTGCCCCTCTCTGCAAGATCATGTTAGAAACCCTAGATCAAACATGCAAACCTAAACACCTTCCATAGAAGAGAAAATCAGATAAAAGAAAAGCTTTGCATGAAATGTACAAATAGATAATATTCAGAATTAAGAAATTACAATAAGAGAATTGCTTTATAAAAGCAATGTATGCAACCCTAATGTTGACCTAAAACAATTCAACTAAACAAAGCTTACTTATTAATTAAGTAAACTAATTATTACCTAAGAAAAATCTAAGTAAAGTTATGCAAGTGTAATTAATTATTAATTACACTAACACCCCCCATAAGTGCAACTTAGGGAGACTAAATAAGCATGCACCTAAAACTAAGATGAATGTAAGAAAGCATGAATGGGTCCCGAAAACAAGGCCTGATCAAGTACCCATGTACAAATGCAATAATGAGGTAGAGAAGGAAAACTCAGTGGGACAACCCCCCCTACAATGCGATGACTGCTGCAAAGAAGCACTGGAAGAACAGTGTGGGGTAACACTGGAACCGCAATCCGACAAGCAAGGAAAGATACCTCTATCTACAAGAAACCATATCGGAATCATAATAATGCAATAGCAAACTTGATGCCATGGAACACTTGAACACTCCAAACTGGAACAACCCTGAAATCCATAAAGCAACAGTAGATAATATGATGATGAAAAAATTTGGAAGCTGTGAATCTCGATGCTGATGCCAAACTAAGACTAATTTTTTTCCATGGGAACAAGTAACATAAAGACTCTGGAACATTAACCACAAATTTAGTGGCCCTCAAACTAAGATGGATCCAATGCAGATCATTAACTATAGGCTCTCAGTCTAAAGTGTGAACCGATATGAATTTGATATGTGTCAAGCTAAGAAAAAATATGGCCAAAAGAAATTAGATGAAAAACCATGCGAGTTGTCATCAAAAAAAGATGAAGATCAAAGTGCATGCACACTCTAATCATATTTATTATGCAAGAAACCCCCTCGAACAAAACTTTATATCAGTTCATTTATTACAATACCCAATGATTGCAAAAAGAGATAATTCCTAAACATTCATAAACAAAAAATAAAAATAGACCTCATATCTGTGTAGAGGACTGAACTAGCTTTCCAATGCCACAAGAATGGCGATAAAAGGATCATCGAGTCAAAAGATATGCCCTCCGGAGTGAAAAACACAAGTTATGAGTTCAAGGACCTGCAAAATAAAATTGGAGAAAAATCAGAAAAAAATACCAATAGTACTGGATTGGCATCGGAATCAAATTTCCAATGGTATCTTGTTTGCAAAAAAAGGACACCGTACGCAAAAGTTACGCCCGATTTTGTCAAAGGTGCTCCAAAATGGCCAATATGGCCTGCAGGTAGCCCAAGGGGCTTAAAAAAATAAGCCCCTGGTCTTGTGTGCAACTAGGGGCTAGCAGATTGGGGGTTGGGACGGAGCCCCTAGTCACCCATGTGACTGGCGGCTGTAGATTGGAAGCCCTCAGGGGCTAGTAGAGAGCCCCCGGTCGTCCATATGACTGGGGCTGAGCACGGAGGGGCCCACGGGAGCGAACAAGCCGACGGCCGAAAGGGGGAGCCACCAATGGCGATGGTGGGCCGGTGGCTACCTGGTGGCAGAGCTGGTTAGAACTGGCAGCGGTGGCATGAAACCCAAAATATATATATATATATATATTAAAATTTTCGTGCCTCATAACGCGTGCTGGGGAGGCCGTACGGCTTCCCTAGCAAATTGTTTTTGCCTTCCAAATCAACATCATCAAAATCGATGAAATGAAGGGTGATCTTAAGGTTTTGGGGCACTGCAAACACGATGGCAGTGTCCGTTTTGCTCCAAGATGTTTCGAAAAATAGGCTTCCCCTAGAGCTTCCAAAAAATCAGCAAACATGAAACCCTCACAGATCTAGTAAATGATGACCAAAATCTGCAAAGTAAAAGTCAAACCTAACTTTTTCCAGTGCTATGAATCCAATGATGAAGCCCAATGTGATCCAAAATACTGCATTGATGAGCTCAAGGCATGATATCCTCAAGGAACCTCGAACGAACTATGCAATAATTTTCTCCAGAATTTGAGAAGGGGCTGCATGTCAAGGCTCTGATACCATGTTAGAAACCCTAGATCAAACATGCAAACCTAAACACCTTCCACAAAAGAGAAAACATTAAAACTCAAAGCTTTGCATGAAATGTACAAATTTATATTATTCAAAATTAAGAAATTACAATAAGAGAATTGCTTTATAAAAGCAATGTATGCAACCCTAATGTTGACCTAAAACAACTCAGCTAAATAAAGCTTACTTATTAATTAAGTAAACTAATTATTACCTAATCAAAACCTAAATAAATTTATGCAAGTGTAATTAAATATTAATTACACTAACACTCCCCATAAGTGCAACTTAGGGAGACTAAATAAGCATGCACCTAAAACTAAGATGAATGCAAGAAAGCATGAATGGGTCCTGACAATAAGGCCTGATCAGGTACCCATGTACAAATGTAATAAAGAAGCTAAAACACTAGAAGAAGATGCATGAAAGAAAATATACCATGTTAGAAACCCTAGATCAAACATGCAAACCTAAACACCTTCCATAGAAGAGAAAATCAGATAAAAGCAAAGCTTTGCATGAAATGTGCAAATTGATAATATTCAGAATTAAGAAACTACAATAAGATAATTGCTTTATAAAAGAAATGTATGCAACCCTAATGTTGACCTAAAACAACTCAACTAAATAAAGCTTACTTATTAATTAAGTAAACAAATTATTACCTAAGAAAAACCTAAGTAAAGTTATGCAAGTGTAATTAAATATTAATTACACTAACAGATCATTGGTCAATGTAGCTGATATTTATGTCCAAGTGATTTGATTTTCAGCAACTCACCAGGAAATAAACCCTACAACAATGTTAAGTGGTGTTGCTAGTCTTACCCCATGGTCAAATTACAATCGAATTCCACATAATAGGTATCAACACTAGATGGAAAAGAAAACCATGTGATTCCCTTCACAATCTATAATTTTTTGTGGTGATACTAAGCTCTATCATTTGCAAGAACCTTAAACACCTATTACTCAAACAAAAGGTTACAAAATCATGACCTTGATGATTTTACTATGGAGACAAATTCAATAATTGATTTTGCTAACATGATATTTGTACAGGATGTTCATGCAAAGCAATAATCTAGACCTATTAGCACTA
The DNA here is from genome assembly GCA_007115665.2 of Sequoiadendron giganteum. Classification (NCBI taxonomy): domain Eukaryota; kingdom Viridiplantae; phylum Streptophyta; class Pinopsida; order Cupressales; family Cupressaceae; genus Sequoiadendron; species Sequoiadendron giganteum. The sequence continues at coordinate 77,239,421 of CM021109.1, forward strand.
AGGTGAGAAATTTTATGGGCTGAGTCGAGAAAGACTATTGTCTTAGAACTCTTAATTGGTGCTTTTATTTTCTTCTATGCATCTTATGATCTTGCCTTCATTGAGCATATAGCTTCCCAATATCATAGAGATCTTGGGATAGAATCAAGCAACTGGAATCATATATCACTCTTCTAATTACAAAACAAGAAGTTGAGTTAGCATTACAAGTAAATAATGTTTCTTACCATGGTGATTTGTATCATCTATAGAATTTGATCAGGGCTAATGAAGATCTAGCTCGGGCTGATTATGATGGAAGGATAGTTTTGCATTTGGTAGCAACTAAAAGATTGCATTTGATGACAAAGGTTTCTTAAATGGTCTCAGTGGCCATTAGCATGAATAAAGAACAACATTTAAATAAGAAGAAATATAAATAGGAGATAACACAAATTGGAGAACAATCACAAATATGATGCAAAATTCAAATTTATTATGCAAATTGATAGTGGTATGTTTGACAACCCAAGCAAAGGATTAAAGACAGGTCATGATTATGCAACATATGGGTTGTGAGCTAGGCCAAGCTTTGAATAATATTTTTATAAATTCTTACAGAAGGGCATGACTTCATTATGATGCAACCCATGTATTTCAATATTTGAAACTTACAGGGTTTAATCCTACCATCAAATCATACATGTTGGTGTTGAGTGCATATGGAAAAAGTGGAAAGTTAGCTGAATCTTTATAAATTTTAGGCCAAATGCAACAAACCCGGCTTATGCTAATACATTTGTTTTTAATAGCATGCTCAATACTTAAATTGTTTGGACATATATGACAAGATAGAGGCATTGTTGAAAACCATGGAAGGAGGTATATGTAAACTAGATATCAGAACCTATAATATGATTAATATCTTGATAAATATAAATGATAAAGTAGGTTTTTATGACTAAGTGGAGGAGAAATTTGCATCTTAAAAGACTAGGGATCTTACACCTGATATAGTTACTTCGAAAACAAGAATTGGTGTTTTACAAGAAACAACTAGTATTGTAAGTGCACAAATTTTTTGAATAGATGCTAGATGAAGGGTGTAAATGTCCATAAAAGGCAACCATTTAGAAGACAAGAAAGGCAGTCTTCTTGAATGAAGGGTAATCCAAAAAGTATAGTCCATTTCAAGATAAAAGGGACAGTCTTTAAATGCCATGATGGTCATTTCAAAGATATCAAAAGGAGGGCATGTAGGCAATATAAAATAATTCCTCAAGAAATGTGATCGTGTGGAATGTTGCATATGAAAATGAAATTGAAGGACAACGGATGAATTGTCATATATAGTCATAAAAATGCAGGGAGGACAATGACATTCACATGAATGGATTTTTAAAGAGTAAAAAAAAAGGGATAGATATAAGGACATCAGTGTCATGTCTAAATGACAATCACAAATACCTACAAAGGGTAGAAAGATATGCATGACAGTGACCTTTAGCATGGACAAAAGACCAAGTTAAGAGAGGGAAGTTAGTGTTGTTATAATTAATAACAGTCAAAGCATGATAGCCACTATCATGAGGAAAATATTTAAGGATGATGAAAGACATTCCAATAAGAATACATGAGGACAGTCTTAAATAAGAGAGAAAGGTTCGGTAGATGAGGGTAGATATTGCACAAAGAAAATACAATGATTTCATAGTATTTTTATGAATGGTAGTCAAGAGATGTTTACAATAAGACCCATGAGAGTGAGTAGAAAAAGCAAGGGTTTTAAATATAGAAAAGGAAAACCATATAAGATGAAAAGGATCAATCATATAGTTCATAAATGAAATAGTCAAGAAGATTTATTTTTAGATGAGGACAATAGTTTGAGAGTTTGAGAGTTTTAAGGATTTATCCACCTATTCCCTTACCAAACTATGCAATGACATGAAAAAGGAGCAACTTTGAAGGTTAAATGGTCAAAAGGATAGATTTTCTAAAGGGATAGACACAAATATGATACAACAACATAGTTATTTTTCATTAAGACAGTCATATCTCTCATAACCATGGTGAAGAAAAATATAAGGATAAAAGGAGCACAATAGTCTATGAAAAAAACTAGCCTATCCCATCAAAATTATAAACGATAGTCAAATGCAACAATGGTGAACCATATATTATTAGACAACTCACATACATGTCTTCATGACTTTTCTCATTCACGATTTTTCACAAGTGGCATTTAAGGTCAGTTATCATGCACTAAGAGGTAGTTTAAGCCTGTTTTGGAAGCTCATATGGCCATAATTCGAGTTAGGAAAAGTTTGGGGATAAAATCATGTATTTTGAGATAGTTCAGGTCCCTATAATAAAGGATTTTTGTCTTATATGCCCAACAACTCAAGTTTCATGCAAATTGATTGATGACTCACATTCCAATCCATTTCATGCATTTTTTGGAGATTGATTCAAGTTCGGTTAGAGGTGGAGTTTCAAGATGCATGCAAAAGTCAAAGAGTTCCGTTCAACTCTCATCATCAATACTTTGCATGTTTTTCTTCTATTTTAGAGGGATTTCAACTCATCATGACACTCAATGTCTTCCATGATGTTCAACCTCTTTTAGCTGAAGATTTTTCTATTAGAAAAATTCTTTCAACTCTTTTAGAGTTAATTATTTAATTCCTCTTTCTGCCTTATGCAAAACAGATGTATTGTAGCTCATTTAAGAATTAAAGAACAAACAGTTTTATGTATTCTTAAGTATTTTCAGATTTGTATCAGAAAAAACTTACTTTTCATTAAAAAGAAGTAGATTTTTCTTCTCTAAATTTGTGTGTTGGGTGTCTTTGTATATGATTTGATTTGATTTTTGTGATTATGAATGCAAAATCCTTGAATGATGTCTCATTGAAAATCATGGTTGTACTAGAATAAGCAAGGCCTATACAATTCATAGGCCATGTTATTACTTTTAGTAGTTGTAGTTGTGAAAAGGGTGATCCCACAATAGTGGTTTACACTATTTGGGACATCCTCATTTTTGTTGAAATCATATATTTTTAGAAAATATAATGATTTAAGCCTTAAAAAGTTACATTTAAAGGATTCCAATTGAAAAGGGTTTTATTAAACCACCTTATATCAAACCCCCTTGGATAAAACCTCACTTGTTTTAAACCATATGTATAATAGAGTCTCATTTACACCTATCAAAATGTTGATAAAAAACCACTTTTGATTTACTTTTTGGGGATCAAATGAATTCATTTAAAATTTATGTTTTATAAATATGTAGTCCTTATTATAAGTTTCCCAAAAAGTATAATTTTTAAATATATTTAATTTTATTATTAAATTTATTTTTTATTTCTTGTGAATGTAGATTTTTCATCAAAAACCAAGCTCTTTGTTTTGCACATGGAAAAATAGTAGATTACCAAAAAAATTGAAAAATATGTTTGTGCTAGGTATTGATGTCTTTGATCCAACAAAAAAATAAATTGAATTTTGATACATATAAAAAAATTATGTTCTATATAGTCCACCTATGTCTAAATTGTAATTGGTTTGACTTAAAAACTTAATTAAGAAAAAATATTCAATAAAACACTATGAAACCAAATGAGTGTGCTAGATATCATAGTTACAAATCTAAATTAAAAAAAAATAGAATTTTATCCTTCATAGAAAAAAAATTATGTTGTTTACGGTGAACATCACTCTTTAAAAATGGTGTTTACTATTAAAAACTAGATTTTGAAGGAGATAGAAGAAAAAATGCAATCCGATTCCAAATTTTTAAAAAATATATATTTATAATCTACAAACAAAGTGTCACAAATCACTAGTTTGCATCATCTTCATATTCCTCATGCTTTAGCAGCTATAGGTGTCTAAAAGTGAAGATTTATTTTTAAAAAATCAGTTTAATGTCAAGTTTGGCCAAAAAGTGTAAACCACTATTGTGGGATCGCCCAAAAATTTCAGCTTTCCTTCAAGAACTCAAAGAAAAAAAATTATTAAACAATTTTGTGTGAGCTTGTGAAAGTTGAGCTATGGTTAGGATAAAGCTGATTTTTTTAGGGAAGTTGTGAGTTGATAGCAGGTATAAGTCTAGGACTTTTAGTGCATCACCTCCTAGGATCAACAATCTTTCAGTTTCAGTTCTTTTCTATCCCTTTTCCTCATCAAGGTAGTAGTTTATAGGAGGTCCATCAGGGGAACCAACCTGATTTGGAGATTCATCTTCACCATAGGCAACCCAAATTCTAAAGATGATCCAATGTTTCACACTTGGCTAAGGGTGCTATCCTCATGCCAACACTAAGGTATACTCATAGTTAGGGAAGAAATTTGGAGAATTACTAACATTCTTGTTAATGAACTTATTTTGTTTCCCTAGATTGTAGTCATAACTAGAGAGATTTTACTTGTACAATCCATTATTTACCATATCAAAACCACATCTTTGAAAAGGAAACATGCTTCTATTTGTGCAAAAATGAGAACTAATCTATCTAAAATATACAATGCTTCAAAAAATGAAAACAATTATCCTACAGATTTGATAATTTTCAATAAGGAAATGTAACAATTTTTCTAAATTTAACAAATCAAGAAAAATGACATCTTTCTTGCGCACGTGATAACATTTTTTCCAAAATTTCAAATTATACAATTGCAAGTAGAAAAAAACGGATAATATAGAGAGAAAGGGTTGTGCAAAAGTTGTCTACGACACCTGCATAAGGATAGGGTCACCCAAGGGTGAATGGGTCCTTGTACAAGGTTCTGAAAAACTAAAAATTTGAATTTATGTGTTGTTGTTTCATGTTTCCATCTCTGGTTGCAAACAGATTAAACAATGACTATTTTTCTAGATTTTTCCCAATTTAGGACAAGATAATGCAATATGCAAGTGTGAAACAAAGGTGATTTTTTTTTGAAAAGTTTTGAATGCAAAGTTTAGATCTGAAATTCAATAATTGACTGATTCTAAGATGCCACAATCTTAAAATGATGATTTTTTTGCAATTTTGAAACAAAACAATGTAATTTTTCTTCACTTTTTTTTTAATCTTAAATGAAAGTTGCAATGACCAATTTCATATTTTTAACAACTTAATGAGTGCAATAGAATGTAAATTTGATCTAAATATTATTGAAAAAAACCCTAATACAAGCTATGATGCAATATGGAATACATTTTATTTTTAAATTATCTTTTAATGATGTAAAGATGAAACCCTAAATGAAAGATGTAAAACAATTCAATGAAAAACTTAGATCTAGGGTGAATTTTTAGAAGGTATATAGTACTAATAGGCTGGTTTCACAAAAATAAAACAAAGAAAAAGGGATCCTAGGCCCTTAATGAAAATAACCTAGGATTCAATTGGCCTTTTTCCAAATTTCATTAAGATGTAGATTAGAAGATGAAAAGATTGACTTTTATCCTCAATAGTAAGCCAATCAGACCTAGATCTACATCTGATGGGGGGTTAGAAATAATTGGAAATATTTTTGAATGAATAAAATGATAATCTTAAATGTCCTAATATTAAAAAATGTAATATTTTGACAACTGACAAAAAAAAACAACAATTTGCAGGTGGATATGGGAAGTGCATGGGACAAAAAACCTACTCAAAAAAATAGTTTTGAGGTGCCTATAAGGACAAGGTCGCCCAAGTGCAAATGGGTCTTTGTAGGGCCTTTTTGATAAAATTTTGGGGTCCTCTGGTACTGGATCTTTATTTTCTACCTAAAAATTTGTCGGAATGTTGGAAATGAATTCTACAACTTAGTTTATGTGTCTTGAAAAGAATGATGACAAAAAATGAAACAATGAAAAAATTATCTTCAAGATCTCTTCAATCCTTATTCAACCTATAACCTACACATGCATAAAGAGTAAAAAATTGTTTGTTGGTGCCATATAGGGGTTTTCCTTAGTCAAACCCTATGAATAGTGTTGCCACTTTCACAATGGAAATATCAATGATAAAACTGATAATGGAAAGGAAGGAAATGATGAATGAACACTTGTTGCAACTCACTTCCTTTCAATGGATTCCTTGAAGGACTGAAGTCATACACATATCTTCAAAGGAATTAGATATTACTTGCTTGATTTTCTTGAATTCTTGAATGCTTAAATGTATGAAGACCTACAATGATTGTTGGCCTCACAATACAACATGAACAAACATAAACTTGGAAATTATGTTAGGATCTTGATTGCTGCTACAAATGACTGATAATTTTTTTCTGAACTTGATCTTGAATTCTCTCAATGTTCACCTCTTGCTAGATTCTTTCACTTAGATTTCAAAGGGTGAAATAACTAGAATTTATAGTCATTTATTTAATTTCTCAAAAATTAGAACCTGATAGTCGACATTTGCAAGTTAAATTTTCAATGTTAAATTGCCTCCAAAAACATATCCAAAAATGGGTCCTAGCTCATAAAGGGTACCCATATTTTTGAGACACATAGTTTTAGGGGAAACAAATGAATAGTATAAATTTATTTAATGCTTTATGATTAATGAAAAATGGGACAAATGGGCTATAGAATATATATTTTTAGGTACTTATAGGGTCAATGAAGCTCAATAATTTAGGGGACCCAAACATAGTGTAAAATTGTAAAGGTATACAATTTCTTACACTACACTAATATCAATTATTTCCTTGGCATGCCTTTTTATGCATGAGCATGATATTGTTTTGTTGAACACTTATTGATAATTTCATACAAAGTTATTCATATAGATATGGTATGTCATGTTGTTGGTCCCACTTCCCCCTATTATCACTATAGTCATACTTACCTCACCACCTAGACTTTCCCACCTAACTTATCCCATAACCAAAAATACACATCCATCCAATGTGATACCCTTTTCACCTTGTTGGATGTTGTGGTTATGTTGTTGATATGTGGTTGTCATTGATCTCAACACTATTAACATTGGTGTTTTTGAAGGTTGCATATACAAAATATATTGCAAGAAGCCAGTGAAGTTGAGAAGGTCAGAATGGTGGAAAGAGTTGTAAGTTGTCAATATGAAGGTATGCTTCAAAGGGTTTGTTGTTGAGCCTTTCTAGTATTTTTTCTGAAATTTTCAGAGCTTCACATCAAGTCTGTGTGCCTATAGTTATTTAGTTTCTGTAGATGGTGTTCTTGGATGAAGTAGATGAAACTCTAGTAATTTCATGTGTTGCACATGTACCTATGATGTTCATGGATGAGTCTAGATCATGCTCTATCCTTGGTGTACGTTCACATTGATCAGAGTGTTTGTGATCAGATATTTTTCTGATGTGTGCTCAAGTTTTCATGTTCTTGGACGACATGATGGTGTTAGCATTTTGCGGATCCATGAGGATTAATATTTTATTGTTTGGCATGTTTGAAGGTGTTTGTTTGGTTCCTCACTATGTTGTGACTAACTTGTGTTGGTGCACATTGAAATTTATTCATGTACTGAGGCCAATAGTTGTGATTTATTCTTTATTTGTGGCCGAATGAATAGTGGATGTAAATCCATGTAGGGGATATATAAGAGTGATTATTTTCCTTATTTAGAGGAAATTCTCGATGTGTACAAATGATTTACATGTGTGAATAAAGATTAGATCATTTAAGAGCATAGAAAAGTGTAAAAGATATTGAGAAAAATGTGGAAGAGTATGTAGAAGTTTTTGTGCACCTAACTTGAACGGTAATCAAGATTTTGTAGAAGCTAATCTCTCAGTTCAACTTCATCAAATGGATTTAATCTGATTATTGTATGTAAGGCAATGATCCTTCCTTTTGAAAAGTGTGCTCTAGGAAGTGCACCTGAATGCAAGTGCATTCATTTTTCATTCTTTAGTATACTTCTAATAGGGTATAATCTTGTGGACTAACATCCACAGTGGTTTTTCCCCTAACAAGGTTTCCACGTATAAAATATTGGTGTTCATGTGTCTCTGATGTGTTGTTGATTTATGCTTGCACTATTATTTATCAGATTTGAGATTTAAGGTTGATTAATGGTGTATAAGTTTGATTTTTGTAACAACTAATTCACCCCCCTTCTTAGTTGTCTATCCGTGTTTTTCCAACAATTGGTATCAGAGCTAGTTCCTCTGAAGAAGCCTAATAGCTTGAGGTGATCCGAGATGGAATCATACAAGAAGGTTATTCCTAGATTTGATGGTACAAACTACTCTTTATGGAAAGTTAGAATGGAGTGTCATTTGAAGTGCATTGGTGAGCCTTTTTGGAATATTACACAAAGTGCATATACTATTCCTTAGAATGGTCCCTCCTCTGAAGATGAGATCAAGCAAGTAGAAGTTAATACCAAGGTTGTAGAAGCATTGTTGAGTGCTTTGACAGATTCAAAGATGAAAAATGTGATAGGATTGAAGACTGCATATCAGATCTGGAAAAAATTGGAAACATTGTATGAAGGAGATGCACTAGTGAAAAGTGCTAAGCTACAAAGTCTATCAGGTAAGTGGGAAGACTTAAAGATGAGTGAAGATGATAACATCCTCTCTTTCTCTCAAAAGATAAATGAACTGGTGTTGAGTATTAGATGTGTCGGTGGAGTCTTAGATGAAGAATATATTGTGGCTAAGATACTTATATCTATGCCCCCTTCCTACAAAACAAGATCTCATGTTATTGATGAACTCAGGATAGTGACAAATATTACAAGAGACATGCTAATTGGAAAAAAAAATTGCCTTTGAGTTAAGTGAATTTGGTGAGTCTTCTCCTAAGACTGAATCTTCCTTCAACACTATTGTATCTAGGAAAAGAAAGTAGAGATATGATTCGGGAGAGAGTTCCAAGATGAAATTCAAATATGAATATGAGATTAAGAAGATTAAAGATTAAGAAAATAAATTGGAAGAATTGAAAGCATTGATTGTGAAAAGAGAAGCAAGAGATCATGGTAAGTACAAAGGAAAGTTACCTATTAAATTTTTTTCTTGCAATAAGATAGGTCATTTTGCATCTAGATGTCCTGAAAGAGTTTCAAAGTACATACCTGAGAAGACTAGATTTCAAAGGAAATGTTATTATGCTAAAGGTGTAACTGATGAAGAAACTGATAAATAAATTGTAAATGAAGATGAATGGGTATTTATTTCTATCAAAGAAAATAGTCAAGTGTCCACTTAATCTACTAGTAATGTGAATGTTGAGAAATATCTCACAACAAAAATTAAAGAAAAGGATGAGTGGGTAATTAACAGTGGATGCTCACAACATATGAATGGTGACATAAGCAAGTTTGTAAGCTTCAAAAACTATGATGGTGGTGTTGTAATATTTGGAGGCAACACTTCTGGTGTGATTCATGGTAGAGGAACTATTTCTTTTGGTGGTAAGCACAATACCGATGATGTTCTTTATGTAGAAGGATTAAAGTATAAATTTTTGAGTGTTGGACAGATGGTAGACAAGGGTTACAATCTACAGTTCAAGGATGGTAAGTGTAGAATAAGGGGAAGTTTTGGAAATATGATTGCTTCAAGTACAAAGATAAAAGGTAATATCTTTCATTTGAGTGTTGCTAGTGAAAGTTGTTTGATTGCTCAAATTGATGTAAGTTGGTTATGGCATAGGAGGTTGTGTCATGTGAAATTTGATAACATTGTCAAGATAAGCTCTACTCAAGTAGTGAGAGATCTTCCTAAGTTAGTGAAGCTTACTAACACTATGTGCAAGGAATGTCAGATGGGAAAGAAAAAAAGAAATTATTTTCGGAGCAAACAATATAGCTCCAATGGAGTACTAGATTTGATACATACTAATATGTGTGGTACATCTAGAATTAGAAGCCTACAAGGTGAAATGTATTTTATGTTGCTCATTGATGACTATTCTATAATGATATGGGTTGCCTTCTTAATAGAAAAACATGAAGCATTAGAAAAGTTTAAAATTTTCAAAGTTATGGCAGAGAATGAGATAGGTCAAAATATAAAATGTCTAAGGTCAGACAAAGGTGGTGAATTCACTTCACGGGAATTCAATTATTTCTGTGAAGAGCATGGAATCAAAAGACAACTATTTTCTCCCCGGACCCCTCAACAAAATGGAGTTGTTGAAAGAAAGAACAGAACCATTCTAGACACTACTAGAACCATGATGTTGGAAGCAAATTTTCCTCATTTCTACTGGAGAGAAGTTGTAAGTACTACTGTGTATACCATTAAAAGGGTAAATGTCAACAATAATTTTGGTAAGACACCTTTTGAGCTATGGTTTGGTTATAAGCCTACTGTCAATTATTTCAAAAAAAATGGAAGAAAATGTTACATCAAGAGAGATGATAATATAGGAAAGTTTGATTCTAGAAGTGATGAAGGAATCTTTCTAAGATACTCTACTAAAACAAAATCTTATTGGTGCTTTAATAAGAGGTTGAAGAAAATGGTTGAAAGTGCAAATTTCAGAGTTGATGAGCATATTAGTAAACCATCTAGATCTAGCGGATATGATTCAGATGATCAACATGATAGTGCTAACAATGGAAATAATGTTTAGGTACAGAATCAACTTCAAATTGTTTTGGTGAACCAAGGGAATCAAGAAGCATAAAATAGCAGTAGTGCAGAAGAAATAACACAAGAACAAGAGGTCAGAGAAAATATTAAAACTCCTAATTATGTGAGGCGAAATCATTCTAATAGTCAGATCATAGGAGATAAGAGAAAATGTGTGCAAACTAGAAGAAGAATTCTAGAAGATGAATATTGGATAGAATCCATGAAAGAACTAATGCAGATACATAAAAATGATACATGGGGTATTGTTCCTAGACCTCAAAAAAAAAGTATGATTGGAACCGAGTGGGTGTTTCAAAATAAGCTGAATGATCAAGGTGGGTTTGCAAAGGGTACTCACAGATGGAAGGTATTGATTTTGAAGAAAATTTTGCCCCTTTTGCTAGAATTGAAGCTGTAAGATTATTTATTTCTTATGCTACTTTCAAGAATTGCAAATTTTTTTCGATAAATGTAAAGTCAACATTTCTGAATGGTGAATTAGAAGAATTCTATGTTGAACAACTAGATGGATTTCAGTTGACTGATGAAAAGGACATGGTATGCTGATTGAAGAAAGCTCTATATGGACTTAAGCAAGCTCCTAGAGCTTGGTATGCTAGATTGGATAAATACTTGTTGAAACTTGGATTCAATAAAGGTACTATTGACAACAATCTGTACTTCAAGCTAGATCAAAATAAAGAACTGATCATTGAAGTCTTTGTTGATGATATTATTTTTGAAGGTGATGATATTTGTGTATGAAGTTTTCTGATGAAATGAAAAGTGAGTTTGAAATGTCAATGATAGGAGAGCTGAAATAATTTTTAGGATTAAAAATCACTTAGTTAGATGATGGAATTTTTGTATCTCAGTCTAAGTATGTGAAAGAGCTACTTAAAAATTTTGGCATAGAAGATTCAAAGCCAATTGGTATTCCTATGGTAACTAGATGAAAAATTACATAGAATGATGATTCTCCTAAAGAAAATCAGGCAAGATATAGGTCAATGATTGGTGGATTACTCTATTTGACTCAGACTAGGCTAGGTATAATGATGTATGCATGGTTGTTAGATTTCAAGTTGATCCTAAAGAGTCTCATGTGACTGCTGCGAAAAGAATTTTCAGATACCTAAAAGGGGCAATTGATCTTGGTCTTTGGTATCCTAAGGATGATGATCTTATCTTGAGTGCTTTCACTGATGCTAATTGGACATGATATGTAGATGACAGGAAGAGTACCAGTGGCAGTGCATTCTTCTTAGGGAAGAAGTTTGTATCTTGGATAAGAAAAAATTAGAACTCAGTTTCATTATCTACTATTGAAGCAGAATATATCGCAGCTACAAATAAATGTACCCAAGTATTGTGGATAAAGCAAATGTTGAGAGATGTCAAAATTGAGTATGAAGAACACATTGCCATATTCTATGACTATTCAAGTGCCATTAAGATTTCCAAAAATCTAGTGTTGCATTCAAAGACAAAGCATATATCCATCAAGTATCACTTCTTGAGACACAAAGTAAGTGACAAAGAAGTTAGACTGGAGTATATACCTACCAAGGAAAAAATTGTAGACATATTTAGAAATCTGTTGCCCATGGCTACTTTTGAGTACCTCAAAGGAAAGTTAGGGGTGATTTCCCCTCCTGATCAAAACTAAGATGCATGTATTTGCACCACTCCATGAATTCATAGTCATATCTTATTATGGATTGATGTTGTGGTGACTGCTACTCAGGGGGAGTAGTAAGATGATTCAAACTTGTGATAGGATCATGTTTACATTTTCCATTTATTTCAAAGGGGGAGAGAAGAGAAATGTGAAAAACATAAGAAAAGAAGGAAACGGGAAATAGTGCACAATCTCAAGGGGAGATTGTTGGAGAAGAGTTAGTTGGGTTGATGGTATTATTTTTCACATCATGTGTTGCCATCAATGCCAAAGGTGGAGATTTTTGGATGTTGTGGTTATTTTATTGATATTTGCTTGTGATTGATGTCAAAACTATTAGCATTGGTGTTTCTAAAGGCTACATATGTCAAGAAGATTGAGAAAATTGTAAAAAATATATTGCAGGTAGCCAAGGAAGTTGAGAAGTTCAGAATGGTGGAAAGAGTTGTAAGTTTCCAATCTGAAGGTGCACTTCAAATGGTTTTTTATTGAACCTTTCTAGTACATTTTCTGAAAGTTTCAAAGGTTCGCATCAAGATTTATGGAAGATATGAAGATCTGTGTGCCTACAGTTATTTAGTTTCTATAGATGGTGTTCTTGGATGAAGCGGATGAAATTATGGTAATTTCATGTACATCACATGTACTTGTGATGTTCATGGACGAGTCTAGATCATGCTCTATCCTTGTTCTATGTTCACATTGATCAGAGTGTTCATGATCAAAGATTTTTCTGATGTGTGCTCAAGTTTTCATGTTCTTGGCCGACATGATGGTGTTAGCGTGTTGCAGATCCACGAGGATTAAGATTTTATTGTTTGACATGTTTGAAGTTGTTTGTTTGGGTCCTTAATATGTTGTGACCAACTTGTGTTAGTTTCAATTGAAATTTTTTTATGTATTGAGGCCGACAGCTATAATTTATTCTTTATTTGTGGCCAACTGAATAGTGGATGTAAATCCCTGTAGCAGATATATAAGAGTGATTATTTTCCTCATTTAGAGGCAATGATCAGTGTGTGCAAGTGATGTACATGTGTGAGTAAAGATTAGATCATTCAAGACCATAGAAGAGTGTAAAAGATATTGAGCGGAGTGTGGAAGAGTGTGTAGACATTTTTGTGCACCTAACTAGAACTGTAATCAGGATTTTGTAGAAGCTAATCTCTTAGTTAAACTTCATCAGATGGATTTAATCTAATTATTGTATGTAAGGCAATGATCCTTCCTTCTGAGCAGTGTGCTCTAGACAGTGCGCCTAAATGCAAGTGCATTCCTTTTTTATTATTCATTATACTTCTAACATGGTATAATCTTGTGGACTAACATCCATAATGGTTTTTCCCCTAACAAGGTTTCCACGTATAAAATCTTGGGGTTCATGTGTCTTTGATGTATTGTTGATTTATGCTTGCACTGTTATTTATCAAATTTGAGATTTAAGGTCGATTAATGTTGTATAAGTTTGATTTTGGTAATAACTGATTCACCCCCCCCCCTCTTAGTTGTCTATCCTTGTTTTTCCAATACACTCTTCTTGGTGGTATCCTCCATCCTAAGGGTTATAATGGTACATTGTCACGATTGGCTACTCAGATGAAGCTAATTCAACACTTGTAGAAGTACACAATGTTAATTATAGAGCTCACACTAATAGTATCACCTTTTCAAAGAAAACTACTCAAAATGACTTACTACTATCCAATCATGGAGCATGATGCCTTTTAATGGTTCAATAATTTCCTCACTTGATAGAAGCATGTGGATTTAATTCAAGCACCTTCATAATCTTTGTAGCTCATATCTACTCCTTGGCCCTTCTTTAAATGAGGATTGAACTTCATCAAAAAGATAAACCTCTCCTCCTCCAATGACCATAAGCACATTATAACGGTCATAAAATACTTCACCCAAGTGGGTAGAAGTCACTCCTCACTTATGTGACTAGCAATAAAATTTCAAAATCATCATATTTTCATATCATATTCCAAGTTATATAGTCATTAATAACATTTCTCCTTTAAGAATCATGAAGTACAAGCCCTTTGTAATAGATTCCATATTCAACGTAAATTATCCACTCCTTATTACCCTTAAGGAAATGGTCAAGTTGAGGCATCAAATAAACATATAAAGATTAGATCAAAAAAATTATTAATGACATTGGGCATGACTAGGACCTCCAACTCCACCCCACCCTTTGAGCATATCGTGTTAGTATTATAAACCTACATAAGGTACTCCCTAGACATTATTATTTGGTATTGAGTCCATAATCAACATTGAACCTCCATGGGTCATATCATGTTAGTATTATACACCTCTTTGGTTTGCATGTCTAATCTTGGTTTCTAACATGGTATCAGAGCCTTGACATGCAACCCCTTCTCGTATTTTTGAGAAAATCATTGTAGACTTTGTTCGAGGTTCCTCAAGGATTTCATGCCTTGAGCCTATTTATGTGATGTTTTATATCAAATCGGGATTCACCATTGGATTCAGAGCATTGGAAAAAGTCGGGATTCACTTTTATTATTTTAATTTTGATCATCGTTAAGAAAACAGTCAGGATTTCAAGCTCTGTGATTTTTTGCATGCTCTCGAGGTAGCTGATTTTTCAAAGAATTTTGGGCACAAAAGGAGGTCACCATCATGTTCACAGTGGCCAAAAACACTAAGAACCCATGTTGTTTCATCAATTTTGGAGTAGTTAGTTTCTGAGGCAAAATTATTGTGCCAAGGAAGCAGTACAACCTCCTTGGCATGCTTCTCAAGGCTCGAACTTCAAAAAAAAATGCATGGTTTTGTAAATATTTTGGCACTACTAGAAGAATGGGGGAGCACCACCACCGCACCACCTAGTGGCCACCAGGAGCGGCATCGCCCCTTCACACCACCACGGCCACCCACTCAGGCCCCGCGGGCCCTTCTTTTGCTCATTGTCGGTCCTATGGGGGATCGGGCACTATGCGCCCAGCTCTCGGCCAGCCCCTCGGCCCCAGTAATCGGTCATATGAATGACCAGGAGTTCTACCCCAGCCCCCAGTCTGCCATCCCCTAGTCACGCACAGGACCAGGGGCTTATTTTTTAAGCCCCTTGGGCTACTTGATGTCCATATTGGCCATTTTGGAGCACCTTTCACTAAAACGGGTGTAACTTTCGCATATGGTGTCATTCTTTTTCAAAAGAGATACCATTGGAAATTTGATTCTGACGCAAATCTAGTGGTTAAGGTGGTTTTTCCATATTTTTCTCCAATTCTATTTTATATGTCCTTGAACTCAGATGTTATTATTTTCACTTCGGAGGGCATATCTTTTGACTCGGTGATCCCTTTTTCACCATTCTTGTGGCATTGGAAAGCTAGTTCAATCCTCTACATAGATCAGAGGTCTAATTTTATTTTCTATTTATGAATTTTTAGCATTCCATAATTTTTCAATCATTGGGTATTGTAATAAATGAACTAATATAAAGTTCCATCAGGGGGGTTTCTTGCATAATAATTTGATTAGAGTGTGCATGCACTTTGATCTTCATCTTGTTTTTTGATGAAAAATCGCATGGGTTGTATATGGTTTCTTAGTTTCTTTTGGCCATATTTTTTCTTCGCTTGACATATATCAGATTCATATCGGTTCACACTTTAGATTGAGAGCCTAAGGTTAATGATCCATCTTGGATCCATCTAAGTTTGAGAGCCATTAAATTTGTGGTTAATGTTCCAGAGTCTTTATAGTACTTATTTTCATGGAAGAGTTTTAGTCTTAGTTTGGCATCAACATCAAGATACACGGCTTCTAGATTTTGTCATCATTTTATCTACTGTTGCTTCATAGATTCCAGGGTTGTTCCTGTTTGGAGTTTTTGAGTGTTCCATGGTATCAGGTCTGTTGTTGCATTATTATGATTCTAATATGGTTTCTTTTAAACAAAAGTATCTTTCCTTGCTTGTTGGATTCAGGTTTCATTGTTACTCCACAGTGCTCTTCCAGTGCTTCTTTGTAGTAGATCATCTCATTGAGGGGGGAGGTTTGTCCCACTAGCTTTTCTCCTCTTTCTCTTACTCTTTCATTGCATTTGTACATGGGTACCTAATCAAGCCTTGTTGTCGGGACCCATTCATGCTTTCTTGCATTCATCTTAGTTTTAGGTGCATGATTTTTTAGTCTCCCTACAGAAGAGGAAAATAGTAAAAATATAGAGCTTTGCATGAAGATGTGCAAATTGATATATTCAGAATTAAGAAATTACATGAGATGATTTGCTTTATAATAGCAATGTATGCAAACCTAATGTTGACCTAAAAATAGCTCGACTAAATAAAGCTTAATTATTAATTAAGTAAACTAATTATTACCTAAGAAAAACCTAAGTAAACTTAATAAAGTGAATTAAATAATTAATTACACCAACACCCTCCCTTAAGTGCAACTTAGGGAGACTAAAAAAACATGCACCTAAAACTAAGATGAATGCAAGAAAGCATGAATGGGTCCCAAAAATAAGGCCTGATCAGGTACCCATGTACAAATGCAATGAAAGAGTAAGAGAAAGAGAAGAAAACCCAGTAGGACAAACCCCCCATCAATGAGATGGTCTGCTATGAAGAGGCACTGGAAGAACACTGTGGAGTAACACTGGAACATAAATACAACAAGAAAGGAAAGATACTTTTGTTTACAAGAAACCATATCAGAATCATAATAATGCAATAGAAAACCCAATGCCATAGAACGCTCAAAAATTCCAAATGGGAATAACCCTGGAATCCATAAAGCAACAGTAGATGAAATGATGTATTACTGAAATGAAGTGCAAGATTCAAGTTTCACCCTTCCAATTGCTAAAACATCCAAGTAATCTCCAAAAAACCCATCAGACCAAATCTGGACTAAGCGATCAACTTGGGAAAGATACAGAAAATGTGCATGACTGAAAAAATATAGCTCCTTAATACCTTTCCAATGCCGCAAGAATCACGAAAAATCAGACATCATGTCAAAACGTTATGAGCTCGGGAGACATAAATGAAGATCTAACTTCAGTTAGTAATAAAAATAACCAATAGAAAAATATGGTAGAAACACTAGCACCATTGGATAGTGCTCAGAACCATCTTTCCGACAATATCTCATTTGCCCAATTTCGACAACCGAGCAAAAATTTATGCCCGTTTTCTTGATTCTGCTTATTTTGCAAAAAAAAAAAGAAAAAAAAGGCCCTCAAAGTGAGGTGTTGGTCGCCCATGTGACCCTAGCGGCATATTATTTTAAAAAAAAAAACCCAAAAGACCTGCCGTCAATTAACTAGATGGCTGGCAGTCACCACTAGCGGTTACCGCTGTCCGCTGGCGATCACCACCACATCGAGCGAGCACCACAACCATGCGGTTGGTGGGCTCCACTGGAGCTCTGCTTCATGGGTGGTGTGCCAATATGGCACCGCTCCACAAGCGGTGGTTCGAAGGTGCCCATTTTTTAATTTATTTTTTACAAAAAAATTGCCTCGGAGTGTGTGTTGGGGAGGTCATACGACCTCCCTAACAAAAAACTTTTGCCTCGGTAACCAACAGCTTCAAAATTAACGATTTGACAAGCGTTCCTCAGGTTTTTGGGTACTCTGAATGCGATGGGGTTGTTCATTTTGCCTAAAAATACAGAGAAAAATTGGCTACCCCCAAAGCTTCCAAAAAATCACTAAATTTGAAGCCCTCACAGATCTGGCAAATGATGACCAAAATATGCAAAATAAAATCCAATTTTTACTTTTTCCAATGCTCTGAATCCAATGGTGAATCCCAATCTAATCCAAAATGCTACATAGATAGGCTCAAGGCATGAAATCCTCGAGGAACCCCGAACAAACTCTATAATGATTTTCTCAAAAATCTGAGAAGGGGTTGCATGTCAAGGCTCTGATACCATGTTAGAAACCAAGATAAAACATGAAAACTAAAAGGCCTTCAACAGAAGAGAAAAACAATAAAAAATCAGAGCTTTGCTTGAAGATATGCAAATTGATATATTCAAAATTAAGAAATTACATGAGATGATTTGCTTTAAAAAAGAAATGTATGCAACCCTAATGTTGAACTAAAAATAGCTCAACTAAATAAAGCCTACTTATTAATTAAGTAAAATAATTATTACCTAAGAAAAACCTAAGTAAACTTAATAAAGTGTTATTAAATAATTAATTACACCAACACCCTCCCTTAAGTGCAACTTAGGGAGTCTAAAAAAGCATGCACCTAAAACTAAGATGAATGCAAGAAAGCATGAATGGGTCCTAGCAACAAGGCCTGATCAGGTACCAATGTACAAATGCAATGAAAGAGTAAGAGAAAGATGAGAAAACCCAGTGGGACAAACCCCCCCTCAATGAGATGACCTACTGCAAAGAAGCACTGGAAGAACACTATGGAGTAACACTGGAACCTGAATCTGGAAAGCAAGGAAAGATACTTTTTTATACAAGAAACCATATCAGAATCATAATAATGCAACAATAGACCTGATGCCATTGAACAATCAAAAAATCCAAACGAGAATAACCTCGGAATCTATGAAGCAACAATAGATAAAATGATGCCAAAATCTGGAAGCTGTGTATCTTGATGTCGATGCCAAACTGATACTAAAAATCCTCCATGGGAACAAGTACCATAAAGACTCTAGAACATTAACCACAAATTTAGTGGTCTTCAAATTGAGATGGATCCAAGATAGATCATTAACCATAGGCTCTCAATCTAAAGTGTGAACCAATATGAATCTGATATGTGTCAAGCTAAGACAAAATATGGCCAAAAGAAACTAAGAAACTAGATACAACCCATGCGAGTTGTTATCAAAAAATAAGATGAAGATCAAAGTGCATGCACACTCTGATTAGATTATTATGCAAGAAACTCCCCAATGGAACTTTATATTAGTTCATTTATTACAATACCCAATGATTATAAAAGGATGGAATGATAAATATGCATAAACAAAAAATAAAATTAGACCTAAGATCTATGTAGAGGGCTGAACCAACTTTCTAACACCATAAGAATGGTGAAAAAAGGATCACTGGGTCAAAAGATATGCCCTCTAGATTGAAAAAAATAACATCTCAGTTCAAAGACCTGAAAAATAAAATTGAAGAAAATATGGAAAAACCACTTTCACCACTGGATTGATGTCAGAATCCACTTTCCAACAATATCTTGTTTGAAAAAAATTGACACCGTATGCAAAAGTTACACCTGTTTTAGTGAAAGGTGCTCCAAAATGGCCAATATGGCTTGTAGGCAACCTAGGGGGCTTAAAAAAATAAGCCCTTGGTCTTGTGTGTGACCAAGGGCTGGTGGGCTGGGGGCTGGGAAAAGCCTGTCATCATTCATATGACCGGCTGCCATGGCTGAGAGGCTCGCCAGGGGTTGGGCGCATAACACCTAGTCCCCCATAGGATCGGCGATGAGCAGAGGGGCCCATAGGGGCTGAGCAGGTGGTAGTGGCGGCATTGCCCCAAGGCCACCACTCCTGGTGGCCACCGAGTGGAATTGCAGTGATGCTCCCTTGTTCTTTTGGTAGCACAAAAATATTTAAAAAACCATGTGGTTTTTTTTCTAAGTTCGAGCCTCGAGAAGTGTGCCACGGAGGCCCTACGGCTTCCATGGCAAAATGTTTTTGCCTCAAAAACCAATTGCTCCAAAATTAATGAATTGAAAAGCATTCTTAGGGATTTTGGCCGTTGCGAACATGATGGTGACCTTTGTTTGAGCCCAAAATGTTCTAAAAATCGGCTACCTCTAGAGCTTGCAAAATATCACCGAGCTTGAAACTCTGACTGTTTTTTCAACGATGACAAAAATCAAAAAAATAAAAGTCAATCCTGACTTTTTCCAGTGCTCTGAATCCAATGGTGAAGCCTGATTTGATCCAAAATGCTACATAGATAGGCTCAAGGCATGAAATCCTCGAGAAACCCCAAATGAACTCTGTAATGATTTTCTCAAAAATCTGAGAGGGGGTTGTATGTCAAAGCTCTGATACCATGTTAGAAACCAAGATCAGACATGCAAACCAAAAGGCCTTCCACATAAGAGAAAAACAATAAAAAATCAGAGCTTTGCATAAAGATGTGCAAATTGATATTATTCATAATTAAGAAATTACATGAGATGATTTTCTTGATAAAAGCAATGTATGCAACCCTAATGTTGACCTAAAAACAACTCAACTAAATAAAGCTTACTTATTAATTAAGTAAATTAATTATTACCTAAGAAAAACCTAAGCAAACTTAATAAAGTGTAATTAAATAATTAATTACACCAACACCCTCCCTTAAGTGCAACTTAGGGAGACTAAAAAAATATGCATCTAAAACTAAGATGAATGCAAGAAAGCATGAATGGGTCCTGGAAACAAGGCCTGATCAAGTACCCATGTACAAATGCAATGAAACAGTAAGAGAAAGAGGAGAAAACTTAGTGGGACAACTCCCCCCTCAATGAGATGATCTGTTGAGAAGAAGCACTAGAAGAACACTATGGAGTAACAGTGTAACCTAAATATAGCAAGCAAGGAAAAATACTTTTGTTTACAAGAAACCATATCAAAATCATAATAATGCAACACCAGACCCGATGCCATGAAACACTCAAAAATTCCAATTGAATGCTCCTAGAGTTTCCAAAAAATCACCTTCTACATGGTATTAGAGCCTTGATGTGCAACCCCTTCTCAGAGTTTTGAGAAAAAAATTGTAGAGTTCATTCAGGGTTCCTCGAGGGTATCATGCCTTGAGTTCATTTATGTAGAATTTTGGATCAGATCGGGCTTCACAATTGGATTCAGAGTGCTGGAAAAAGTCAAGATTGACTTTTATTTTGCAGATTTTGGTCATCATTTGCTAGATCTGTGAGGGTATCAAGTTCAGTGAGTTTTTGCAAGCTCTAGGGGTAGCTGATTTTTCGAAGCATTTTGAGCAGAAACGGAGGTCACCATCACGTTCATAGTGGCCAAAAACTCTAAGGATGTGTGTTGTTTGGTCGATTTATGAGTAGTTGGTTTGGAAGGCAAAAAACATTTGTCAGGGAGGCCGTACGGCCTCCCCAACATGCTCCCTGAGGCATGAAAATTGAAAAAAAAATCAAAAGACGTGTGTTTTTGGGGATTCACGCCAGTGCCTCAAATTCAAAAGGTTATGTCATCGAGCGGCCACTAGGCAGCCATAGGTCCACCGCTGCTATCAATGGTTCCCCCTACTAGCGATGTCGGCTCAAGCTCAAGCGCCGCCATGGGCCCCCTCTGCACCTACTGCGGTCCTATGGGGGACCGAGCGCTATGCACCCAAACCCCGACCGGACTCTCAGTACCCACCGCCAGTCACATGGGTGACCAAGTCCCAAAAAATTTTGCAAGGGGGGCAATTTTTTGTGGCGATGACTAGATGGCTGTCAATTTTTTTCCCATGAACTGCTGACATCATCAGTCGTACGACCCTCTTTGCCCCCTCCTAACCCCAGTTTGCCCAAAAGGAGCATTTTTTTTATTTTTGGCATAACTTGGGCATACAGTATCGAAATTGGGAAAACAAGATATCACCGAAAAGCTAGTTCTGAGCACTTTTTCCTATGGTGTATTTTATTTTTCAATATTTTTTGTTTAGCTACATTTATTTCTGTTTGAAGTCAGATGTTCATTTTTCGCTTTTGAGCTCATAACTTTTTGTCACAATCTCCAATTTTCGCTATTTTTGTGGCATTGGAAAGGTATTGAAGAGCTCTACATTTCTATCCATACACATTTTTTGTATCTGTCCTAGGTTGATTGCTTATTCCAGATTTGGCCCGATGGGTTGTTTGGATATTACTTGGATATTTTGGCAGTTGGAAGGGTGATATTTGCATCTTTGCACTTCATTTTGAGTAATACATCATTCAATAATCAACTGTTGCTTCATAGATTCCAGGGTTGTTCCCGTTTGGATTTTTTGAGTGTTCTATGTCATAAGGTTTTTTGTTTCTTTTTCATGATTCCTTGAGTCAATCAGTGACTCTCACTTGATTTTAGTAGTAAACATAATTGTCCTTCCTTGCTTGCCAAATTTAGGTTGCAGTGTTACTCTAGAGTGTTCTTCCAGTGCTTATTTGAAGCATGCCATCTCATTGTAGGGGGGTTTTGTCCCATTGGATTTTTCTTCTCTACCTCATTCTTTTATTTTTAAATGGGTACCTGATCAGGGCTAATTGTTGGGACCCATCTATGCTTTCATGCATCTTTTTTATAGTTTTTTAGCTACTTCCTAAGTTCATCTTAAGGGGGGATGTTAGAGTAATAAGTTATTACATTTAATTAATTATATCATATTGGTTAATTAATTCACTTATTCCTTTAGTTACTTAAGCTAAAATTAGGAACATTAATAATTGATTAATTATTAAGTGTGCACACTAGGGTTTCCTTTTAGGGTTTACATTAGGGTTGCATACATTGCTTTTATAAAGCAAATCATCTCTTGTGATTTTTTTTTCTAAATACTATCAATTTGCACATCTTCATGGAAAGCTATGATTTTTTACTATTTTTCTCTTCTATGGAAGGCCTTTTGGTCTACATGTCTGATCTTGATTTCTAACACAGTATCAGAGCCTTGACATGCAACCCCTTCTCAGATTTTTGAGAAAATCATTGTAGAGTTCATTCGGGGTTCCTCGAGGATTTCATGCCTTGAGCCTATCTATGCGGCATTTTGGATCAAATCGAGCTTCACCATTGGATTCAGAGTGCTAGAAAAAGTTAGGATTGGCTTTTATTTTTTTGATTTTGGTCATCGTTGAAGAAAATAGTTAGGGTTTCAAGCTCGGTGATTTTTTGCAAGCTCTGGAGGTATATGATTTTTAAGAGCATTTTGGGCACAAACGAAGGTCACCATCGTGTTCACAATGGCCAAAAACCCTAAGACACCTATCGTTTCATCAATTTTGGAGTTGTTGGTTTTTGAGGAAAAAAAAATTGCCAGGAAAGTCGTAAGGCCTCCCTCACACACTTCTCGAGGCTTGAACTTCAAAAAAAATAAAAATGCATGGTTTTTTAAATATTTCGGCACTGCCAGAAGAATAGGGGAGCACCACCATTGTGCCACTCGGCAGCCACCAGGAGCGGCGGCCTCCGAGTGGTGCCACCCCTTCACACCGCTGTCATCGCCTGCTCAACCCCCATGGCCCCCTCAATTGCTCGTTGTCAGTCATATGGGGGACCGAGCGCTATGTGCCTAGCCCCCAGCTGACCCCTCAACCCCAATAGCCGATTATATGAATGACCAGGGGATCCACCCCAGCCCCCAACCCACCAGCCTCTGGTCATGCATAGGACCAGGGGCTTATTTTTTTTAAGCCCCCTAGGCTGCCTGTAGGCCATATTGGCTATTTTGGAGCACCTTTCACTAAAACGGGCATACCTTTCACATACGGTGTTGATTTTTTTCAAACAATATACCTTTGGAAAGCTGATTCTGATAAAAATTCAGTGGTGAAGGTGGGTTTTCCATATTTTTCTCCAATTTTATTTTGTAGGTCCTTGAACTCAGATGTTATTGTTTTCACTCCGGAGGGCATATCTTTTGACTCAGTGATTTTTTTTTCGTCATTCTTGTAGTGTTGAAAAGTTGGTTCAGTCCTCTACACAGATTTAAGGTCTAATTTTATTTTTTGTTTATGCATGTTTATCATTCCATCATTTTGAAATCATTGGTTATTGTAATAAATGAACTGATATAAAGTTCCATCAGGGGGGTTTCTTGCATAATAATCTGATTAGAGTGTGCATGCACTTTGATCTTCATCTTTTTTTTGATGAAAAATCACATGGGTTGTATTTGGTTTCTTAGTTTCATTTGGCCATATTTTGTCTTAGCTTGACACATATCAGTTTTATATCGGCTCACACGTTATATTGAGAACCTATGGTTAATGATCCACCTTGGATCCATCTCAGTTTGAGGGCCAATAAATTTGTGGTTAATGTTCTAGAGTATTTTGGTACTTATTCCCATGGAAGAGTTTTATTCTTAGTTTGGCATCGGCATCGAGATACACAGCTTCCATATTTTGTCATCATTTCATCTACTATTGCTTCATAGATTCCAGGGTTGTTCTCATTTGGATTTTTTGAGTGTTCCATGACATCGGGTTTGTTGTTGCATTATTATGATTTTGATATGGTTTCTTGTAAACATAAGTATCTTTCCTTGCTTTTTGAATTCAAGTTCCAGTATTACTCCACAGTGTTCTTCCAGTGCTTCTTTACAGCAGGCCATCTCATTGAAGGGGGGGGTTTGTCCCACTGGGTTTTCTCCTCTTTCTCTTACTCTTTCATTATATTTGTACATGGGTACCTGATCAGGTCTTGTTGTTAGGACCCATTCATGCTTTCTTGCATTCATCTTAGTTTTAGGTGCATGATTTTTTAGTCTCCCTAAGTTGCACTTAAGGGAGGGTGTTGGTGTAATCAATTATTTAATTACACTTTATTAAGTTTACTTAGGTTTTTCTTAGGTTATAATTAGTTTACTTAATTAATAAGTAAGCTTTATTTAGTTGAGTTGTTTTTAGGTCAACATTAGGGTTGCATACATTACTTTTATAAAAAAAATCATCTCATGTAATTTCTTAATTTTTAAAAATATCAATTTGCACATCTTCATGCAAAGCTCTTTTTTTTTATTGTTTTTCTTTTCTATGAAAGGCCTTTTGGTTTTCATGTTTTATCTTGGTTTCTAACACCCATTATCATTTTCTCAATCCAAATCCTCTTAAATTCATTTAAAATTGTTATGTGAATTGACCTAGGTTCCTGAACCTGATCATTATCCTTGAACATCTGCTTAGGATTGTCATTTGTCCTAAGTTGATCATCATCCTTGGCCCTATCAATCCCCTTCCATCTCAAGGAAGATTTGGTGTCGTGATCATCAGTCTATCCTTTAATCTGATCAATCAACACTTTAATTCACCTAGGGTGATCTTTGAACCCAGTTTAGAAACCCTTACAATCATCCAATCAATCAATCCCTGATCTGATTCCAATCTAATCCAATTGTGTTTTTAGCCAATTATCCAATGAATTGATACATCATTTATCCAATGAATTGATCCATCATATATCCTATCAATCGATCTATCATCCAATCCAATCTTTATCCAACTATTCTATCCAATCCAATAATATTTATCCAATCCAATAAATCAATCTAAATCATCATTTAGATCATCATTTAGAAGCTTAGTTACATCTTAGATCACCTAGTTTTTTTGCATTTTCATGCCCATTCAGACCCATTCACAAGCAAAAAAATAAATGGAAGACCAACAAGCCCTAGGTTCCCAATCAAACATCCCACAAGATTCTAAAAATGTTCCAAATATCCCACAAGATCCCCATAATGACACCTCATCCCAATCCAATACTGACATTCAAAAAACCACACCACCCGATGATGAGAAAATGGTTAATCAACCTGAAGTCACTATTGATGAATACCTCAATGATCCTATTAATGTCCATATGACATATCATCTCTTCAACGAATGTGGGGATAATATTCTTTCCACCTTTCTCATGAGGGGAATCAAAACACCATCTAACTTTGATGCATCACAATATGCTACTACCCACATTCTTTCCACACATACCAATCCGCAAACTTCATAAAATGTTACTATAAATTCATATGTTCCCGAAGGTGTACCCATAGAAAACTGGTATCACCCTGAGTTTGGAAACATTTTAATACACCAAGTCGCTAGTTATCCTCACCTTCCAACCATAGCTTTTGTAGCACAAATTGAGCATCACAATCCATATGCCTATGGCATGCCTTCATGCATCCCTTCTGCTCCACTACTTTCATCTCAACATCCTGGTCAACCACCTATCAATACTAGGGGCACACCTATCCTTTCATTAATATTGGCTCCAAGATCTGCACCCACTAACAACTTACAGCCACCAAAATTCCAGCAGCATCCTACCAATCCTCACCAATCCACTTCATTGCAAACATCACCTCAACACACTACTATTGTTGTTGCTTCATCCCTACCACCTCATCAGCAACCATTTGTAGCACAACATTCCTATCCCACAAAAAAACATTATGATTCCTACACAACCACCACATCAGGTGACCTAAAAAACATCCCAGCAACTGCAACCACTGCATGGCACTTTAGTAATAGTTCTAAAACAACAACATATTCTAGCTCACCCATCTTACCAAAAAAGGCCACGGTAGCAAACTCCACCACAACACATACATATTCCTATGCAAATGAAAAAATAATCCTATTACACAATATCTTTATCATCCATCCAACACATACACTGCTTCATCCCATTTGAATTCGAATCCTCATCAAACTGGTCAAAACCAAACGCGGACCCAACCACCACCTTACACCAATCCTCCGCAGTCACATAACCATCCATACTAGCAGCCATCAGATCCACCCCCATACATAATGCATCATCCCATTATTGGGAAAAAATACCAATCTTATCCATCCTATCTCCAACAACAACAATCCTACCAGCAGGGTGCACCTTCCATCTCTTACTACTAACAACCATCATCATATCAACAAGGGGGTCTTACCTCTTTGTATTATCAAAATCCTACACAACAAAAGGGTGCTTCACCCACTTCTTACTACCAACAACATCCACCCTACCAACAAGAGGCTTCCACTCATCACAATCCATCATCCGCTTATCTACCATACATCAATTCACAATCCACTTATAACTCTCAACATGCCTATGATCCAACCATTGCAATGCCATCCTCATCATACCAACAATACTATCTGTACAATCAACCTAATCCAACTCCTACAACACCCATCAATAAAGACTTGCAAGAATTCAATGCTGCATTGAAGGATTTACTAGCTGGGACACCCAAGGAGTCATTCAAGTTTGAGGAAATTTGTCCCTATCCATTTGATCCCTCCATTTCCTTGGTTACCTTCCCTAAATAATTTGAAATACCAAAATTCGATAAGTACAAGGGAACCAAAGATCCCAAAGCTCATCTGTAAGATTCTTATGCCCAATGCAAGAATTTATGCACAATGACAACTACCTCATCCAATTTTTGGCTAAGGGCCTACAGGGAGTCGCCCTTAACTAGTTCATGGGCCTTGAAAAAGGATCCATCAAATCCTGTGCAACTATCGAAAAAATTTGTCTCCCACTTCTCCTTTAATATAGATAAGGATATTGACACGCTTGATCTCTTGAAATAAAAACACCATGATGGAGAGACCTTTGCAAGCTATCTACAAAGATGGCGAGCCTTAGCCAGTTGGATGAAATCCCCATTGCAAGAAAAATACATGGTTATATTGTTTATCAAAAATTCCCATTTGTACATGGCTCACAAATTCTAACTCCACTACATCACCACCTTCACGAAACTAGTGGAGAAGGGTCCTATCTTGGAAAGAGCCCTTGTTTCTAAAGGGCAAGTCCAAATTTTCAATTCTAATAAAGAGAGATCCTCTGGGGATAAATCTCGTTATTGGAATAAAAATAAGAATGTTATTAATGATGGTGTAACTAAGACCCAAACATGTCTAGGTGGCTACTACCTCACAAAAATATCCTCCTCAACAGCAACAGTCAATCCCAAACACCATATCAGTGCCCCAAGGAGCACCTTGACAACAATCAAATCAAAACAACCAAGAGGGAAATAAACGTCAGTTTACTCAGTTGGGAGAACCCCTTAGCATCGTATTTAACAATCTCCTCCAAGCTAACTACCCCATCAATTATCTGGTAACCAATTCCCTTTACAATTCCAAACCCAAGCTGACTTGGTTCAAAGAGAATGAGTATTGTGAATTTCACAAGATTAAGGGACACACATTAGATAAGTGTCAAAATCTAAAAACATATGTACAAAATCTCATAGATCGAGGTGAAATTCATGTGGATGCTAACATAGAATCTTTGTCTAATGCTCAGCTTTAAATATATCATAATTCTTTTCCCAAGCATACTCAAGGTCCTAGTACATCCAATTCCAATCTTGGACCTAGCAACAACAACAACCAAAATAACAGCACAAATAACATCAGTTATAAAAATGTGCCATACAATTACCAAGGTGTTGTCACATACATAGATCAAGTGGATCAATGTGTATCCATGATACGCTTCAAAGGAAAATATCAACAATGTGTTGTTACTACTCGTTGCACCCGCATCACGGTCCCAACAGCTCCTGCATCTACCCATCTGCCATCTGTCAGTTCGTAGTACAACATCCTTGATCACTTAGGCAAGACCTCGACTTATATTTCTATCTTAGACCTACTTAATTCTTCCCCTGTGCATTAGGACATCCTAAATAAGGCCATGCATAGCACCCAAGTCCCCAACAACATAGATCCTACACAATTCCAAGCATTGGTAGGAAATTTGTCCACAACTTACCAAGTAGGTTTCAGTCAGAAGGATATGCCACAGCTTGACTCAAGTCATAACCATCCCCTTCACCTTGAGGTTGGATTGAATTTTCATAAAGTGAATAGGGTACTAGTAGATAATGGTTCTTCCCTAAATCTTTGTACATTAAAGTTTATATAATAGGTGGGATACACCTAGGCTGACGTAAATAATCAGGTTATCACCATTAAAGCATATGATAATGCAAAATGAGATTCTGAGAGCACTATTTGTCTTCCTATTCAAGTGGGTCCCATTGTGCAATATACTATGTGTCATGTTCTAGACCTAGAACTTCCATATAACATCCTTCTTGGCTGCCCATGGATTCACACTATGCAAGTCATCCCATCAACCTATCACCAATGTTTGAAATTCCCATTTCAAGGGATGGAAGTAACCATATAGGCTGACCCTCAACCATTTGAATATTGTTGCACCCTAGAGGGTTCCTTTACACATTCTCATTACTTCCCTAGGGTAGAAATGGGGGCATCTCAGACATCATATTCTCATCCATCCACCAACACATTAAACACCACATCATCCACACCATTATCCACACCTAGTTCCACCATCACTAAGGTCCAAATCATTGATAAGGGATGTGGTGAGTAAAAAATGCATACAACATTGAACGTGGCAACCATGCCACCCTCACCCCGTACATATGGTCAACCATCTCAGTCAATTCCAAAAGATGAAGAGAAGACAATCACCCTCAATGCTCCAAATGTGGGGTCTAGCACTTTCCACTCTTCAGGATTACAACAAGATACACTCGAAGATGATATTAGCCAGTGGGTGTACCATGAAGAACCTAAACCATCTCCCCCTTAAAATAATATTTCCAAGAAGCATATCCCTGGCCTTCCAAGTTTGCTGAAAAACATAACTATCAAGGGGAAGGCCTTGGTGTAACAGAACAAGGTAGACAAAAACCAATAGAAGATTTTGTTCATCCGAAGAAGATGGGATTAGGCTATTATACTAAACAGAAGGGTCCTATGGCATCCTCTAGCACTTTTAACAATGTTAGTGTTGATGAAAGTTCCCTCAAGGATATACCATAGGATGAGTCCATCATACATGTGTACGATGACGTTGATCACATCGACCTCCCTTCCATGTTTGAATGCCTATCTGTCTGTACCATCACCTTATCCATCAAACACCCCAAACTTATAGATTATGACCTACAAGGTACAATACCTCCCAACACCTTTCCCTTAGTGGACCAATATGTGCATCTCATGGGATTGGGGGAAGATGAATGCCCTAGCCACAAAAATAAAAAAGAAACAAAATCAAAATGGATCACCTAGTCAAAACCTCACTGAGGCACTTTATGACTGTGAAAAAGTAAAAACAAAGGGCGTATGTACTAGTGAAAAACTTGAAGATGCGCTAGAAGATGGGTACATTCATCTCCCCCTTGTAAAAACTCAACTATTCGATTGATCATTCATCTTGATTGAAGAAACACAAGCAGTAAACTTGGGAACCGAAGAGAACCCCAAGATCACCTATGTGGCTAAGGCACTATCAAAAGAATAAAATTCTACCATCACCAAGCTCCTTAAATAAGTAATCAACTTCACCTATACATACTCAGAAATGTCTGGCCTTGATCCAATGTTGGTGGTACATCACCTAGACATCCATTCTAATGCAAAACATGTCAAGAAGAAACTCCACAAAATGCACCCTCAAGTGACCCTACTAGTTAAGAAAGAATTGGAAAAGTTTTTGGAGGCAGGATTCATCCGACCAATTGACTACTCCAACTAGATCTCCAATATAGTCCCAGTTGCTAAACCCAACAGAGATATCAGAATCTGTACATATTTTTGATACCTTAACATAGCTTGTCCTAAGGATGACTTCCCTTTACCAAATATTGATATGCTGGTTGATCTCACCATACAACATGAAATGCTATCCCTCATGAATGGTTTCTTTAGCTACAACCGGATTAAGATCTCCCCTGAGGACCAACACAAGGCTGCCTTCACAACACCTTGGGGTACATTTTGTTATAATGTCATGTCTTTTGGCCTCAAGAATTTGGGGGTAACATATCAACATGCCATGACAGTTATCTTCCATGACCTCATCCACATAATAATGGAAGACTATGTTGACAAACTATTAGGAAAATCAAGAACGAGGGAAGAGCACCCTACAATCCTCAAAAAGATCTTTGAAAATCTAGAACAGTACAAGCTACACCTCAATCTAAAGAAATGTGTCTTCGATGTCACATCCAGAAAGCTCTTAGGATTCATTGTCTCCCACAGAGGAATTAAGGTTGATCCTATTAAGGCCCAGGAAATCATGGAAATGCCTCCACCCCAGAATCTAAAATAGCTAAGAATTCTATAAGATAAGCTGCAATATATCTAAAGGTTCATTGCTCAACTATTCGACAAGTGTCATTCATTCATGCACCTCCTAAAGAAAGATATTGCTTTTAAGTGGAACCCATAATGTTAAATCAAATTTGATCAAATCAAAGAATATTTGGATCCTTCACCTATTCTCATGCCACCTATTCCGAGAAAACCACTCCTTCTTTATATTTCAGCTACTTTTGTGGCACTGGGGGCATTGTTAGCACAACATGATGAGTCATCCAAAGAAAGAGCAATTTACTACATTAGCTAGACTTTGGTTGGTTATGAGATCAATTATTCCCCAATGGAAAAGGCTTGCCTCACTGAAGTCTTCATCTCACAAAAACTTAGACACTACATGCTTAGTCATTCGGTCAAGCTAATCTCTAAGGCTGACGCACTTAAATATTTGTTATCAAGAACAAAACTCACTAGCCACATGGCTAAATGGGCCATGCTACTAAGTGAATTTGACATAGAGTATGTGGATCTAAAAGTAATCAAAGGACAAGTAATTACAGATCAACTAGTAGATGCTCCACTCGTGGATGCTTATCCTTTAGAAACAAAGTTTCCAGATGAAGGGGTCTTTTCAGTTTTGAAAGCCACCACATGGACATTATACTTTGATGGATCACACACTAACAATAGATTAGGAGTAGGAGTCTTGATCATCACCCCCCAAGGTGACTACATACCAAACTCATTCAGATTGGCCTTTCCTTGCACCAATAACATTGTTGAGTATGAAGCTCTTCTCGCGGGCCTTAAGATTGTAGTCCAATGGAATATTTCTTGCTTGCACGTATTTGGTGACTCGCAACTCGTTATCAGGTAGGTTAATGATGAGTTCCTAACAAAATATGACAAGTTGTTTCCTTACAAATGAATGGTAGATGACTTCAAGAAGTATTTATTCTCCATCCAATTCGACCAATTACCTAGAGTTTAGAATAAAGCAGTTGATGTCATGACCACCATCGGTTCCCTCCTGGACATGCCTATAGATTGTACTGAATTTGAGTTCCTTGTAGAGAAATTGTTAATCCCTGCATATGACATCCTTGAGAGTGAAATGGCATGTGACATTGTAGGTCCTAAATTCCCCTGGTACCAAGGCATCTACACTTATCTTCATGACAACACCTTTTCATCTGACCTCACACATAACCAGCAAAAATAATTTATCCAACACATAGCCCGTTACACCATCATAGGTGATACACTTTATCGACATGGGTATTGTTGTGCAGTTTTTGCACACATAGCCCACTAAAAGTTGGGAACCTCATTTTCTTTGTTTTTTGGTTTATAGGCCTTTCTATTTTGAAATTTTCCTTGCTTGTGCATGTGCTTTGATGTTCTTCCTACTATTTGGAATGGCCCATTTATGATTTACATTGTCAACCTTAAGTTCTAGGTGCGGTTTGGGTTTTTTGCTGAGTTTGGGAAAATCTGCCCTGTCCGGACTTTCCCAGTTTCCCTTTGGCGTTTGGAATTGGCTGCCATTTTGTCTGAGTCTGGGGAAATCCATTGTGTCCGAATTTCTCTGAGGTTTGTGGCTTTGTCGGATTTTTGGATTTTGGTCTTGGTCGTCTTGTCAATTGCATTAATGGCGATTGCACAACCTTTTGTGAGCAATGATATATTGAATTTTGTGAAGTGATTTTCCATTTGAGTTTGGAGTGTTGGAGCTTGGGAAGTGTCGCTAGATTTTGCATTTGAGGAGATTTTGAGTCCTGCATTCGGATTTCTGGGGGCATTGCTTGTTTTCTGCTCATGCTTGGAGGTTGTTTGTTGGCATCCTAGGTTTCATTTTCTCCTACTCAAATGGTATGTGGATATGCCCTCTTCCTCTTCTAGTTTTGGTGCTTTGTTGTGCGCTTTCATGTTATTTGTTGCTTCATCTTTTTCTTGTGTGTGCGCGCCATGTCTGGGCATTTGGGGTTTCCATTTTTTTTCCAATCCATCTAGTTGATCACTGAATATTTGCTTTGGATGGTATTTTGTTGATGTTTTCGGGGCTTGCTTGCCTTTGCCACAAACTTTCTATCCTTTTTGCAAGAAAGTTGTGCCTAAGCTTCTTTGTGCTTTCTTGGTGCAAGTTCTCAGTTTCTTGACCTAGGGCATAGCCAATCCCTTTCAAATTGTTGAGAGGGGAGTTTTAAATTCATGCTTGATCCATTTGGGATGTCAGTTAGATCATTTTCAGGCTGCAAGCTCATGGTCCATGATCATTTTGGTCTATTTGGGTGAAGATGAGGAAAGAATGGGCATTCGGGTTTTGTTTGCTTCATGAAATTCCACCCCTACTGGATTTCCTTGAGTCTCCATGTCTTTCCTTTATTCTTCGTATTTTTATTTTAAATCATACTTTTGTTTGCCTCATGGAATTTAGTTTCCTTCATATTTTCCTGGTGTTTGTGGCTGGGTCATTCTATCGGATTCGTGCTTTCATGGTAAACTTGTCTTACTTCCGCTTAAATCTGCCCCATTGGGATTTTCCCAAATGTTCTTGGCCTCCTTCATTTTCCTAGATTATTGAAACCATTGCTATTTTCGAGGATTTCCGTCTTTGATGGATTCTTTTGAAGTTTTGTGGGAATGAAGAATTTGATGATTATATGAGGAATTTACTTATTGATGATGCATTTAGATGATCAAATGAACTTATGCTAAGTGGTTTAAAGTTATTTCTTGATTGTATTGATTGATTGATTGATATTGTGGGGTTTGTATGTTTGTCCCACTGGATTTCGCCTGGTCCGTATTTCCTCAGAATTCCTCTCTAGTCTGAATTCCACAGAGGAGGATAAACCCTGAACTTTGAAACAATTGATGTTGGCATTTGTATTAGATCTCATTATGGTTGTTTTACTTGTTTGTAGGCAGGATCAAGACAAGATGTTGTTGGGCATGGCAAGGGAAAGGCAACAGATCCAAGTGCTGAGAGTTCTGCTATCTCTGATGTAGAAAAGGTGAAAATGGACATAAAGAGTAGGATTCTTGAGAGAAAATTGACTTTCGTCTGGTCAGGGATCACTGATACCAATGTGGATATGTGGGATTACGAGGAGTTCAAGGCTGAGATGGTAGTACCAAACCTTCCTTTTCTAGCTAGAAAAACTCTAGAATTTGGATTAGCACATGTAGCTGGTTTCCCCTCCATAGCACAATGTTATGAGTTGGTGCTTGAGTGTGCCAAAAACTATGAAAAGGGAACACAAAGGATTATTGGTCCCCAGGGAAGGATTGTGGCAAGCTTTGATCTTATTTCCATTGCTAGGACTTTTGATATACCTGATAGGTCACATGTGGTGGCCTTTGATATGAACACAACAAATAAATACTATGAGGAAAATGTAGTTAAGTCCCAGCAAGTGATCAATTCTTGGTTGGAGAAGGCCAAGTCTCATTTCTCCAAATTGCCAAAGTAGTTGTTCAGGCTCAAATTCAAAAGGAAATGCTACAATGTCATCACTCTCCTCTGCCGGTTGGTAGGGCTGAAGAGTGCAGGGTTGTTTGGGAGTTGGATGTTCAATTTCATTGCTCGGGTGGAGCAAGGTATATATTAGCACTGGGCAAGTGCCATAAGTGCAGTAATCCATGATTAGATGTGTAATGTCTTGCAAACCAAGACTTTCACCATGACCTCCTACCTAGTGTATGTATTGGCAAGATTTCACCCATATAAGGGGTTAAGCACTAGGGGTACATTTGGATAGGATGCAATATATGAGGCGTAACCACAACTACACTTGGCAGGAGGAAGCTATAGAAGAGAAAATGATGCTTTTACAATGTATATTACCAGGTTGCTGTAGGGTGCAGAGCATGTGAGAATTTTTGATAGGGCCAAGGAATTGATAAGGAGGTATGGGTCATGGTTCATTCAGTTCCCCACCTTCTCCTACATTAGGATTGATGGCTATCAAAGGGCTCCCTACAGACTCCCAAGGTACCCAATGGACCACATCATATTGTTGGAGGTCACTAGGAAGATTTGTGACTTTAACATAATTGTGAAAGAAGACAAGCATAAAATAGGGTTTGGGAATGATTTCCCCTTGAAGATAGGAACAAGTGAGGTATGTCCTTCCATCTAGTCAGCTCATGCTTCTTAAGAGGAGATGAGTACTTTTGGTCTCTCTTTTCATTCTAAGAGAGTGAGGTTTGATATTACTGGGGAGGCACAAAAGAAGACCAGTAGAGAGTACAACCACAAGAACAATATTGAAGATTATTGGGCTAACCTTGGTGATGAGTTTGATGTGAGGAAGTATAAATTCTCTAGGTTTCCAATAGACTTAGTAAGGTTTTACAACATAAAGGCCATCCTTGACCAAGTGGAAGAGGATGGAAATCTGATTCAAGGTCATATTGTCGAGGCTGTGAAAGACAAACCAGTTGGAGAGATTGACTGGTTGGAAGAAGAAAAAACAAAACTGGGGAAAATCATGACTCCTATGATCAAGTACACCAAAATATGGCTGAAGCACAAAATACTGGAGTTAGAAAGTGAAGGTATCCAGTGCATGTATGATTTGATGGGAGACTTGGAGTCTCATTCTTCTTTCAAGGAATCACATGAATAGGATCCTAAGGGTAGAGAAAAAGTAGATTCTCCCTTCAAGATTAAAGTTAGGGATGTTCAAACTAAGAAGGTAGCAGAAGAAGATAGACAAAGAAATCTTATTGCTAAGAAGAGGAGGCATGTTTCGAGGGGAGAAGCCGAAAAGGATAAAGAAGAAAAGGAAGAGATGGATGTTACTACTCCCTTGAAAAAGAGAAGAAAACTTGTGAGGCTATCACAAAAATAGGAGGAGGCTTCTAAGACTGATAAGGAAGTTAGGCCACCTATGGTAGAAGTAGAAAGTTTAGGGGAAAGAACACAGGTATATATGAGGAGGTCAAGGACTTCTTCCCCAAAGGATGTAGCAACGAAGGAGGATGTTCCTATGATTTGTCCTATCATTGAGCAGGAAAGAATTCCCCCTCCTCAAGATGCTCACAGTGTACAAGAAGAACCAAGGAAGGATGAAGATCCTAAAGACTTGGGTGAAAAGGAGTTCTAGGAGGGAGACCTCTACAATGCAAAGGTGGAAATTGATAGGGTGATCTAGTCGCCCTTGGTAACCTATGCAGATTCACCTGTAGAAGAGAAATTGAGAAAATCCCCTCAAGAGGAGGATATACCAGCTAAGATCCCTTCACCAGTGCATGTTATTGTAGAGGAGCAGTTGTTAAACAAGGAGGATCCAATCAAGTAAATCCCTAGTCTGCCAAGTGTTGAGAAGGATGCACCAAGTGTCCAACAGGAATAGGATAAGCAAGATACAGTGCAAACTAAGTCCACTATTCCATGTTGGTTGGATAGAGAGTTAAAGAGAAAATTGGTGATAGTAGAAGATGCTCCTCCCAATTGGGATGACTCAATGGCCAATATTGAAGAGGGGAAAACCAAGAAGAAAGGTAGGGTTGTGTCCAGGATTGAGAGGGATGGGTCAGGCAACATAGTGGCTCACATTTCTACCCCTGATCTAGACAAAGATAGAGATAATATGACTGCAAATTATTATGATGTGAAGACCATCGACTTAGGGCATGCTTCTATGGAGTAGGACATTGAGGAGTATGAAGGCTCTAGTGTTGTAATTGTGGGCAGATTGAAGAAGGCGGTACAAACCAGGCATAAGTTGGAAAGAGAGAATGAGAAATTGAAGAATTACTTGTAGGAGTTGATGAAACCCTTGTCATCTATTGGCTCCTCCTCCTCTACTACAGGTTTCTTGCCCCAAGAGACAATATTCGAACTAGAAAGAATGAAAGGCACTACACATGCCATGGTTGGTTGGTTGCAGGGAGTCTAGACCAAGGGAGATTGTGCCATCAAGGATATCTTGTCGACTATAAGGGATGCCACGAGGTAAGTGGATTGGTTGAAGACTATGTTGGCTCAGGACAAGGAAGACATTGATCTCCTATTGTAGAAAGTAAAAACAATCATGGAGTTTACTGAGGATAAACTAGTAAAGAGTGGGATTCTTCCTTTTCAAAGGGTTTTTGAGCCTTGGGAATGGTTTGAGATCCTACAGATGAGGCTAAGAGCCTTGAAGAAGATTCAAAAACAAGGAAGGCAGATTGAGGACACTTTGACTGACATTCATGATAAGTGTATCTCATTCTTTGAAATTATGACAAGGAGAAAGAAGTTTGCTCCAAAGCATTTCAATTAAGAACAACTTAGGAAATGGTGGAGAGATTTCTATTCCCTAGTCAGTGATGGTCCAGTCACTGAACATCAGCTAGATGATGCTGCAAATTACACTGCATTTATTGATAGGTATTTAACTAATATTGCTGATTGGGATGGTACAGTGAGGTAGGCAAGAGATGACTTTAATTCTCTTGAGAAAAGAGTTTGGGTTTTTCCTATGCACCTCTTTCTGTATTGGATAGTATATTTCTGGCCATGCATGGTGAAGAGGATCGAACTAAGGACAAGGATGGGAAGTAATTATATGGGGCTACATCAAACTGTGTGCTTCCCATTATCTACATGCATTGGGCCAACTTTTTGAGACCACAGGTCGACTTGGATGAAATTGGTGCAAATTGCACATTCCATGTTGTGTTCGAATATATTTTGAGGCCTACCTCTTGTATGGCATTTTTATTGTAAACTCTTAATTGATCCAACCTATCTTGGGGGATTCTCTATAAAATGGGAATGTTGCCTCACTTTTTGATATAGGAAAATAGTTGGAGAGACAAGTGATATAAGAATAGGCCTAGAATATAGATTTGAGTGAATTAGGGTTTACTTTCAAGCAAATATTGTAACAAAAGGCTGAAATTGTTGCCATTTTGCATGATCTAATATAATAAAGGATATTGTGATTTGATATCTCCCTTGTGTTAAGTTTATCCGGCATGGTTCTTGTTGTTCTATCTTTAAAATTGCTTAAGTTCTTTGTTAGATATTTTGATAATGCTTAGGGTTTCATGTTTGGAATGTTTGCAGTGATCTCTAGTACATACTTTTTGTAGTTAGCTAACTGCTAGCTGCTTTGCAAAGTTATTCTAGACTTAAAATTGTGCTTAGTTCAATTATCAATGTTTATTCATTTCAGTTGCAATAGGATTGTCTTGAACAAATGTTTATGATTTGAAAATCTTTAAATACCTCAAAATATTGCACTATTCCTATGAGATTGTAGATTTATCTAGGTCAAATAGAAAGTAGTTTATGAGAGATTGGTCCATTTTGAGCATATTATCTTTGGAATTTTCAGTCTTAGGGTTAGAATTAGTCTTAGAATTATCTTCGAAACATTTATCTTTTGTTATTTATTTTATTATCTATGTTCAATTGAGGATTTCAAGTATTAATTCATTATTTAAATATGATAGATTCAAAGTCCAGTATTTTCTTGTAGTAAGGTCCCCTTGTGATTACCAGCATTTTCACATTTATCACTGAGTTGTTTTGTTGTATTGTCAAGACCTGACATTAGAGACCTAGGGGTTATCTCTTTGTTCATATAAATTTACCTTTCAAGAGAGATAGGATATCATATTTTTTTTGAATTGTTACAGTGCAAAAAACACTATCAACAAATTGGCACTAGAAGGAGGGATTTGAATAAGCAAGCTAGAGCATTTTTTAAATGCCATTTCTCCTGAAAGACTTAGAAGAAGAGATAGATCCACTCTAGGAGAAGAGGAATTTCAAGAATTACAGGCCCCTACTAGGTCAAGAAGGACCAGAGGAGGGGAAGAATCATCATCCTCTCACCCACTTCCATCATCTCCATTATCCTCATCTGATTTTGATTTTGAGGGAACTCCTATTCCACAACCACAACCAATTATAAATCTGCCATTACCACCTCCACCTCCGCCAATGGCTTTCTTCACTAACAACCCATCTCCATTGATCTTCAATAATTATAATGTCATGCCAAAGAACCCTGAGCATTTCTGCTCTAAGTTCCATACTCATGACCCCAATAGGACAACAAAGGAGCATATTAGGATTTTCCAGACTTGTCTAAGGGATAGAAGAATAAACCATGAGGATGTGGCATGTAGAATCTTCCCTTATTCCCTTGGGGAAGAGGCATTTTATTTGTATAATCACTTACCTGTTGCTCCCATCCATAATTGGACTAAACTAGAGACTGCATTTTTGCAGAAGTTTAAGATTCCCATTAGTGCCAATGAGCTATACCTACAATTTACTGGAGTGAAAAGGGAGATTAATGAGCCAATAGGGTCATTCAACAATAGGTTCCATTGATCTCACACCAAAATCCAAGCACCTTATGCTAGAAACAAAGACATTGCCCTAGAAGTTTACCTTGAAGCCCTGGATAGTCTTACAACCACTTTCCTTAAACAAAGGACTAACCCCCCAGCTAGTTTTCTCACTGCATATGTAGAAGTTGTGAAGGTCAGCATGGATTTAAGGAAACACTTATTAGGACCTTTTCCATCCTTAGGACCTCTTGCTCACCCTGGACAGGTTCAAGCCCTCAATCAGGCTTTGACTAGTCATGCTCCCCTAATGAATCCAATACCATCATTGCCTTTGGTCCCTCATCTAGGTCCTCCACTAACTCAAGCTCAACCCATGACATATTATCCTCAATAGAGGGTTAATAAACCTCTTCATCAGAAACAAGTTGGTTTTCCTACATATTTACAAAATTCAAAAGTCTTCAATCAGGCTATTGGTTCTGGAGGAATACCTAGATACCCCCCTGGTAATGGCCTAGATAAGGAATGATTGGATGAATTATCTGAACAGGTAAAAAAACTAAATATGGAGGTAACTTATTTGAGAAATTAGAATAGCCAACTTTAGGCTGCTCAAAAGAACATCCAATCTAACCATGGTAGGGAGAACAAGAATTTTGAAAGAGGGCAATATTTTGACAGAAATAAAAATTATGACAAAGGACAAGGCTCTGGTCAGAATTTTGATAGAAGACAAGGCTCTGGCCAGAATTTTGATAGAAGACAAGGCTTTGGCCAGAATTTTGATAGAAATCAACAAGGTGGACAAGGATTTGATAGAGGGCAACCACCTAGGTAGAATAGATCATGGAATACTGGACCTAATAATGGAGAGATTCCTACTCCCTTGGATCAACCTTCTACTCAGGAAAACCTCCAAATGGTGTATACTTGACAGAGGAAGCTTTTTCTAGATGGTGTAGACTTCATAAAACAAGTCAGCATTCTGAGTTGGATTGCACTGATTTTTAGACTGCTGCTTCCATATTTCAATATGAAGTTGAGAACAATTCCAGTAGTCGGGAAATTATGCCCTCAAATCCCTATGATTCTCCAGTGCTAGTACTAAATCATGCACCATTTCCAAAGGGTGGGGAAAATGAGCCAAAAGAGGAGTCTAGTGATTGGGAGAATGAGGTAGAATAGGTG
The DNA here is from genome assembly GCA_007115665.2 of Sequoiadendron giganteum. Taxonomy (NCBI): domain Eukaryota; kingdom Viridiplantae; phylum Streptophyta; class Pinopsida; order Cupressales; family Cupressaceae; genus Sequoiadendron; species Sequoiadendron giganteum. Next base: position 77,280,002 of record CM021109.1, read on the forward strand.
TTAAATGAAAATGAGATCTCACAATTGTTTAATGAAGAAAATGTGAATGATAATGGCCCATTGGATGAGGAGGAAGTTAGTGTTGAAGAGGTTCAGATGTTTCAACAACCAACAAATAAATATGATTTGAGAAATAGACCCAATAGGAGATCGCAAGTTGGAGGTCCTTTCACTACTTCTATTCCTCCTAACAATTTTACTACTCCACTGGATCTGCAAGCTATTAATAATCCACCTTATCCTCATGTACCAACACAGTACTTGGCAAAGGGAAACAATGCTGAAGTTTCAAAAGATACAAAGGTTGTTGGCCACAAGGAAACCCATGCCGATATGAATGTGGAGCAATTGGGTGAATATGTGACTGAAGAATTCAAGAAAGTGAAGGTAATTCTTTCTATTTTTGAATTATTAAGAGTATCTCCTATTAGGAATGCAGTTTTAGGGTCATTCGATCCAAAAATAGTACCGTAGGGGGTAACCGCCAATGACGATGTTACTAGGTCTTCTGATTCACAGACACCTAGAGGTCAGATCCCACCTGTAGACAAAGGGAGAGATAATGATAAGGTTCAAGTTGCACAAGCTAACACTCAGTTGAGTTTGTTTCAAGGCAAGATGGAAACCCCTCCTTTCATAATTTATGTTCACATGTTTGGAAAGAATTTGCATAATTGTCTTCTAGACTCAGGAGCATCTAAAAATGTTATGCCTTTTGTTTTTTGCAAAGCATTGGGTATTACCCCTATAGCCTCTCAAAATAAAGTTACCCAATTGGAAAAAATAGAGGTAAGTGTAGTTGGATAATTGAATACGATCCCCATACAGCTTGCATTGGATCCTAGGGTCCAACAAGTGATCAACATCTAGGTTGCTAATATTCCTGATACTTATGGTTTGATTCTAGGAAGGGATTTCACTAAGGCATTGAATGGTTATACCTCTATAGATCATTCACACATGTGGCTACCATGGAAAGGAGTTCCAAATCAGATCAGGATTGAAAGAGAACCCCGAATGATGTATGTAATCACTGAATACTAGAATATCTTGAATGAGGTGTTGGTGTCTGAAGTTAGCATGGGAAATTATCTATTGGCTGCAGTAGCTTCAGAGGATGAGGAGGTCTTTATGTTACAGGACCCTTTAGAAGAATTTATATCAGAGGTCAGTAATTCTGGACTAGCGATTACACAAATAGGTGAAACTGATGATCAAGAAGATGAATGACTTAGTTTGTTGGATAACTTTTGGGAATTCATCCAAAGGTGTATGGAAAATCAGATACATCTCAGAGGGAAGATGAATTTTGAAGAACTATTGCTTCCCAATTGGTGTAGAGTCCATGATGCTCCTCACTCCAAGTTGGACTGTGATTTATATCAAACTGTTGTGGAACAGATACATAAATACATTAATCCAGTCCTGACTATTGGACTTGAGGTACAAATGGAGTTAGATGATGTTAAGGGTGAAAGCCCAATGCCTCCCGAGAAGCCCCTAATTACAAGCAAAGTAAAGGATAAATTAAGACCATTGGAACCTGATGGTTGTTGGACATTAAGATTTGATAGGTCTAAATCTATGCAATGTGTTGGAGCAGATTTGAGTTGATCAGTCCCAAAGATAAGAATTATTTTGCTGCTCACAGACTCCAATTCTAATGAACTAATAATGTTGTTGAATATGAAGCTTTGATCCATGGCTTGTTGATGGCATCAAGGAAGAAAGTTAATATATTACAGGTCTTTGGGGACTCTAAATTAGTAGTCAAACAAGTAAGGAAATAGTATTTGTTCCACTACAAGAGAATGGCCAATTATAGGCATAGAGTGTGGGATCTCATCGAGGAATTTGATGCTTTCAATATCCAGTTGATCCCTCATAACAAGAATCAGGTTGTTGACTCTCTAGTACAAGCTGCTAGCACCTTGCAACCTTTATCACTTTCAAGATTGAAGAGGTTTACAGTCAAACTCACTCCAGTACCTTCAGTGCTTGATAACATTACTAATTTCTAGGTTTTTGAAGATGATAAGCATATTTTGGATTTTCTCATGAGTTATGATGTGTTTTCTTCTCAATTCATTGATGAGATGGAACCCCAAGAAGTAGAGATAGACTTGGGAGGAATCATTAACCCTAAAAACAACACTATTCCAAGGGGTATGGTTCAGTTCAAACGAATCTTTGATTTGGACAGGATAAGAGATCAGGAACAACAAGTTAAAAGGGAATCTCTCATGGGCCAGTGTGAAACATATAATATTGGGACATCGGATGACATGAAGAATGTTTTTATTGGTAAGGTGTGTACTCCTAAGGAAAGGAAAGGGATTATTGATGCATTGCACATGTACCCCAATGTGATAGCTTGGAGTTATGAAGATTTGAAAACATACAATACTTCAACTATTACACACACCATTCCTTTGAAGACAAATGTCAAACCATTTAGACAAAGACAAAGGCAAATCAATGCTTTGTTAGAACCCATTATTCAGAAGGAAGTGCATAAATTATTATCAAGATGAATTATATTTCTAGTAAGACACACTACTTGGGTTGAAAATCTAGTTCTAGTAAGAAAAAAGAATGGAGAAATCAGACTATGTGTGGATTTTAGGAATCTGAATAGAGCATCAAAAAAGGACAACTATCCAGTTCCTTCACTGGATGAAGTGCTTTAGATTGTTAATGGATCTCAAATAATGTCCTTTTTGGATGGCTATTGTGGATACAACCAAGTTATGGTGCATTATGAGGATAGGCGCAAGATTGCCTTTACTACAAAATGGGGAACTTTTGCTTACATAAGGATGCCATTTGGGTTGATCAATGTTGGAGCTACATTCCAAAGAGTTATGGATATTGCCTTCAAAGTTATAATTGGTAAGTGCATCATTATTTACATGGATGACTTGACAATTTTTTCTAAAAAATGGGATGATCATATAGAAAATTTATGCAAAGTATTCCAAAGGTGCAAGGAGTTCAATATTTCACTTAATCCAAGGAAGTAAGTGCATTTTTGGAGTTACAGAAGGAAAATTGCTAGGACATATTATCTCAGAACAAGGTATTTCTATTGACCCTGAACGAATACAAGCTATATTGAAGATTTAGCCTCCCACAAGTAAGAAAGAGATGAATTCATTCTTTGGTAAGATTAAATTTTTTAGAAAATTTATCACTGGATTTGCATAAATAGTGAAACCATTGAATGCTATGTTGAAACAAGAAGAAAAATTAGAGTGGAATGCAAAAGATAAGTAGGCATTTACAAAAATCAAGAAAGCTATTGTTGAGGCCCCTGTATTGGTGAGTCTAGATTATGCTAAGCCTTTTTACATATATTCATTTGCTTTTGATCACTCTTGTGCTAGAATGCTAACCCAAAAGTTACATATATTCATTTGCTTCTGATCACTCCTGTGCTGGAATGCTCACCCAAAAGTCCGATCAAGGTGATGAACATCCTATAGCCTTCATGAGAACTCCCTTACAGGATGCAGAATTAAGGTATCACAATGTTTAAAAGAAGGCCTATGCTTTGATTATAGCAGTGAAAACGTTTAGACACTATATTTTGAGAAATAAGGTTTTTGACATAGTGCCTGATCTTGTAGTAAAGCTATTGTTAATGCAAAATGAGTTGGGTGAACAAAGAGTCAAATGGGTGACTATGTTGCAAGAATATGATATGGAGATTCAACCCATGAAATTAGTAAGGGAAGAGAGACTCACAAAGACAATGGTTGAGACGGGTCCTGATCTCATAGCTCAGCACTATTATCTTCATGAAGTATCTCCAGGAGATTGGTGTGATGAAGTCATTTTTTATTTACTGAATCAGAAATGTCCTGATCAGCTTAGTATAGTTTAGAGGCGAGATTTGCACCTAAAGAGTGGAAGTTTTATGATGAAAGGATCTATCCTGTATAAGAAAAATCATGAGGGTGTATACCTGAGATGTTTGGGTAAGGAAGAGGTTGCCAGAGTGATGATTGAATTTCATGAGAAATATGGCACAGGCCATGGTTTTGCATCATCCTAATCTGAGCTTGTGTCACCTCATCACTTTGGTCATCTCCATCTAGGGTCATTCATCATGTTTGTCTCCATCTAGATCCCATCTTATCTTTGGTGATCTACGTTGCCCCTGTGCTTTCACGTAGGCAAGACTGATTATTTGATCTGCCCCAGGGGATTTGTTTCCTATCATCTCTTGTCATTTTTCTTCATCCTTCATGAACTATATTTCCCCTACACTTTCACGTAGGCAATTCAATCAATTGACCTACCCTTGGGGCTATTTTTGTTGTCTTTTCCCGTATATCCATCTTTTTCGAACTACATTGCCCCTGCGCCTGCACGTAGGAAAGGTTGATCACTTGATCCACTCCCAAGGTAATTTTTCCATCATAATCCATCACCATTGTCCTCTTTTCGATCTTATTCATCATTCATCTTTCATCCTTTTCAAACTATGTTGCCCCTACAATTGCACGTAGGCAAGGTTGATCATTTGATATTCCCCTAGGGATTTCCTTTGCTTTTATTTTGTGGTCAGTCTATCTGATCATTTTCATCCATCATTTTTCTTCATCATCCTCTTTCTAATTTTATCATGGTATTTTTCCTAAACTACGAGGGCTCTGCACTTTCACATAGGCAAGTATGATCTTTGGTCAACCCCCAAGCCCCTAGGTCTTTAGGGTGAGTCAGTCTTGTGTCTTGTTGTCAAGGTATTTCCTTATCTCACTAGTGCTTCACAAATGGAATCCATTTATGTCATGAGATTTGATCAATTTCCAAATATCCTGTCATTATCAATATTTTGTTTTAGCATCCATCTTTGGTCTCAACAGGATGTATCCTTCCTAACAGACTACATCAACCCCATCCATCATCTTGATCCTATGGCAAAGGATGTTTTGAGATTGATTACAATCTTTTGATGCTTTTGGTTTTTGTTTATTATTTGAGCTCCCTATCATCACTCGTGAAGACCACCATGATCTCTCATATTATGGTGTGTTTTGACAAGTTTACATAGGGGCATATCTTGATTTTTCTTTTGTTTGTTGTTTTCCTAGTTGTCCCATGTAGTACCCACCAAGACCCTAAAGGTCTTTTGTTACACTAGGACATCCTTTTGTTCTTGTGGTTATCCCAATACCTGGCTTGACCAAATTCATTGCAACTTTGGGGTATTGGGATAGCCTTCTTATTTGTTGTGTTTTTTTATGCATTAGACACTAATTCGCCTTGGTCCATATACCATGGTACCTGGTGTCTTATGCCTCATCAATGCACATATTTTCCTCATTTCTCCCTCCATTTTACATTCATGTTCCATCCTTCATCCTTTCTTTCACATGGCTGGGATTCTGGTTGTGGCTCGTGATTCCTTCCATTTCCCCACTATTATTATGGTTCTGTGGTGTGTTCCTTCCTTCCATCATTTTCCTTATTTAGATCCTTCCATTTCCATTTAATTCTTATTCTCATTTCAGTTCATTCGTGTGTCCACTGTTGTGTTGGTCTATGTCTCCATTTCTGCTTTCATTTGTGTCCATTGTTCCATTTCCCATCCATGTCCTTCGTGTGTCATATCCATCTTGTCTGTCCTCCGTGTCCATCCATCCGTCCATGTGGTCGTGTCCTTGTCCATGTCCATTCCATCATGTCCTTGTCCTTCCGTCATCCTGGGTGTCCTTCCTCCGTGTCCATCCATGCGTTTCCATCCTTGTCCGGCCTCGTGTCTTCCTCCATCCATGCTTGGGGATCACGGCTCCCTCAGTCTGTGTGGTCTCTCTCGTGTTGGGGTCGGGTCGGGATGGTCGGTCTCGATTGTCTTGGATCGGTTCTCGTGCTCCCTCTCCTTCCAGGTCCTTTCCTCCATGCCACCCACCATGGGCCTCCATACCTTCCTTCTGTCTCCATCCATGGCTTCCTCTGGGGCTGTCCACTCTCCATGCTTTGTACCTACCCTGTCCTTCCTTATCTCACCACCCTATGCTATCAGTATCTTCCCCTACACTAAATCTCTCTCCATAGCCTATACTTGTGCCACTAGTACATCCCTCTCCCCTGTCGGACTTGCACCTATGAGTGTAAGACATCACTCTCGGTCTCTATCACCTATACCTGAGCCCTAATGGTATCCTCCCTCACCTACATCAATCCCATATCTCCCACTATCTCCTCTGCCACCTACACCCTATCACAGAGCTCATACTGCTCCTACCTCAACTCCATCCTCTCTCTCAAAAACCCTTATGCCTACCTACTCAGGTCCTCCATATGCCTCTTTGCCTCTGCTAGAGCCTCTATTGGTCTTAGCTTGGTCCCTCCTTTAGACTCTTGCTGAGCCCCCCTACCTGCAATATCATCATAGTATCCTCTAGTCTGTCCCTCTCCCATCTTGCTGACTCCCCTACCTCATGTTCCCTCGCTACCTTTCCCTCCAAATGAGTCACCTCTTCTTGTAACTCACTCACCTCTACTCACAGCTCCTCTATCTTTGCTCATAGCCTCTCCCCCTCCCTCTACATCTCTATCTCATGCTGCAACATCACATTGGCCACTACCCGAAACTCCCACTCACTCTCTACTAGTTGGGCTTGCAACACAAGCACCTTTACCTCCAATCTACTCCTCGCTGCCTTCAAATCTCTCAACCTCTGCTCAATGATATGTAATATTGCCTCGACTCCTCTCAATCATGTAGCCAGATCCTCTACTGCCAGTGGCATCATCACCAATGGAAGAATATCATGTACCTCTATCTCCATCTCCTCCACTCCTCCCACATCCCCTATGTTCACCCCCTTGACCTCATCCCTCTCTCCCATTGCCTCTACGTCCTATCTCTCCTCCTCGAGCTCGACTAATGCTCTCTATCTCCTTCTCCTCTTGCCTACCTACCACTGACTTGTGGTCTTAGCTCCCCCTACCCTCTCTCCTATGGATTTTCTACCCTCCGCTAACCTCCAACCTCATCTCCCCCTGCCCTCTCTCCTACGACTTGGCTACTCACGCTACCTCTGACTCTTCTACCCTAGCTACCTCTAGCACTCTCCTCCTCCGTCCTCTTGCTCTGATTGCCTCTGGCTCTCTCTATTGATGTACTCCTACTACGGTTTCCCTTGGATACTCTCCTCCTACTTGAGCTACTCCAAACCCTCTCCTCTATTGCCCCCAGCCCTACCCACCTTTGGCTCTCTCCTCCTCCTCCTCCTCCCTCCCCCTCTACTGCCAATTTTATCTCATCCTCTAGGTCGAACCCTAATGCTCCCCTGATCAGATCCTTCGAATTAATTTGTATTGGTCAATGTCGCATAAACCATATTGCATATCTCATAGTGATCCCTACATCTACCAACCCTAAAGACCTTCTTGGGTACTTCACTAGCTCCCACACCAGTGTCACCTAGTGCTCCTGTACAAACTCGACTGAAATTGGCTCACCCAAGAGTTGCTCCTATTTAATCCATCTAAATCTATCTAAAGCACCTAGAATATCCTGTATCAACCCATACTACCTCATCACTCGGTCTAGCCTATGTGACTCCACTATCTGAGGCTCCTTCCCAACTATGTAACATCAAGTCATGAAGTATCCTTTATGTCTATCCTCATCCTACTCGTGAAGTGGCATGTCATATATGACCTCCACAGTATATCCTCTTCCTCTAGATCATCAAAAAATCTCTTCCACCCATCTAAATCTCTTGGTCCTTGATACTGCCAAACCCAGTCATACTCTGTATCGTACCAATAGGCCATCGTCAATGTCCCATCATACTCTCACCACATATTGCTTGGACACACTGATGTGCTCCAAGGCCCATACCTGAAGTAATGTCACATGAAACACACTGAGCCCCTCCCGATAGAATACCATGTGCATATCTCTATACAACTGTGCCAGGATGCATGGCCCCCATGCAAACTCCCCATCCCTCTCCTCGACAATGTGTAAGATAACCTCCATGTAGTTGAGGCTACAGAATCTCCCACTCCTATCTAATATGAGTATCCCGCTGATCAACCTGCATAGGTACAACAATAGTGGTGGTACTCTCAATCCCAAGCATCTATCCACATCCAACATATTATTCTCCACTGGTATATCCTCTCGCTCGAATAGGATCCACATGGTATGATCCAACGCCTCCCCCTCTGACCTCATGACACTCACCATATGCCCTGCTATGGGTAGCCTCAATATCCACTAGACATCCTCTAGCATCACTATCATCTCCCTTGTCGGGAGATGAAATCTCAAATTTATTGAATCCTAGCGCTTGATCAGGGTTGCCAACATTACTTGATGTACCCTAATGGATGAATACCCCAACATGTGTAGAAGCCATGCCTAGGCCAAAGCCTGATGATTCACTCCCGTAATTGCATGTTGTGTTGCCTCCCTCACCTCGGATCTCCTCTTTTGAGTCTATAAGATATCGAACTACTGCAACCATACCACACAACCTGTCAATCACCAAATCCTTGCATCAAGCTCTTTTTCACATTAAATTCCCCTAACACTCTTCCCTGGGCTAATCTTCCTAAGTTATCCCACTTCCTTCTTTTTCTCACACTTCAACTTCTTTTCTTCTAGCCCCCTTTCTTCACCTTCTGCAGAACCACCCTTTCGGGTGTAGCCACCCCTGTTGGGGCGGCGCCACCTTTCCCGGGTGCAACCACCCATCCCAGGGTGGGGTCACCCCTTTCGGTCATTGCCGCCCATCCCAAGGTGGGTTCATCCCTTTTGGGCATGGCCACCCCTTCTAGGTGCAGTCACCCATCCCAAGGTGGGGCCACCCCTTTCGGGCATGACTGTCCCTCCTGGGGCTTGGTCAATCCCACACGGGGTGGGGCCACTCCTCCCGGGCATAACCACCTGGGCGTGGGGCGAGGTCGACCCTCCCAAGCATGACCATGTGTGTGCAAGGTAGGGCCACCCCTGATCGGGCCTGGACACCCCTGCATAGGGCGAGGTCACCCCTTCCGAGTACGACCGCCCCTACTCAAGGTACATCACCCCATCTCAAGGGAATCCACCTCTACACTCGGTGGGGTCGCCCCTTCCAGGCGTGGATGACCCTACATTGGGCGGGGTCACCCCTGTGTGGCACCAAACCCCAAATTTTCCTCTATTTTACCTATTTTTTCTCCTCCAACCCTTGTTTTCCCTCCATGTTACTATTTGGCATTTCTTCCAACTCGCTAGGTGAAATTAATTTTTCCCTTCTACCCATTTTTCTAACCTACCCCTACTCCCAAACCCAGATTTTCAAATTGCATTTAACTTCAAAAATATATTTTAAAATGCTAAAAATCATAAAGGGGGTTTGAACCTAATCTAGTGTGGGACCGCACGCTCATGGTAGAAGCTCTGCACCTCGTCCCCATGATGGATGAAGTCATCATCGTAATCCTCCAGTATCTTCTCTCTCCTTCTCTTTCCTCTTCTCTCCTCTCTCTCTCAACTGCCAACTATCCAAATGAGGAATAGTAATTCTAAAATTACTATTTAAACCCTTCCCTCCTTTTCCCTTTTTAAAATAAAGGGTATTTTTTTGCTTTGTTTAACTTTCTCTCCGTCAATTAATCCTCCAACTTCCCAGGGCCACCATTTGTGTCTCGTGTGTCCATTTGACTCTGTTCAAAAGCCATTTTTATGGAATTTTGAGCTCTATCCAGTAGTACCTTCCATTTCTTCATATCGAGAAGTCACCTGGAGCCCCTTTTTCTTCCCCTACCGCCCTCTCGAGGGGGCATACCCTATCAAATTCATCCATACCTCCTTCTTGGTCATTCTATTGCATGATTGGGGAATCTCCCTTCACTCCCCTCCATTTGAGTAGCTCATGTAACCTCTCTTGTGTTGGGGCATCTTTTTCTTGTCACTTCCTCTATAGATTCATCTGCATTTATTTTTTTTCGAAACAGTGTTATTCTAAAAATATTTTGAAGAGGGGAAAAATGTAGACACCTAAATTTGACCACTTTCATATGGTCAAAATCCTATCATGTATTCATCTAATATGTCTATATTAATTAAATGACATATTTAATTAATATTATCCCCTTTCTCTAAGGTTCCCAAAAAGTATTTAATTAAATACTTTATCCTTCACCATTTCCTCTCTAAATTAAATAAATCAATCAATTTATTTAATTTACTCAATTATCTTTTTTAATTTTTAATTCATTTTTTCTCTCTCATTGTCCCATCCTTCATAACCTTTCCACTAATTTGGGTTAATCTAATTAATCCCTCATTAGGATGTGCATATCCTTAATTATGATTAATGTCACATCCTCCATATCTAGCCACTTGCCTCTAATCCTCATTAATTTACCTAATCACCTATTTGCACAACTTTAATCCTAATCACTTACCTTTTCTAGCATGTCCTTAAGTCAACCTTTCATGGTACTTATCTTATTTGGGTTGACCTCTTCCTCATGTGAATTAAAAATTCAGACTTATTCCCCACATGCATTTGTCTTCCCCATGACCTCTCAAAGGTCACATCAAGTACATGGGACAAGGACCTCCTTTTGGAGGGCCTTGTCTTATCCATGGGTTTCTTCCAAGATTATGAATTTTAAATTCAATTTTATTCCTCCAATGATTTCTTCAACCCCCATGGTCACAAGAGTGGACTTTCTAAAAGTCCTCACTTGTCACTTTCATCCCCACTTAGGGACAAGAAATCCATTTTTTAGGAAATCCTCTTCAATCCCAAGGTACTTGCAAGTACCTTGGGACCACATGGTATTTTCCACATAATTTGTACCCTTTCCATCTCACCATTTCCTTTGGACACTTCATCCTCCACATGGAAAGATGTGAGGGCTTGTGAGTCCTCAACTCACCATAGCCCTCCATCTTGGCCATGGTGGCTCAATCGTAATCATTGAATACTCTAAATAATTCAATTTCTTCTATAAATAACCCCCCTTCTCATTCATTAAGGGACCTTATGCATTCTTATCACACTTATGCTCTCAAGCCATTTAAAGCACTTATTTGCATACTTAGTTTTTATCTTTCATTATTGCATACTCTTCAATTTTTCATCCCATTCACTTGCATCCATTTTGGCTTAGACTATCACATAACCACCCTCATCATTTTCATCTTCCATTGTATATTCACCCCTTTGCATCTCACTTTAGATCATTTTTCATCGAAGGAGCATACATCAGAAACACTATCAAGGGCCAACCAAGGATCAACACAAGTAAAAGGTATACTTTCTTGTTTCTATATTTCTTGTATTTTTGTTCAATGTAGCCTAATCTTGAGGTGTTCTAGTGTTGCTTTATCTTGCATTTGTTAATTAATTTTTGCATTTTAGAAAGTAATAACAACCTGCACACACACTATTTTTATTATATTCATCTCTAACTAACATTTTAACACATTTACTACCTTTTCATCTATTAAAATAAATAATCTTACCCTAAGTCCATTATTTTATAACAGCTGAATAAATTATATATTTTTTTGTTCAATTAGTTTAAAATAAATAATTTCACACAAATGTTTATTCAAATTTAAATCTAGATTGTCTAAATTTAAGTTAATCTAAATCATAAGTTTCATCTTATGGGTTAAATATCCAATCAACAAATTGACTAAATACTTGATTCAACTAGCTCGCCAATCAAATTCATTGACAAGCCAATAAATTTGGTTAACTCGGGATTTTAAATTATTTAAAATAATCAAGTCACTAATAAAATGAGTTGAATACCTAATCACCTCCATCCAATTAGAAAATTGATTGTCACCTCCCCTATTACACTCACCATTCATGGATCTAGCTCACAATCAAAAATTAAATCTCCACCATTCAATTTCCTCTCATTTTTTTATAAATTAGAAATTAATACTACTTTCTATGATAGCTTTAATACCAAAATAGATACTTAAACTTGAACTAGGGGTACGAAAAAACTTATGCAAACAAGACTAAAATATTAGCTGAATAGACAACCTCTCCCACCTCTCTATTTTCTTCAATCAGTTGGCGAGGAAGCATCATAACTTGTACTATCCTATTTTTATACATATTTCAATCCTCAACTGAGGAAGAAGATATTATAGCGCTACTCTCTCCTATAAAGCATAAATGTCAGCTAGGAATCAGCAATCTGAGATGCCTTACAAATATAGGAGACTTCCAACTGAAACACATCACAACCATGCTCTTCCAAAATAAAGATTGATGGGGACAACTATCTATTAATAATAGAAAATTCCACTAAAAGGGTAGTCACCAATTAAAAGATAACCATTAGGAATAGATAGGTGAAGGTATAGGTGAAGGTTGCATCAATTATGGAAGAAAAAGTTATAACTAGTAGCTCCTAATTAAATAACATGACCCCCACATTCAAGTGAAATTCCAAAACTTGTATGAAGAAACACTCTCTTACCCATAAATATGACATTAAATTTTTATTTACATCGAACACACAACTGTTTAATTTCACTAGCATATATATTATTTATTAATAATATATATAAAAATTTTTAAGAGATATCCTTCTCGAGGTGTCTATTGCAATTTTATGTGATTAATTGATTAAAAATAGATGCCTCAAGAAGGATATCTCTCAACATTTTTATATATATTATTAATAATAATATATACTAGCATCATTCACATTATGACATGGAAGACAAAATTATTAGGGTTAATTTTAGGTTATAGAGATAGAATTAGGATTCGGTTTGGGTTAGCATTAGTATAAATATTAGGGTTAAGGTTAGGGTTAGGGTTGCGATTATGATTAGAGTTAGAATTAGAATTTTAGTTGTGGTTATCACCACAATTAGGGGTATGATTAGGATTACACAAAAAATTAGGAACAAGGGTATGGTTAAGGTTAGGGTTAGGGTTAGAGACATGGATAAATTTAAGAAACCCCCCCCTTGGCGCAGGTGTAAAATCCTAGCGAATCCTATATAATTATCGATTAAAAATATTATTTTTATTAGTGATTTTTTCATTTTTTGAGAAAAAAAAACTCCCATTGGCGAATATTTTATAGTCCCTGGAAGTCTACGGAAAATCGTGGCGAATTGCAATTTTTTTTAATCGAATAAAATATTTTTCATTGGCAAATAAAACCATTTTTCAAACCAAAATTTTTTTTCCATTGGCGATTAAAACTTTTTTTCAAAGCAAAAAATATATTTTCATTAGCGAATTAAAATGAATCTCAAAATAATAATAAAATCCAATGGCGAAATAAAAATCATATGGGCCATTTGATGGACGACTGTAGTTGCATTCCGAAAGTAAATCTCTAAAGCACTAGACTTGTGATTTGAAACCTCCGGAATATCACTAGAACCATTAGATTTCTAGAAATCAATGGTTGAGATTTTATTACTGTACAAATGGTTATAAAGTTTTGTTTCTCAGTGATTGGGTGACCTCAACGGGATGCACAAATTTCAAAGTGACAACTCATTTAATGAATTGTACGATGCCATTAAGGGATGTCTTCTCAAACACCAACTGGATAGATTTAACATAATATTTTAAATCCTCTGAAAGGATAGATCTTAAATAAGGTATTAAGGAGTTTGGAGAAATGGATTTAGTAGCAGATTGTCACTTCCTGTTGGTAAAGTTAAGTGAGCCTGCATACGAGGAATGGTGGCAGTATTTTGAACTCCATACTCAGAGTTTCCTCAAAATGGTACTTCCAGCTGATATTAGGGTATGGGAAGATGAAATTGTGGTCATCATGCAACCAAATTTGAATTGGCCTAAAGAAGAGAAACTCAACATCATTTCCTAGCTACATTTAGTGGCGTGGAAAGATAAAACCAGCTATGTCAAGTACAACAGGGTAATTTTTGTTTTAGAAGAAGAAGAAGAACAGGCTGAATTTCATAATTTAGTTATGGAAATGCAGTTGGAACTATACAGAGTCCTGACACCTCCAGCAGTTTACCAACACACATGAATCCTTTTGTGAATTGTGAATTTGTGACACATAATAATAAGGGGGCATAGTTTCAACTTTTGAGCACTTTCTGAATTTTGATTGTACAGGATGTGGGGTGATAGGTTTGTGAAACTACATTTTTGGCATTAGAGAGATAAAATAATATATTTCTAAATCTATGTATTTATCAATGCTTCCTTTTAATTATGAATGAATTGTGTTTCTTCATGATAATTGCTCAATGTTTATCTATTAGTGTTAGGTCAAATTCAGAATGCTTATTTTTTCATCTCTAAGACTTTGTGTTAGATTAATTCATTTGTTAAAAGAGAAAATATCTCTTTTATTTATTGATTGTCAAAAAAATGGACTTTGTGTCATTTGTTTTAAAATATTTTGTATCTACTTTCATGGTTAAAGTGACAAATTTGTACACCAACAAGAAAAAAGAGTTGCAGTCTAGAAGAAAATCTCTGAAGCATTAGACTTGTGAATTGAAACCTCTAGAATAACACATTAATCCTTAGATGCGGACATGTGGTGAGATAAAATCCCATCACTCTTCGCTCATTCACTCTTTTCAATACCTCGAATATCGATGTTGTACATTTCATTTAATTGAAATTCTCAATCTTTTTGAAGAAAGTGTGGTTGGCAGTGGTAGTGGTGGCAATTAATGCCATATGTGATATGAACATTCGAAGCAATTTCTTGGACAGCTCATAGCTTTAATGAAACAAGATTTTTAATGATTTTATATCTTTTGAATAAGTGATTTTGATAGCTTGTCAACTTGAGGTAGAGTTCAAGTTAGTACGTAGCAAGACGTCAATCAAATTAGAAATTTGAATTATACAGGCTTATAGCGGCACTAGTGGCCCATAAATAGGGATAGTGATTCAGTGATTAGTAGATAGTGCCATAAGGATTTTGATTTTCTAGGGTTAATAAGGATTCATGAAAAAGATGATGCACTATTGGGGATACTGTAAATTCTCCTACCTACAATTATGTAGTTATAGAGTAATCAATAAAAGACAAATTTCCTTCAAGTTCAGAATGGGTGGAATTTGAAAGAAGTTGATTTGGTTAACCTAAATTTTCAGATGGGTTTTGAACTAGGATGAGGAGCTCTGATGGAGATAAGTGCTATCCCAATGCATAGAGGCTGCAGGTAAAAGATGGGAGTAGATTTGCTTCTCCTCCTATATTCTAACAACTCCCATTTCCCCAGCATGGTTGGCCAGGCAAGCCCAATGCATTTATTTTCAAAGAGACATTTTTATTTCATCTTCTGTATGACTCTGGTTCTCGAACGGGATAAGTACATTTTGTATCTTCATGGCTCCCATTTCCCCAGGACTGATTGGAATCCCCTTTGCCCAGCATGGTTAGCAAATCCACCAGCAGAAGCTTGGAATCATGAATTTATTTTCAGAGCCACATTTATTTTTAGAGATAGATGTGTAGTAAGTTTTCAGCAACAAAGATTGGAAATTGGAATCAATTTATAATCCATTGTAACGAGCAAAAACTTGGAATAAATTATTAGATTTTGTCTATGTAAAGTACTAAAGTGACACACTGACATATGTTATTTATATAAAATAGGAGATATAGTGCTACTTGTCTGTAAAAAGATATATAATAATGTGACATTGAAATTCAATTGCAATAAAATAAATGGTTGTGTTGTGTTATTCTTGAATCTTGATTCCTTGAATCTTCATTATTCATTTACATTTAAGCATAAAGAGTTGTTTTCTGAGTTCAAAACTTTAGTGTCTATTAATAATTTAATATATTCAATTCAGTTTTTTTTCTTTTGAGAAATTAAGTAATATACTCTATGCAATATGCACTTGAGAATTCATGGTTACTCAAGTTTCAAGTTCAACCATTGGATGAACATTTGATGTATGGTTGTAGTTACATTCCGTAATGAAATGAACAGAGCGATGGCCTTCCCAATTTAAACCTCTAGAATTACCCTATAACTATTAGATTTAGAAAGATCAACGGTTAAGATTATGACAATAGCAAACAATCAATATGAAAACTTTATGACGGTTCATTTAAATGCCTATCAAAAAAATTGTTTAATTTACAAATTTTTATATAAAATCTTTTATAAATGGAATATCTTAAAAAATTAGAAAACAATGATAATTATTAGTGATAAATATAAAAATCTACTGTTATAATTAACAATTAACAGAAATTTCTAAAATCGTATTTAAAATAAATCTTGTTAAATATATTCTAAAAATTAAAAATAATAATGTTTTATTTTGAAAAGATTCTAAATTAATATATATTTTTATAATAATATTACAAATCTTATATATTAATATAAAAAATGATAGCTATTAATATTATAAAAAAGTCAAAAGCTCCTAAATCCATATTAAAAATATTCAAAAAAGTTATATTCTATTTTCTTTTTATAATAAAAATTATAAAATGAGATATATTATAAATTAAAATACTATATAATATTTTTTTACGGTTTAACAAAAATATAGCAAGTCAAACTATACGGTCTAAAATTGAAAAAAGGGTCAAATATTTAATAGACCATCAAATTCTAGGCCTGATGTCAACTGTCAAGTGATTAATGTTTATTTTTAAAGTTAATATCATAAATTACTCAAGTTTCAACTGTTGGATGAACATTTGATGTATGGTTGTAGTTGCATTTCATAATGACATGCACAGAGCGATGGGCTTCCCAACTTAAACCTCTAGAATCACCCTATAACCGTTAGATTTAGAAAGATCAATGGTGAAGAATTTGCAACTTGTAGACGTAAGACGTGTCATTCACTTTAATGTTCCAATTTTGAGAAACAAAGCATTTAAAGAACTTTGTACTGCTAAGTGTCAACTGTCAAGTGATTAATATTTATTTTTAAACTTTAAAGTTAATATCATAAATTACTCAAGTTTCAACCATTGGATGAACATTTGATGTATGGTTGTAGTTGCATTTTGTAATGAAATGCATAGAGCGATGGGATTCCCAACTTAAACCTTCAGAATCACCCTATAACCATTAGATTTAGAAAGATCAACGGTTAAAAATTTTCAACTTGTATTCTTGTAGACCTAACTCCTAAGACGTGTCATTCACTTTAACTTTCCAATTACGAGAAAAAAAAGCATTTAAAACACTTTGCACTTTGAAATTGTACAGTGATTTTTAAAGTCTTGAATCTTCAGATTGCTCATTAGCCATTGTAGTGCACCAACCTATTTTGAATTTGGATTCCACAATTCCACTTCCAACAATGTCATTCCATTTTTCAATCATTGAGACTCAAAATCTGGGTAAGTGAAAGAATTCCTGCGACTACATTTCATCATTTGACATTTCTTAAAATCTTATTTTGTGAAAGTTTGAAGTTTGGTTTTAGACTTTATAGACTCAAGAATTCATTAAAATTAAGGAGGACTAATAGGTATTACTTATTAGGGAATTCAAATTTCACAACTTCACATTTGTACAATCATGTCTACCACCAGTACCACTAGAGCAATGTTCGATAAAAAAATACATTATGCAGAATTGCTTAAAACCCCAAGTTTCACCAATGGGTACCATGATATTTATGATCCTGAAATCTATGGTATGTGTACCTCAAAACTTAGATTTTCATCTTAGAATAAGGCTTCAAAACAAAAGAAATTTGATAGTATCAGTGCACCGTGGGTAATTGGATTAGGGAGCATGATGTTACATAAAGTTTTCCCTTGCCCAGAATTTATCATGGTCTGTGCCAAAAATTATGATGATAAGAAAAGAGAAATTGTTAATAAAGATAATCAAGAAGAATTGTTATCCATTAATGTAGAAGAACTTGGAAAAGTGTTGGGGTTTACAACCAAAGAATTTGGAAACCACCACGTTGACCTAGAAAAGCTTGCTAGTGATTATGAAGTAGTGGAAGAAAGGCTGAAAAATGATTTCTTAAATAAAATAGTTAAGGATAGAAACAAATTGAAAGGTGATCATAAGCCTCCTTATAATTTGGAATTTTTTAAACCATGGGTTCAGGATACTATTTCCATGCTAGCATTTTGCCTCGTTCTGGATAGCAATTTGGAAGTGGGTGCAAGCCTCCTTGAAATGGTATATCATATCCATTATGCTGATGAACATGTCAAATATAATTATACTTAGCACATTGTAGAATCCATGCATAAACAATTTTTAATGATTAAAGCAGGTTCCATGAAGACATTTAGGTTCACAACCTACTTGTGCTATCTTTTTCTATTCAAATTTATAGGAATGTTTCAGACCAACAAGCTTTAGATTCATCCCTACAGTAATGCAGAGGAAAATAAAATGGCTCTAGCATATGAATGGACCACTGAGATAAGGATGCATGATTCTCGAAGGAACTACAGTCATTTTGTAGATTAATTTTTGGCTCCATTACATCAAGTAATTATAAATAATCCAATGCCTAGATTGCCTATGTCATGAAGAAACTGCATGCAACTAGGAAAAGAAATACAATTGGCTGATTGGTACTTAATGGAAGAATATATTGTGCTAAGATTTTATGGATCGGGAGTACAGCCATACAAACTGCCAATACATGTGATAGAAAGGGTTTTTGCATTGGAATATGTAAGGCAGGTGCAAAGTGTCGATGAACTACACTTTCTCAGTCAGCAAAATAAGACCTTATTTCCTTCTTTACCATTTTCATGTGGAGGGTTCACATTCAAGAGAAAAGCATTTAGTGTGGCACATAATCTTTTGATTTTTTTTTACTGCTATGCTATTTGTCACTGGCAGTATGATCCATGTGACATCATTAAATCAATGATTGTTGCCAATAGGAATACTACAAATATAATTCAACATGAAAGTAAACCCTTTCTTGAAAACTTGAGAAATGAGGATTCTTGGGATGAGGTCAAAATAGCAATGGAGAAAAGTACTGCTGAGAATGGTATTTCTTTTGAACAATTGTTAGGGGAAATTATGGCATTACACCGAAAGACAATCAGGACATACAAATTTTTTAATGAAAAAAGTGATAAACCATCTAGTAGAGTAAAAATTCCAAGTTCTCTAGAGAAGGATGTTATAGATAAAAAATGGTCACGATAAAAAATTATTGCCTTTTGGTCTATGAGGAAGGACCTAGGTGAAGAAAGAGCTCTTGTAGAGTATGATGATAATGAAGAAGATGAAGAGTTTATAAAATTGTGGAATATAGAGCATCCTGATGAACATGATGAATCTGATGATGATATTGATATGAAAGAACAAGAACAAAGCCATGCCAATTACAAACTTGGTTTAAGTGAGGCCGCAAAAGAAGAATATGCTTCAACATATACTTCAGGAGCAACCATACTTCAAAAAATTGGTTATGAAGGTGGTTCTTTGGGGTCTAAATGACAAGGCCCTTAGACAATACAAAGTGTTGAGCATAGAAAAACAGTTGATAAATATGGCCTTGGGGTTGGAGGTGAAATAGTAGACCAAGGGGATACAAGACAAAATCAATTTGTTAGATCTTCTAGTCCTCATCCTCGTGATCAGATACAATCACAACTAGGACATGCCCTTGGTAGATAGCTTAGTGCAACTGGGAGTTCCATTGGTGGTGATGGTATGGGTAGTAGTACTAGTAGTGGTCAACATGTGCTACAATGAAAAATTACACACAATACTAAGAGGAAAAAAAAAAAGATACCACAGAAACACCAAGTGATCAAGGCAATCAAAAGAGGCAAAACATTTTGATAGGTCCAAGTCACACTATTAGTGGATCTATCAGTACCACAAAGGAGTTATTTCTAGAAACTCCCACAAAACTAGATAGTGTGGGTGTGACATCATTAGCAACTATAAGTACTCCTATTCCTTTGCCATTCAAGCATTCCATTGTTCCTACCTCCCTAGGTTATGATTTCATTGAATATTTTAAAAATAAATCAGACTTGAATAGAAAATAAAAGAAGCAACTGATGGAGAGTGCATCTATCATAACTTCAAAGACTGCAACAACCATGGTATTACCCACATTTGACACAAATAAAGAAATCATGGAGTATACAATTGTTGTTCCCACAGTTCAAAACAAACCAACAAATCAGATGGATCGATTTGAATACCAGGTAACCAATTTTCAATTGGATTTTTCTAGCCTGAAAAATACTGACAAAATTAATGTATCAAAGAATAAGAATGAATTGGTGTACACATCATTGCTAAAGCAAGATAGAGAGAAGAAAAGGTTGCAGACCCAAATAAAAAAATTACAGGCAGACCTAGCAAGTGAGAAAGCAAAGAGGAAAGCAGCAAATAACAAGAGCAATGAATTAGAAAAAAGAAAAAGAAAATTTTCCTCTACATCAACAAGCAAAGAGGATAAATCAAATGAGAGAGAAGTGAATGACCTAAAGTGAAGGCTAGATGAGAGCAATGTTGTGCAATTTTTTTATTGCACACACACCCCACTGAGAGTGGGGACCCTCTCTCTCATTTTTTGGTGTTTTGACCCTACTTTTTTTTGGGGTTTTGCTTGCTTGGGTTTGTGCTTTAATGTCAATCTTGCCAATTTTAGTGGCAAACCTTTGAAATCTATTGAAAATCTAAAGGTTCTAGCTTTATCTCGGGTTTTGACATGTTTTCAGGAAAATCTGCCTGGGCCTGATTCTCTCGGTTTTCTCCCGGCGTCCGAAACTGATGTCTTTTGCCCTATTTTCAAGAAAATCCGTATGATTCGGATTTCCCCAAAATCCATTTCCTCATCGAATTCCTGAAGTTCTTTGTGGTAGTGGTTGTCTTGTCGAATGCATTAATGGCATTTGCACGAAGATTTGGGGCTTTGATATATCGATTCTTTGAGAAGTAATTGATCATTTTGAGTTTGTGCATTTGGTATCTTTGGGCTTGCATATTGAGGTTCTTGGTGTTTTGTTGGGTATCTGGATCTTTGAGGTTATTTGAACTGTACGTTTTCTTTTGAGGTGAGTGGGTTGTATCCAGTCTACATCAAGTGGCTATTTATTGGTTTCCTTCATCATAACCTTTGTGCTTCCATGGTATGTATATGCACCCTGTTCTCTATTTATTTCAATCGCCTTTCTTCGTTTTGCTTGGGAGTCTCTCGTGGTTCCCTGGTTCTTCTTGGTGCATGTCCTCATTGAGCATTTTTGGGTTTTCATTAGTACACCAGTTCATTTTTATTGATCGAATGTTTATGCTTGGTCTGGTGTTGCTTCTTGTTTGGGCCTTGGCTTGCTGTGGTTTCAAGCTTTCCCTTTTGGTGTATGAGTGAGTCATCTGTGCTTCCATGGCAGACATTTAGGGTTCCCAACCTAGGGCATGGCCGTTTCTTCTCAAAATTACTGAGAAGTGGGTCATTGGTTCATGTTTTATTCATTAAGGTCCTAGGTCGGGTTGGTTTTGGATTTCTAGCTTGGATCCGGTGTAATTTGAATTGCTTTGGTGAAAGTAGTCAAGATGTAGACAGGTTCGGGTTTTTGAGGTCTTCGCGGAATTTTGCCTCCCTCAGATTTTCTCGACTTTTATATCTCTTCTTCTTTTGTCATCTTTTAC
Source organism: Sequoiadendron giganteum (assembly GCA_007115665.2). Lineage (NCBI taxonomy): Eukaryota > Viridiplantae > Streptophyta > Pinopsida > Cupressales > Cupressaceae > Sequoiadendron > Sequoiadendron giganteum. The sequence goes on from CM021109.1 coordinate 77,301,588, forward strand.
CGGATTTTATTTGGTTTCACCAAAATCCATCCCATCCGTATTTTCCCAAATTATCCATGGTTGGGTCTTTTTACCGATTTCGAGCTTTGATACTGTTATATCTGGATTTCGCCAAAATCTGTTCCATCCAGATTTTCCCGAACTGTCTGTGTCTCTTTATTTTCCCCAAATAAGTTATAACTGTGGTAGATTTCGCCAAAATCCGTCTCTGGTGGATTCTTCCTGGTTTTTTTGGGGAATATTCAATTTGATGGTTGTGGATGTCTCGTTTACTGGTAAACTATTTGAGTGATTTAAGGATTTTATGCTAAGTGTTTATAATGACTTCCCTTGGTTATTTCGTGTTTTTAAATGATATTATGGGATTTTGTATGTTTGGTTCGCTGGAATTTGCCTGGTCCAGATTTTCTCAAAAATCCATCCCAGTGCAAAATCCACGAGGGGGGAAAAATCCTGAACTTTGAGGTAACGAATTAATGTACTTATTACTTCTTATGGATATGATTATATGTTACTTTTATGTGTTTGTAGGCAGGATCATGATAGAATGTTGCAGAACGAGGAAAGGGAAAAGCAATGGATCCTAGTGCAGAGACTTCTACCATTACTGATGCAGAGAAGGTGAAGTTGGATATGAGGAGCAAAATTCTTGAGAGTAAGCTGACTTCAATTTGGTTAGGAATCACAGACAAAAACGTAGGCATGTGGGACTACGAGGAATTCAAGGCCGAAATTTCAGCACCCAACCCTCCTTTATTGGCAAAAAGAATGGTGGATTCCGGATTGGCTCATGTGGCAGGTTTTCCTTCTACAGTGCAGTGTTATGAGTTGGTACTAGAGTGTGCCAGGAATTATGATAGGGGTACATAGAGGATTATTGGCCCTCAAGGTAGGATTCTTGTAGGATTCAGTCCAGTGTCCATTGCTGCAACCTTTGACATGCCTGATAGATCCCATGTGGTAGCCTTTGACAAGGATGAGGCTAAGAAATATTATGAGGAAAACATAGTTAAGTCCCAACACGTGGTTAACTCTTGGCTAGAGAAGCCTAAATCCCATTTCTCTAAGTTTCCTAAGCAACTATTTAGGCTTAAGTTCAAGAGAGAGTACTATAATGTCATCACCCTTCTCAGTAGGTTGGTTGGATTGAGGAGTGCAGGTGTCTTTAACACCTGAATGTTTAATGTGATTACTAGAATGGAGCAGGGATTTGACTATCACTGGGCAGGTGCCATCAGTGTTGTGATTCATGAGCAGTTATGCAATGTCCTACAAACCAAGACTTTTACTATGACTTCTTACCTACTGTATTCATTAGCGAGGCTTCATCCATATAAGGGATTGAGCACTAAGGGTATCTTTGGGTGGGATGCTATTTATGAAGCGTATCCACAGTTGCACCTAACTGGTGGGAGCTACAGGAGATCGAATGATGCCTTCACCATGTACATCACCAGATTGCTCCAAGGTGCAGAGCATGTCAGAATCTCGGACAAGGCAAAATAATTGATAAGGAGGTATGGAGCATGGTTTATCTAGTTCCCAACCTTCTCATATATCAGAATTGATGGTTTTCAGAGGGCTCCCTATAGATTTCCAAGGTATCCTATGGACCACATTATTTTTTTGGAAGTCGTTAGGCAAATCTATGATTTTGACAATATTGTGAAGGGAGAAATGCATAAGACAGGTTTTGGGAATGATTTCCCTCTAAAGATTGGAATGGGAGAAGTTTGTCCTTCTATTCAATCTGCCCATGCCACTAAGGAAGAAATGGGTACTCTTGGTCTCCCCTTCCACACCAAGAGGACAATATTTGACATAATTGGTGAAGCTCAAAAGAAGGCCAGCAAGGAATATAGCCACAAGGCTCACATTGAAGACTATTGGGTTAACCTCGTTGATGAGTTTGAGGTAAGGAAGAAGAGATTTCCTAGGCTACTAGTTGATATGGTAAGGTTGTATAATGTAAAGGCCATCCCTGACCAGGTTGAAGAATATGGAAATGTGATCCAGGGTCATGTTTATGAGGCAGTAAAAGATAAACCAGTTGGAGAAGTTGAGTTGTTAGAGGAGGAAAAGACTGATTTAGATCAGGTTATGGCCCCAGTAATTAAGTACACCAAGATGTGGTTGAAGCACAAAATGCTAGAGCTGGAAAGTGAGGGTGTTCCATGCACCTATGAACTAATGGGAGACTTAGAGTCCCATTCTACTTCTGAAAGGTCACTTGAACCAGAACAAAAGGGAAAAGAAAAGGTGGATTCTCCTTTCAGAATTCAAGTAAGGGAAGTCCAACCTAAGAAGGATGCAGAGGTAAGCAAACAGAGAAAGCCTGTTGCTAAGAAGAGGAAACATGCCTCTAAAAAAGAAGTCGAGGAGAATAAGGAAGAAGAGGAGGAGGTTGAAAGTGCTCCACCGATTGAAAAGAGAAGAAGAACCATAAGATTGTCATAGAGAGTGGAAGAGGCTCCTAAGGTTGACAAAGAAAGTGAGCCACCAGTGGTAGAGGTGGAAAGTTCGGGGGAAAGGACACGAGTTTACATGAGGAGGTCAAGGACTCCCTCCCCGAAGGACATTGCAACAATGGAGAAGATTTCAGTCAACATTCCTGTTGTCGAGCAGGTGAGTGTCTCTATTTCTCAGGATGCTGGTAACCCGTAGGAAGAACCAAAGAAAGGTGAAAGTCCTAAGGGTGTTCAAGAAGAATTATTTCAGGAAGGATATCTCTTTAGGGTAGAAGCAGAGATTGATAAGGTATTGCAGTCTCCCTTGGTAGTATATGCAGATTCGCCTGCAGAGGATCAAGTGAACAAATCCCCTCAACAGGAGGAAGTAGTAACTAAAATCTCATCACCAAACCGATTTTTAGTGGAAGAGCAGTTGCAGCAGGAAGGGAATCCAACTGTGGATGTTCCTAAAAGTTTGAGTGTTGAAAAGGATACAACTGCTGATCAACAAGAGAAAGAGTAGGATAAACAAGGCACAGTACCTATTGGGTCCACTCTGGATTGGCTTGAGAAAGGATTGAAGAGTAAAATGGTAATAGTGGAGGATGCTCCTCCTATTTGGTATGTCCTTATGGCCAATGTGGAGAAGGAGAAAACTAAAAAGAAAGCAAGGATTTTATCCCAAATTGAAAGGGATGGATCAGGTAATAGAGTGGCCCATATTGCTACCCTTGCTCCAAACAAAGATAGGGACGATGAGACTATCCAAGATTATAATTTGTTGACTATTGATTTGGGGCATGCTACCGTAGAGCAAGATATTGAAGAATATGAGGGTTCCAGTGTAGTGATTGTGGGGAGAAGGAAGAAGGCAATGCAGACAAGAAATGAATTGGAGGGAGAGAATGAAAAACTAAAAAGATACTTGCAGGAGTTGATGAAACCTTTGTAGGCTATTGGTTCCTCCTCTTCTGCTGTAGGATTCCTTCCCCTGGAGACAATCTCTGAGTTAGAAAAGATCAAGGGCACCTCACATGCTACAGTCACTTGGTTGCAAGGTGTCCAAGCCAAAGGGGATGATGCCATCAAGGGCATTTTGTCTATTGCAGGAGATGCTACAAGGTCAGTAACATTGTTGAAGACTGTGTTAGCTCAAGATAAGGAGGATACTGATCTCCTACTATAGAAGGTTACAACAATTATGGGATTCACTGAGGATAAAGTGGTAAGATGTGGGATTCTTCCTCTTCCAAGGTTTTCTGAACCTTGGGAATGGTTTGAAATCCTACTAATGAGGCAGATGGCCTTGAAGAAGATCAATAAGTAGGCAAAACAAATTGAGGATGCTCTGACTGGTGTGTATGACAAATGTATTTCCTTCTTCCAGGTTATGACTGGCAGTAAGAAGTTTGCTCCGAAACATCTTGGCTTGGAGCAGCTTAGACAATGGTGGAGGGATTTTTATTCTCTAGTTAGTGAAGGGCTAGTTACTGGACATCAGCTGGATGATGCTGTAACTTATATTGCAGTCATTGACAGGTATTTAACTAACAAGGCTGATTGGGATGGTACGGTTGGACAAACAAGAGAAGAAATCAAGACTATTGAGAGAAAGATCAGGGTTTTGCCTATGCCACCTGTTGCTGAGTTGGATAGGGTCCTATTGGCCATACATGGTGAAGATGATAAAGCTAAGGACAAGGATGGGGAGTGATTATATAGGGTTACATCGGTATTTATGCTTCCCATTAGTTCACATGTGTTGGGCCAACCTTTTTGATACTTTGGTGGTTTTGGATGAAATTGGTGCCTTTGGGCACATTTCATATGTTCGAATTATTCTTTGGAGCTGACCTCTTGTAGGTCATGTTTTTATTGAAAAATTATAGTTTGGGCCGACCTATCTTATGGATTCTCTATAAAAAATAGGCATGTTGCCTCATTCGGAGATAGGATAGATAGATTTTTAGAGAGACATAGAAGTGATATTAGAGTGAGTTAGGGTTTGTTGGCAAGTAAATATTGTAACACAGAACTAGAATTATTGCTATCTTGGATGATTCAATATAAGGAAGATATTGTGTTTGGTACCTATCTTGTGGAGTTCATCTAGCATGGTTCTTGTTCTTCTATCTTTTAAATTGCTTATGAATTCATAGTTAAGTTGTTTGATAATACTTAGGGTTTCATGTTTGGAATGTTTGCAGTGATCTCTAGTCCATACTTTTTGTAGTTAGTTGATTTTTAGCTGCTTTACAAAGTTAGCCTGGACTTATAATTGTGCTTAGTTCAGTTATAAAGGTTTGTTCATACCAATTGCAATAGGATTGTCTAAATGAATGTTTGTGATTTGAAAATCTTAAATACCTTAGAAGATTGCACTATTTATGTGACATTACAGATTCATCTGGGTCAAGGAGAAATTATTTTATGAGAGATCGGTCCATTTTAAACATTTTTTCCTTTGGAATTTTCAATCTTAAGGTTAGAAGTAGTCTTAGAGTTATCTCTGAAACCTTTATCTTTTGCAGTTTCTTTATTATTTGATTAATATCAAGTTTGAAAGTATCAATCTATTGCTTATATCTGATAGGTTTGAAATCCAGCTCTGCTCGTAGTAAGGTCCCTTTGTGATTACCAGAATTTTCACATTTATCACTGAGTTGTTTACTGCATTGTCAAGACCTGACATTAGAGACCTTGGGGTTATCTCTTTTCCCATAGATATTTACCTTTCAAGAGAGATAGAATATCATATTCTATCTGAGTTGTTGCTGTCCAAAAAACACCATCAACAAGCAACAAGAAATATGATGAGGAAAAATCCACTTCAAAAAAATTAAGAGTAAGCATTGCAAATAGAAATGTATAGTGGGAACAAAAATTGGAAAAACAGAGAAAAACAATTGAAAGATTGGAGAAAGAGTTGACGGAAGCAAAAGAATAAATTAAGTCTTCTCAAAATAAGTTATTTGCATTTTGTAGAGGTACAGTGAGGCATATGAAACAAAATATCTGGGATGAAATAATGCAGAGGTTTGATCATTTGTGTGACATTTTTCAATTGATTGATGATATTAGACAACATTATAAGAAGCTCAGAAAATATTTAGTGGACAACAAAAAGGTGTTGTAATTAGAGAAATCTGCAAAAGAAATTCTACAAACAGTCTACAAAGCCAGTGACAATGATCTGAAATCAAAAGGGACTACTAATCAGATTGAAACCTCAATGAAGTTGTCATCTATCATTGAAAATTGTTCGAGAATGTCTAGAACAAAGGAATATTTGCATTTTGTTGCAGACAAGATGAAGGTGGTGGATGAAAAGGTAAGGAACTTCACAGAGCTTGGTTTTCTAGAGGCTTTTGACACAAATGAGTGATTCATTGGAAAGGATGGTTTCAGAAAGAAGATGGAAGGTGCAAGGAAGATTGATTTGGACCAGTTTCCTCAAAACCCAGATGTGAACTATTCTAATTTGGATTCAATCAAAACACTGATAACCTTGAATGCAAATTTGACTGAAGAATTCAAGACAGGTTCCACTTCTAATTACAATCATGAAATGTTAACAAAACTTCAAGTCAAACAACATCAGTTAGAATAAATGGCAATTCCACCTTCTGAAGAGTGGAAGTTGCTAGGAAAGGTGATACAGTGACTTAATTTTTTATTTTCAACCTTTGATAATATGAGTTTCCAAGTTCCAACTCAGCTCTGTGCAGATTTGTCTTTGGGCATTGGCAAGATTTTGCATTGCCAATGCCAATATGTACTCCTTCATGTTAAATTCAATTAAAAATCTCAAATTCAAACTTCAATAATATGATGATGTTCAATTATCTATATTATTTATTTTATCATTTGAACTACTGATGAACTTAATGGAACTTCTAATTTTGCTCTTTGAATTCCTCTCTGTCTTGACCTTGTCATGGTCTATCAATGTGTCATATTGTTTGGGAAAGAACCTAAGGTTTGTGTTTTTATTTTGGTTTTCATGAAAATCCTAATGTCGTATGTAATACCTTGGGTGAAAATCTATTCGGATGTTACCTTTTTTGAGTGGGTTTTGTTGGTTTTTTTTTAACGTAAACCAAGTTTGTCTCCTAATCTACCTATGGAATTGCCAATTCCAATCAAGGGCATGGGATGATTACAACATTATTTCATAACTTATGATAGTAATTTTATTTGTAATTTGGTAGCAAGCTCTAAGTAAATACATACAAACACATGACTTCACAAACTCGTACAATTTAAACTAGTGCCATATACCATTGTGGAGTCAAATTCACAAACATTTAAAATTTAACAACAGATTCAATTTTTGAAATACATAGCATATAAGATCCTTGGAAATATTGCATTACAATAGTGTAACTCCATATCCTAACCCAATACTTCTTAATAAATACCTTTAAAAACATATCCATCCATGATTCCATCCAAGCATTTTAATTAAAGCCAAAATGGAAAACATACACACCAAAGCACTGAGCAGTGAGATGAACACCATAATTCTTGATTATACTATTTAAAATTATGATATGTTTATAAAAAGGAGAGACATGAGCTCAAAATATAACATCATAACTCAAATTCTAGTACTATTGCAAAACATAAAATATTCATAGACCTGAAACCCCATTACCGAATAACCCCAAACCTAAATTGCATTAATATTGAAATAGCTGGTTCTTACAATTTCTTCTGCAGCTATACCTAGACTCGACCTAAAAATATCTGACTTGCCAACCCCTATTTCTGGCCTTGAAATCCTTCTTATAGAAAATGAAGGAGCAAACGAGCATCGGGCCAGAAATTACACATGTCATTGGTCAATTATTAATAGACCATAATCACTTATACTATAACCACTAAGTTGTTAGTTGTCGGTAATAGACATTGTTTTACTCCAGTTCGGTTAAGTACTTGTCTACCCATTTCTGGTATTCCTCATCCGTTGGCCAGTTAAAATTCACCACCTCGATCACCCTAGTATCGTAAGGTGTGTACTTCATCGCAACCTAGTTAGCCTCTCTCTCAAAAGACTCTAAGAATATGTTGGTATTAATGATTTTATCCATACTGCTCACCAAAGAGTCATAGTCTGAGCCATCACAAATCAATTTGATTTGTGCATCAATCACCTCTTATTTCCTATCTTGCCACTGTTGCAATGTCTTAATATTTCCCTTGCATCTATTATATCTGGCAGAAAAGTATCATTCCAATCATTAAAACTCTTTACCAGTTCTCTAATTTTTCTACTCAAATTAGTAGGGCTTGGAATCCCTTCAATGATTTCACAAAATTTAGAGTAGGCTTAAATGACTGAGGCCTGTTGTCTGCATCATGTTGGTGTTTAAAATCCACATAGAGATTGCAGATCTCTAAGAGGTAGCCAACCCCTATCAAGGATAACTACAACCACTAATGGCCAACTAACGAGAGTCAGTTAAGGACTGACTGCTCCTGCACTTTTGGCTCTATAGGACCAAGGTGGGTAAACCTAAATGTGTTCACATGAATTTTTCATGACTGGTAAGAACACTTCTTGTATACAGATTACAATTCCTATACATTCAAAGGGATAGTGATCATTTCATGGTTTTGGCAGACCAGAGAATGACTACCAGTGCCAAAGAGCAATGGAATTGACCCACTTATTTGTTACAATACCTCCCAGAGGAGGGCAAGGTTTTAATTAAGTGTTTCATGTTTAGTATTTGGATATCTCTGCTTAGAGCTTACAGTCTTGAACTAATAAAATGACACAAACATTATCCAGTGCTTCATCTATTGGGCTACAGAGTCATACAGAACAAAATCCTAATATGATGAACCTATCTCATATAGCATTACTATCATGAGATATTTTAGCACAATAAGATAGTACTTCTTCAAGCATCCTGAGCATATACAACCATGAATATGTAATTGAATCTTCAAGAATTTGATTAACTCTTTGAGTTAAAGCAATAAAACTAATTACATTTTCAATTAACTATTGAAACTAAACAGATAAACTCTTGATAAAGCTATTCATAATCCATGGCACACACACAGAAGAGTAAACCATCTTAATTTTATAGATTTGTTTCAATATCAGTAATTTAAAAACATATCACACTAATCTATATGTAAACCCAACCCAAGATGATTTCCTAAAAAAAATGTTCATAACATTTTAACTATAACAAGGACTGTACAACTTCCAGGTTTTCGACTCCAAAAATTTGCTGACCCCCACAATGAGCTAAGAAATATCCTTTATATAATAGGAGAGCAACAAGCATTAGGCCACATTGTGACACCAAATTGAATTTCAACACAAAAAATGAAATTCAAATTTACATTCCTTGTCATAATGATACCGTACATGAACAAAGGAATCAAAAATGGTTATGAAATAACCAGTCAAGAAACAAAATTTCATGTAAAGCACGCACACGTCCACATCCACATCCACTCGATAAAAGAACAAGAGAAGACACATCCAATAGACCCACCGCCAATAATCATCAAGAAGCAACATGGCCCCGATACAAGCAACCGCTCCGAGTTCGAGTCTACGATAGCAATGGCACCACCTCCTCTTTACCAACCTTGTGAGCACATCCCTGAACAACTGAACCTAGTGTTAATGTAGATACTGGCTCAATTGCTAGAACTTCCTCATCCACTCCCATAAGGTCCACCAAGGAAGCCAAGTAGTACCGATAATCATAATCAGTCTTAGATTGATCAGAATTCAAGATGATTATCAGGGACGAACAATGCATTGGCCTCTTCTCAGTGTTCCCCATAATAGCTTTGTGAGCCATGGGAGAATCAGACTTCTTCATGACTAGGGAAGCAAGCCTCAAAATCCTTCACTTAATTGATTTATTCATGATAGAAATAGAGCGCAGCAACAAATGGAAGAACAACCTTACTGCACATAGACACAAGAGAATGCAATGATGAACGCATACAACTCAGTTAGCATTTATAGAGCAAGCCAGTACGTAGGGTATGATTACTTGAAGGAAATTCAAGCACTTGCATAGTTAATGATCTAGATAACCATGAACACCCTCAGTAGGATGGCACTATTCACACGCAAGAGGAAATTAGGTGGAGATCCTCTAGAGAAAGGAAACCCATACCATTAATGACATGAGCAACAACCAAGCAATACATGCCATGCAGGCAACTCACACACCTCTTCCTTATAAATGAACTGCCGATTCGGGAGGCACTTTAACAAATGAAAGGTTGAGATCAAGTCAATTGATGTTGACGATCCACCTCGATGCCCCCAAAAAACATATCCAATCAAAACCTGCAGAAAAATAGACCCGAACCGCACAGTAGGACCCATATAACCCCACTGGCAAGAAAAGAAAAGCCACGTGCCACTCCCTCGTAGACCTCACAACACCCTCCCGAATATTTACTTTGCTCATGCAAGGTGTGAGGGAAATCATAATTACCCTGTTATTAATGGCTATTACCAGTGAAAAGACCACCCCATGTCATATCCAACACCTCGGGAAGAAAACCCATTCATCCATTCACACAATGTGGCGACATCTCATGAACCTCACACCACTTTGATGACGTCAGTAGGAAAACCTACGAGGTCAGCGAGAAGTGGTCAAGATCCATTCTATGATTGGATGGTTCATCAGACCTCAGAAAAAACATCCAAATGGGGCTCGTGTTGAAATTCTCGGCGGTGTAGAACATAAGTCATTATGCCAGAAAGACCAGTGAATTAGGTGAAACGGGGCCGGTGAAGCACGACTAGAGAAGGATGAAACCTCACTTAAGTGACCGGTCCGCCATGGTAGCAGGTCACCATTAAAACATAACAAGAGGGTTTTAACTGATCCATAGTGAAGGTTACCATGAGTAACTTAGAAACCCTGAAACCCCAGCTTTAATTTTTTCAAAAATTTGAAGTTCCATCAGTGGCTCCAATTGGGGATGTAGGCCCCCTGTGGACATAGAAAGAATCCAAAATCTCTGGTTTTGTAGACCAGATTACTGAACTACACAAACCTTTTAATAGATATATTTCCTTGTTCTGTCAACTAGACTTGTGTATACAAACATGGTAGCCCCAGACTACCAAACAAGGGAAATCAAGGCTTACCTCTTTCAAAAACAAAATTTTCCATTTCCTGACAGAAAAAAGGCTTGTAACATTCCCCATTTGATGTTGTGAAGTGCATGGGATAACCAATACCTTTGTGACTACAATGGAAGCTTTCCCCACTCTGCCCCTATAGTGGTTTAATCAATGCTCTGCCCCTCCAGTTTAAAAGCAATATATGACCATGATAATATTTTACTTTATCCTACTCTTGGTCATATTTTATAGTGTGTTGGCTCACCTGTTCCATGAAATGGAAACTTTCATAACTTACCTGGTTCGCAACATCATCCATTTTGTAAGCCTTGGTTTGCATATTGAATTGAAAGTTATCATACAGAACAATATGCAAAGTATCCTTACTTCCATTAGCTATCCAAGAAGATACATAGCTCAAGGAATTTTTCTCCTGGCACATCCTTTCTTGTACCTCTTTATCCATCTCAATATAAAAACCCTTAGTAACAGGGTTAAAAATATCAACTTCACTTCGATCAGAAATGATAGAGCAATACATGTTCTATTGTACTCAGGACTATCTGTTAAATATGTTGATCCATAAGTGAATAATTCAGCACAATTAGAATACCCCTTACTAGCTACATCAATACTAGGGGGAAGTAACATCTCCATCTCCACTTTATATAAATACTCAGGGAAAACCACAGGGCCAATGTATGGACCACAATACTGGTCGCTTCCGAATATATTCTCCTGATTATAGGTATTAACATCCTTAGATTGTTCAATATTTATATAACTCCCCTGTTCCAATGCTAAGATATTAAGGTTACACTCCATATGTACACCATCTGGCAACCCTTTCTTTTCTTGTGAATAAACATGGGGCTCTTCATCCCCACATAAATCTGGTAAAAATAACATTTCAGTTGCATTCTTAGTATTGCCATTATTACCCCTAAAATCATAATCATTAACTTGCAACAGAATCTCAGTAACACTAGAATCACAATTAGGATTAAGAATCAAAATAGGTGTTTCATACAATCCTTCATCATCTTGTCTTTCAGTATTGTCATGACTTATGCAAATATCTCGTAATGAATGAGCACTACCTTTATTTTGTGTAGATGCATTCCTGACAGACTCTTCAATCTCTATCCATTGAATTACCTGAGCCAAATTAGCAAGTTTTAATTCCTCTGTTAAGGAGCTCAATCCCAATTCATATAGTTCACAAAACAAATCAATGAATTCATAATCATTAGGTCTTTGCTCTATGGGAATGTTTATTAAGATTTCCAAAAATCTAAAAAAAAACTCATATGATGATTCCTTCTCTTGCCTTCTCATATCATATAGTTATGATATACAAAAACCCTGATCATCTTCATTCATATCAGACTGGGTTTCAACTTGGATCTCATTATCACCAAACTGCATCACTGGGCTTACAACACCCTTAGCAAGAATTTTATCATCAATTTTTTGGATAGCCGGCTCAAGTATTATACTAGCATTGGTTAGACAAGGGTAATCAATACCTGCAGTTGGATATCTCTTCATCATTGAATATTTCATGTTATTTTCAATTTCCATAGCTAGCTGGTATGCTTGAGGCAAAGTAGCAAGTTCTTTATCCCTTAATAAAAATCTCATCTTATTGAAAGCACCTAGGTACACAATCAAGCTTTCAACCTCATTTGGCCTTATTTCTTTGGGGATCCCCCTTAATGCTCTTGAAAACCTGAGATTAAAATGCAGGACTAATTCCTCCTCTTGTATGTGAATTCCCATAAATCCTTTTCTCAATGTGTTAGGATTGACTCTTTCACCGAATTGTTCCATAAAAACAATCACCAATTGATTCCATGAGTTAACAGAAAAGGCAAGTAAATAAGAAAACCAATCCCTAGCATCACCTTTTAAGGATTGCACAAATAGTTTCATTACAACATACTCATGATCAATTTCATAATCACCCATTACATCAACAAAATGTTGCAAATGCTTAGAAGCCGATTATGTTACATGCCTTGTGTATTGAGGTAAATATTTCCTAATTTTCTTAGGAATTGAATTAGGGTGATTGCTGATAGCATCAAACATACAAGGCATATACCTTTGAGTTACAAAACTCCTCAAAGGACTTAACATAACTTGCTCCTCTGGCATATTTATGCTTGATCTTACACACAGTAGACTATTCAATAACATATAGCTATCAGGCACATCACTTGTCAGCTCAACAAGGAATTTTTTAATGACTGACAAAAGTATTCATTATTTTCCAAGATCTCATGCAATACAAATGTGTTTCATAAATCCTTTTACATATTGCATTACTAGAGGTATGGTAAAACAAATCCTTGTTCCCTTGTATATACTTAACATATAAATTTGGAACCATTTTTATTTTCAATCAAAACACCCGTTATTTTTTAAAAGTAGTGAACTATTTTGGATTTGGTAAAATACCTGGTAGTTGTTAGCAACATATATCAACCTCTTTCTAGACTGTAAATAGTACCAATCTGGAAGTATTCCTTCATGTATTCACTGGTTCTTCAGTCAAAGTCGCCACCTCCTTTCAGAGGACAATATTTTAAGGAACTTTGAGAGTCTGGTTTCTAGATTTTGTCAAATTATGGGTTTCATTACCCATTACTGAGTCATACCATATCACCAGTAGTATCTCTCACAGTCATAACCCATTCCCTATGGTTCCTTTGCCTTCTTTCTCCCTTTTTTTCTTTGAATTTATCAAAAGTTCTCCCCAAATGAAGCCATCCTTCACTGAATAACTCTATAACTCCTGAATTTGTTGCTTACAAGACACCATAGACCATAAAATTTGCAAGATTAGTTTGAATTACCTCTTGTTGCTCAATTTGTTAACATTCACTATATAAATTCAAAACAACACATTGTTTAATATGACTCTATATCAGCACCAGTCCGCAACTGGAACTTACTAAGTTTGATCCCCAGCGGAGTCGCCATTCTATTGGTGTTTAAAATCCACATAGAGATTGTAGATCTCTAAGAGGTAGCCAACCCCTATCAAGGATAACTACAACCACTAATGGCCAACTAACGAGAGTCAGTTAAGGACTGACTACTCCTGCACTTTTGGCTTTGTAGGACCAAGGTGGGTAAACCTAAACGTGTTCACATGAATGTTTCATGACTGGTAAGAACACTTCTTGTATACAGATTACAATTTCTATACATTCAAAGTGATAGTGATCATTTCATGGTTTTGGCAAACTAGAGAATGACTACCAGTGCCAAAGAGCAACGAAATTGACCCACTTATTTGTTACAATACCTCCCAGAGGAGGGCAAGGTTTTAATTAAGTGTTTCATGTTTAGTATTTGGATATCTCTGCTTAGAGCTTACAGTCTTGAACTAATAAAATGACACAAACATTATCCAATGCTTCATCTATTACGCTACGGAGTCATATAGAAAAAAATCCTGATATGATGAACCTATCTCATATAGCATTACTATCATGAGATATTTTAGCATACTAAGATAGTACTTCTTCAAGCATCCTGAGCATATACAACCATGAATATGTAATTGACTCTTCAAGCATTTGATTAACTCTTTGAGTTAAAGCAAGAAAACTAATTACATTTTCAATTAACTATTGAAACTAAACAGATAAACCCTTGATAAAGTTATTCATAATCCATGGCACACACAGAGAAGAGTAAACCATCTCAATTCTATAGATTTGTTTCAATATCAGTAATTTAAAAGCATATCACACTAATCTGTATGTAAACCCAACCTAGGATGATTTCCTAAACAAAATGTTCATAACATTTTAACTATAAAAAGGACTGTACAACTTCTAGGCTTCCGACTCCAAAATTTTTCTGACCCCCACAATGAGCTATGAAATATCCTTTATATAACAGGAGAGCAACAAGCATTAGGCCACATTGTGACACCAAATTGAATTTCAACACAAAAAATGAAATTCAAATTTACATTCCTTGTCATAATGATACCGTACATGAACAAAGGAATAAAAAACGGTTATGAAATAACCAGTCGAGAAAAAAAAATTCATGTAAAGCACGTGCACGTCCACATCCACATCCACTCGATAAAAGAACAAGAGAAGACATGTCCAATGGACCCACTACCAGTAATCATCAAGAAGCAACATGGCCCTGGTACAAGCAACTACTCAGAGTTTGAGCCTACGACAACGATGGCACCACCTCCTCTTTACCAACCTTACGAGCACATCCCTGAACAACTGAACCCGGTGTTAATGCAGATATTGGCTCAATTTCCAAAACATCCTCGTCCACTATAATAAGGTCCACTAGGGAAGCCAAGTAGTACCGATAATTAGAATCAGTCTTAGATTCATGAGAATCTGAGATGATTATCAGGGATGAACAATGCATTGGCCTCTTCCCAGTGTTCCCCATAATAGCTTTGTGAGCCACGGGAGAATCAGACTTCTTCATGACTGGGGAAGCCAACCTCACACTCCTTCGCTTAATTGATTTATTCATGATAGAAACAAAGCACAGCAACAAACAGAAGAAGAACCTTACTACACATAGACACAAGAGAATGCAATTTTGAACACATACAACTCAGTTAGCATTTATAGAGCAAGCTAATACGTAGGGTATGATTACTTGAAGGTGATTCAAGAACTTGCACAGTTAATGATCCAGATAACCATGAATACCCTCAGTAGGATGGCACTATTCGCATGTAGGAGGAAATCAGGTGGAGATCCTCTGGAGAAAGGATACCTGTACCATTAATGACACAAGTAATAGCCAAGCAATACATGCCATGAGGGCAACTCACACACCTCTTCCTTATAAATGAACTGCTGATTCGGGAGGCACTCTAACAAACAAAGGGTTGAGATCAAGTCAATGGACATTGATGATCCACCTCGATGCCCCCAGAAAACATATCCAATAAAAACCCATAGAAAAATAGACCCGAACCACACAGTGGGACCCATATAACCCCATTGGCAAGAAAAGAAAATCCACGTGCCACTCCCTCACAGACCTCGCAACACCCTCTCAGATATTTACTCTACTCGTGTGAGGTGTGCGAGAAATCATAATTACCCCATTATTAATGGCTATTACCGGTGAAAAGACGACCCCATGTCATATCCAACACCTCGGGAAGAAATCACATTCATCCATTCATGCCATGTGGCGACATCTCGTGAACCTCACACCACTTTGATGACGTGAGCAGGAAAACCTGTGAGGTCAGCAAGAAGTGGTCAAGATCTAATTTTGTGATCGGATGGTTCGTCAGACCTTAGACAGAACATCCAAGTGGGGCCCATGTTGAAATTCCCGGTGGTGTAGAACATAAGTCATTACGCCAGAAAGATCGATGAATCAGGTGAAACGGGGTCGGTGAAGCACGACTAGAGAGGGACAAAACCTCACTTAAGTGACCGGTCCACCATGGCAGCAAGTCTCCACTAAAACACAACAAGAGGGTTTTAACCGATCTATAGTGAAGGTTACCATGAGTAACTTAGAAACCCTAAAACCCTAGCTTTAATTTTTTCAAAAATTTGAAGTTCCATCAGATCAAACCTGGAAGCCTTAAACATAACATCTAAATCAGTGGCCGGAGGGATCCACTTCTCAACCAAAGGCAGAACTACTTCTAGATCTCTGTTAATTTTTTTAATTCCACCCAAGAACAAAGAATACAAAGAATGTACAGATGGAAACCTACAATCAACCTCCTCATTTAGATGCCTCAAAATGGTGTCAACCACCTCATTGTGTTTAGAAATTGCATCATCCTCACTTGCCTTTAGGGAAGCCTACAATTCTATGATTTTATTCAACATTTTCTTCTTGGTAGGATCCACAGAATAATCAACTTTATCTTCATCTAGCTCCAGTGCAGAGCTGAGAGCAGGTGTTTGAATGGGGGACCCAAGAGTAGAAATGATTGGGTTTATTAAGGGGAACTAACCCTGAAGTAGTGGGTAGTGCTCTGATACCAAAGGCACTAGAGGATTCTCCTACCTACCTATATTTCATTTTATCAACCTTAGACTGCAACTCAAAATTCCTTTGTTGTATTCTACTATATTCCCCAATTATTATGTTGTATTTCTCCATCAAATTCTTCTTTTCAGCTTCCTCCCTTTCAGTTTTCTTTTGGGCCAATTTGGCCACATTCAATGTCAAGCTTGTGGCTTCTATTGTTGAGGTTTCAAAAGCTCTCTTGATGATGATCCCTCCCTTTAGACTTGGGCCAATATTAGCCACATTTGGTTTTCTACCCTGGGGTGCCAATGCCCATATGGCCAGAGTTTCATATTCCTCACTAAAAGCAAAGTCTTGCAGAGCTGCCTTAACCTCTTCTTCACTATTTTGCATAGGATGTTGGAATGAAGGATAGCATCGAATGCTACAGCATGAGCTATGTCCCATTCAAGCAAAAGTAAGACACCAACCTAAGTCACAAGTCTCCTTCCTTCCTCAGGTGTAATGCTCTTGAATTTCTCCATTAGTTTGGCCTTAACTTCATCATCATTCTCTTGTTTAGACCTATCAGGTCTTGACTCTCTCCTTCTCTTACATTTATCCTGATATTCCTCTAATTTCATTCTCCAAATTAACTGCAAGAATAAAGGAGTGTTCATGAAGGCATCATCATCTAAGAATGCCTTACAAGACTCCATCCCGGCATCCTGTACACATTGCCCCTTTATATCCATATCAGTTAACACCAATTGTGTTGATCTAGGACGAGAAGGGATACCAGCCTGCATGTCTTGATCAGTTATAATCATTTCATCCATCCAAGCCTCTTGTGTTTCCTCAACCCTTTGCCTCTTTATGCTTGGCTCTGATAGTAACTCTACAGGATCATTTCTTGGTGGTGAATCTAGGTCCAAAATCCTTATCCCTCCAGGTTTCCTGATCCCTTGACCCGGTTGTGATGATGCTTGCATTATTTGTTTTCCCCTTTTATATCTTGCCTCCTCATCATTACTATCATCTCTCTTCCTCTTGTATAAAGGCCTATCCTCTGATGACTGATAAGTTGGCCTTGTTTCTTTAGGCCTCGCCTCCAGTCTCTGAATTCCCAAGTCCAGTTCCAAATTGACTTTCTTGGTTTTCAAGGTGCTCATGGTATCTTTAAAGTTATTCATTAAGAAATCTATTCTTTTGTGAAATGGAGTGAACTCCATTAGTGCATCATATTTTGGATCCATTTTATGCACCATAGCTAGCAGTTTCTCATAGGCAATCCATTTCTCTTTTTTCAATTCTTGCCTGCTCAAATCAAACTCATTTATGATTAGATCCTCAGGAGAATTGAAAATATGTGCAAACTTGCCACCTTTAATTCATTTCCTGAATAGGGAAAAGAATCCCTCAGGGTCATGATGCCTCTTAGATCCACTCTTCAAATGATAATCATCAAAAAATCTTCCAAAGTGGACCCATCCTCCCTTGGAAAAGACAAAATTAGAAACAACAATATAATCAGGGAAAAAAGACCCTTTTACTTTCCCTGTCAAATTATCCTCATGGATGCAACCTAGTTGCCACATGACCTCAGCAAATCCCATCCTTGATGGTACATTATATCGAAGAATGTGAGGAGCTCCCTGGAAACCATAAACCCTTAGGACAGTGTTTACAGGGTATAATATGATGTCACCCCAATTGTGGCACACCTTCAAATCAGGCTTCCTCACTTTGGGTCAAAGGAAATCATGCAAATCCTTAGGGACCCTTGGCACAGTTATCACCAATCTAGCTCTAAGTCTGGAAGAAAAATAGTTATCAAACTGCACAAAGCTAGCACCTCCCCTGTTGCAAGACAAATTTACACTCCAAACCTATACTGGTAATCTTTCTCCAATCACTTCTTGCCACAATACCATTTTCTCTAAGAAGAAGTTAGAATTCTTGTACAGGAACATATGCATTAATAGGGAGTAGCAAAAGAAAGGAGTACCAATGTCCCCCATATGCAACATCAACAAACCCTCAAGTATCTTTTCAGCAAGAAAATATGCATAGTCGTACACTACAAAAAAATTGGGATGTTGAATCTGAGCCCCCATAAACATATAAGCAATGGGCATCACGGTATTAGGGTTGAAACCTAAAATCTAGCAAAGTGAATAAAATGTTGCCAAGAAGTGATCAAAAAAATAGCTTAACCTGAAAGGCTCCTGATCAGTTGGGCTGATGTGAATTGTTGAACTACCTACCTTGGCTAAATGAGGAGGAAGCAATTTTTATCTGAAAAGAGGCTTTGACCTGGCATATTCCTCCATCATTTCCTCAAAATCTACCCAGACTAAGAATGGGATATATTCACTCAAATCGAAAACCTGCCGAATCTCATTTGCATTTATATTCAGTAGAACCCCACCATCATTATCCCTAATAATCCTTGTAACATGATCATATCATGATGCCACTGCTCTGAGTAGGTCAATATCAGGAAATAAATTTGGTACAACTAGTTTCCCCATATTGTACTTCCAACCATTACAGAAAGGATGAGGCACATTTTTCTGCCCACACCATCTCCTAAATATTTCTAGGCCTAACATTTGGACCCTAGCATCTATAATATTATATGTTTTACACCTTAGTCCCTTGCCTAAGGCTTTCCCATTCATTAAAACCAAACCCCTCTTCTTGTCGTTCGTTGATAGTTGGAATTGATCTAGGAAATTGTCGTATAAATTCCTTTGCAAATAATCCATATGGCCAGAATGTTGTTTTGATGGCGCCATTTTGAACAACTAGGGCAAGCAAAAATGAAATTACATTAGAACTTTACAATTTCCCACAATTCAAAAGAACCAGTAACCTTACAGTCTTAATCAACAAGATCCCTAACCAACACAATAAAACCCTCCACAAAAAACACATTCAAACAAAAATTGTGGCATAGAAGGTAACTCATGGGATTTCACACCTTGCAGAAAACCAAACCTCACTGTAATTTCTTGAAAAACTCAATCTCTGGCTTTGGACTGCTTTGAAAACATTTGAATGCCTTTGTGGTGAAGATAGAATGGAATTAACTACTTAAAGCCGATGAAAAATGGCCAGTAGATGTCTCATCCACCATTAAAGCTCACTTGCATGCCGTGCCAACGACTTCAATCATATTTGATGCAAATTTAAATCCTTTCCATCGATCTCTTGTTCCTGTCAGATCATCAATGATCAGACGAACATCTTCAAAAGGCTGATAGCCTGACAACATCTTCATGTCATTATCGAGGGCCCACCATAATACACAGTGCCAAAGGAATCCACGTGGCATCCACCCGTGATATTGCAATCACTAAACACCCTTCACTTTAGGATCACACGATGGTGAGCAATCGTTGATTCCCTCTATTGGCAATCATGATCATTCACAATAGTGAGCAGCACCAAAACCTATCCGTCGAGCAAATTTTCATCAAGGTTAAAATATCATCGTCGATCTCGAGCACGTGCATCACACATCTGGTTTAGTAATCCACTCTATAATGTACTAAAGTATGATACGAATATTAAACACTTTATTTACTCCTTTTCAGCATTGGCAACCTGGGACATGTGGCGCCCGCCCATGATATCGCAATCACCAAGCAACCAGCAGTGATGTCATCGCAATATCACGGGGAATGGTCAAGATCAACCGTAGGGAGATCGATGGTCACTAAAAATAACCCCTGCAAAATAATACAATTACTTAAAATAAAAGAGGGGAAGGGGACACCGCCTTGGACAACGAAAAAACAATGGCTCAAAGTTGTTCTAAAACACAAGGCATGGTCTGACCCAAACTTGAGAAATAAAAGGTCAGGCGAAATATTTAGCATTTTTATTTAAAAGGGGCCTGGCTTAGATGATTCAATGGGAGATAAGTTGTTTCGAAACCACCCTCAAAAAGGTAACATCAGAAAAGAGCCAACCCAAAGATATACATTCATTTGGCAGGTTACTAAAGCAGCTATGAGATGCACATGCTCAAAATCAACGGAGGTGTTATAATCTTGATGAAAAAGTTGTTCGACGATTATTTTCAACAATGGTGACTGTTATGAATGAACATGATTTTTGATGACGGAGATCAACGATTGCCCACCATCACATGATCGGAAGATACGAGGTTCTATTGATTGCAATATCATGGGTGAGTGCCACATGTATTCCTTTGGCGATGCATAGTGTGGTGAGTCCGTCGTGCTGAGATGGAGATTACATCAGCCTTTTTGAAGGCAGTCATTCGATGCTTTGACGAAAGTGAAGGATTGATGGTTGGGATTTGAATTTGATCAACATGAAGTAATTTTCCTTTGTTCTATTTTACCACAAAGTTATAATAGATTTTGGTTGTGTCTTGATGACAGTTTTGGGCCACTTTTGGTGTAAGTTTCTTGAGGTTTGGCAGTTGGCTAGTGCATCAGTCATTTTCTAGTAGTTTTTAAACTCATTAGAGTTTGATGTTTCAGGACAGTACTAGCATCTGAATGGAAATTACTCATTTCAAACTCATGTCTCTCCATTGTATAAACATATCATTATTTTTAATAAAATGATCAAGGGTTATTTTGTTCAGTTCTACATTATGGATGTTGAACTGTTAGTTTGTTAGCTTCTATTATGTTTTGACTAAAAATCCTGATATGATTCATGAAGTGCAATATAATATAAAATATCATGTAGACTTGGAGTGCAATATAAAATATTAAATAAAATATCCTGATTCTTGAACTTGAAGTGCAATGATTCACAATTTATTTGAATACAATATAAAAAATCATCAACTACTATTTGGAATATGATTCATGCAGTGCTTGAGTGCAATCTAAAATAAGATTATAAGATATCATGAACTTGAAGTGGAATGATTCACAATTTTCATTTAATAGAATATAAAATATCATCAACTACAGTTTGGACTTTGGAACAATGGAAACTTATTCAAGAAGTGTAGTAAAAATACCTAAAACCTACTAATTCTCTTCCATTTTCCAAATGGATTCAGGGTCCTCAAACTGATGCTCATCTTCAGATAAAGTAAAAGAGTCATCTTGATTCAAAGACTGCTCTGCACTTTGTTCAGCCTGTGTCTCAAAATCAACATTCATTATTTGATTTGTGTCAATTTCAATATCATTGTCATCTTGATCTATCCCAGGCCCACTGCCACTGCCACTAGTACCACCACCAGGACTGATGGCTCTTGGAATTGGAGAGTCTGTGTTGCACAACCTGACCCCTCTTCTTTCACATGTGGACCTCCAGATTGCGAGTTCCCTTTCAAAAAGAAATTTTTTGACATTATACGCAGTTCCTTTCATCCTCAAGCAATTTTCCAAATTCTTGTCCAGTTTGTTTCTTAACTTTGATTTCAAAAACCCCAATGTACTGAAAAATCTCTCATCCTCCACTGAACCCAATATCATTGTTTGACATAAATTAGAAAGTTTGAAATATTTTGATATCAAACCATGCAATATTTCACTATGAGCTAAGCTTTTCCAAACCTTTTTTATTGATCCCAGTTGAAAATCCTTCTCCTTGCCCATGGAATCAGACTGCTCCCCCATAGCTATTGCAAAACTTTGACATTGATTTCTAAGCTTATTTTCATTTAAAATTCCTTCTATTGCCTGCTCATTATATGTTACCTTTTTCAAAAAAATTTCGATCACAATTTTTACTTGATCATGAAAATATTTTGGGTTATCTCGGTTTACCCAAAATTGAGGATACACAATACCCATGGCTTCAAGTATTTCATGTCAAGGGAATCTTTCACGAATCTCTGAGGAAAGAGATTTTGCAATTTCCTTCAAATTATCACTAACATATTTAACAATGTCATTAAAATCTTCCTCATTAATAGGTACTTCTTTTCTAGAGCACCTGGTTGTCTTACAATGGTGCATTGGTATCTCATATCCACGTACATAAATACGTAAGTTCCCGCTTCCATTAAACTATAAATAATTATCAGGATTATTCAAATCAGTAATTTTCCTCCACAAAAAATAATTTGTGCCTTCTTGTGTTAGATCTAGATATAGATGATCGAGGGCCAAGCATGTAAGTTTACGTAGATTGGCATATTCATAAATATACATAGTCCTATCTTGGGCTTTCTTCACAAGATTTTTCATCTCATCCAGCATGCGGAGAAGACTAGCTAAATTCAAGAGTGTCTCTGTATCACTTAATCTATGTAAGAGTTCAGGAGCTTTGTCTACTGTGCTGCAATGCTCGTACATCAACCCAATCAGGGATTGATATTCTGAAAGAACTCGTTGCATTGGTCCATGTAGGGAGATCCATCTAGTATCAACATCCTTGAGAAGCTTGTTTCCAGGTGTTATTCCCTTAGCAAAATGTTGAAATTCAAGGAAACGTTTGGGACTTTGGCAGAAGTATGCGTGGATCTCACGAACTAGATTTTCAACTTTTGATACTGTTGGAAACTTGCTTAAAATTTTAAATGCTAAATTCTTTATGTGGGCCATGCAGTGAATGCCAAGCATGTATGGTGCACAAGTAGTTTTTAACTTTGTGCAAAGACCACTCCTTTGACCTTGCATCACTGCAACTCCATCAGCTCCTACACACACCAACATTTTGGCAATTATCAACTCATCCAAACCTGCAATTTCATTCAAAGATTTCTTGACTAGTTCAAATAGATTTTTTGATGTTGAATTGTCCTTCATTTTACGAACACAAAGAAGATGAGCTTGGTGAACATGCTATTCTATAGTATACAAATGCATACAAATCCAAAAAGTATTGTCTACCGTAGTAACTTCATCTAAAGATAATGCAATGAAATTTGACTTTTTTAATTTCTCCTTTGAATCTTGCTTTTCCACTACAACAAGATAGTTCACCAATTCCCATCCAGCGTTTAATGACCAATGTGATAAGGGAAAGTGGGGAACACTCAAATAAGATAATAAATCAAAATATTCTAGGTAGTCTATCATAGGACACCCCCTAGACAATATATGAAAAACAACACTCATCTGAACAGTTTTTGACAGATTTGTTGCTGCCATGGCTTTTCCAAAATGAGTCTCAAGTGTACCTTCACATTTTTTAATCTTTGACATTCTATGGTTATGCTCTCCATAATCTGTGGCATACTTAACATGAAGACATTCTTCCTTTGATTTCCATCATATGACTGATTGTTCCTTTCCGTCTATGATTTGTTTTTCGTAAACTTTTTCGATATGCTTTTCTATAGTGTCAAGCTTTAGCTACATCGTCTTGTCTCTTCCACATTTCCAACTACAAATATTACATCTGACCTTTGTTTCCCTTTCAATATCATTTTCATTTGATACCCCCACTAGTTCAAGGAATGGGTACCTCGACAACCAACCAATTTAAAAATTCCTTGTCATTTCCCACTCGCACCCCAATTTTGCTTTGCCTTTTATTTTCTTGCTACCAACATCATCCTCATCCAAGTTTATTATCTCATTCTAGCTATCCAGGGTATCCCTTGGAACATCTTCTGCGGTATTGCCATCCTCATTTGATACATTTTGATTTAACACAATGAAAATCTCACCTTGACCTTCCTATGGCAGAAGAGTTGATGATGTATCTCCATCTTCAATAATATTTGGTGGAAGAGTTGATGGTGTAGCTCCACCTTGATTTGATGGATTAGAAGCTTTGCCAATTCCAAAGTAAGATTGTATGGTACCTCCTCTTTTTGGGCATTTTGATGGCCTCCCAGTCTCTTCATTACCCACCTGCTCAGGAGTCTTACCCTAGTTGCTCGACATATTGATCTCACTTTGAATAAAAGCTAGAAAAAAATGTCTTCTTGTTTAAGAAGGATGGACTGACAGAGAATATAGATCCCATTCCCTACTTAAAATTATGTTTAAGACTAAAGCAAGAATGGAAAATAGATAAAGAAATCTTATTATTATAACTAATAGTCTAATAACTAATAACAGTATGAAGAAATGATCACTCACCTTTGAATCTACGTTTTCAGGTTTCGCTGACTTCTAAATCAAGAATTAGAACCTCAGAAGTTCAGAACTAAACAAAATGTGTAAAACGGAACAAAATATGTAAGAACAAATAACAGTTTCAATTATATTTATATCAATCCATATTTGGTGAATTCCATGAGATTTTGAAATGGTATGCTAAAAATTTGGCGAATCTCGCGTGCTTATACAATGATACCTTGAAATTTTCAAGGCGAAATAGGTCCTCATAAGCAACTATTTATAAATTTTAATTGGCGAAATGGGTCTTCACAAGAAACTATTTGTAAATTTTAATTGGGGAAATGGGTCTTCATATAATGTTGTTTTAATAGAATTGGAAAATATGTTGGTGACTTTGACATGTTCCCTGGGATTCCAGGCGAAAATATTAATCGGTGCATTGGAAACATGTAGTCTATTATGGCGAATTTATTGACTAATCATGCCTCGTAAAAAAAAATTGTTGGCGAATGGACATGCATTGGACCAATAGTCCATGAATTCCTGGCAATTTGAACACCCTGCAGATATGGTAGATTCACCAAATTCAAATTGCCAGATTCCTAGAATTCGCCAATTGGCAAAGATTCGCCACTAAATTTATCCCTAGTTAGAGATAGAAATACGATTAAGGTAGGGGTTAATGTTAGGATTGGGATGGGTGGCCCTTTGGTGAAATGGTGGGGCTTCTTTCCTATAGAGCCAATAACCAAGGTTCAAACCTCGCATGGTCACTCTCTACTACATTAACAATGGATTTTTCTTACCCTAGTGTTAATGGGAGGTTCCTTGGTGAGCTGGTGAGGCTTCTCTCCTATAGTGCCAACAACCAAGGCCCAAACCTTAATGTCTTTTTTTGAGGATTCAACTTGAACATATTTTCCAAGTCAAAGTGACAATGGCTCAAAAGTGAAAATGGAGATCAAATAGATTTATTGTAGAAAATGACAGATCCAGGCCACCTCGTGGCATAAATTTTTGTCTCAATCAGGCTTTTGAGGCACAGGGTCCCACGGGTTACCAAAATAGTTTTCATGCAAAAACAATCAATGCACCCACAACTCCTAGAAGCATATTCTAGTTCGCTAGGCCTAATTGGGTGATAGTTCCTCCTCATAGGGTTTTTATCCGGAATGGCCTATTAGAACTGAAATTTTCCACAAGAATTCCTAGGATTTTCCTATTTATTTTCCATGAAAATCCATCAAAACCTTAAGATATTTTATTTACTCATGCCTTACATTTTCATTATCTTTCCCATAAAAGTCATTAACCGCCTTCTATGCTTTGCCCCCATTTATTTTCTTATATTTCATTACCTTCTCATGGAAAATTTAACTTTACCGCCATTTAAAAGGGCCAAAAATAATGTATAACCCTTACTGCCCCTTTAATTTTTACTATATAAGTCTTTACTACTTTACCACGGCCTCCCACAATGGGCTCGTGGTATGGATGTGGCAGCTAAGGAGTAGGCAACAAGTGTTTTCCGCACCACCGCGTGTGGTTAAACAACAAACCATGGTGGCCATGGTAGCAGTCAACAAACAATGAAGGAAGTCTATTGCGGTACCACTGGTAGACAAGCCAGTGACCGTGATAGTACAGTAAAAGGTTAGCAAATGGTTAGTGGGTTGGAGTGGCAACATAGCGGTCGATAAAAGGTGGATGGAGGAAATAGTTTGTAAGTGGCGCCAATGAGGTGATAGTTAACGGCTAGCAGTTAGCGAAGCGATTACGGCGATACCACAGGGGGTTCGAGTGGAGACCGCGGTGACTGTGATAAACGGTCATCAAAGGCAAGTAGTCAGCAGAAGCGACTAATGGTTACTGCCATACCATGGGAGAAAATTCAAAGCCCGTGGTAGTGTGGTAAGCAACGATGAAGACTATGATGTTCAGTGAGGGGCCGGGCACTGCCATACCATGGGAGAAAAGTCAAAGCCCGTGGTAGAGTGGTAAATACAAAGGAAAGCTCGCAGTAGTATTTTAAGTAAAATTATAAGGAGCGAATAAAAGTAAAATAAAGGGCAGAAAGGTATAAAGTAAAATTAAAAGACCGACTATAGTATAAAATATTTTATTTTCCAATAAGGCAATTAATTGAATATTTTATTTAACTGTGAAGATTGTAAATGGCCATAACCAGAAAATTGAAGGCTCATGACCCTTGAGATGAAATGTATAAGTATTTGTAAAAATTTGAAGGATAAAAAAGATAGATTTTAGATATAGAAAATTTTTTGTAAGTATTTTTAGAATGATATTCAAGGAGATTATGATGCATGTATAAATTTTGAAGGATCAGATGAATGGAATTTAATGTTGTGGCACTATTTTGGTATCAATTATTTGTTGAAGTTAATTGAAATATTATCAAGTTGTCTCCAAGGTTGATGTTTCTTTGTTATTTAAACTGACATATCAAGTATATTCTTAGTTTATCAGTACACATTTGTTGTATTTGTGTGATGTGATTGGTTTTTTCTTTCAAGAAAAGATTAATTCCTTCAAGTCATTCACAGTAATCTAGAAATTATCATTTGAATCATTAAGAAGAGTTTGATAATTGCATCCTTGCATGTTTATACAAGTTATAGACTAAATATCATATGCCAAATAATTAGAATCCCTGCCAGATAGAAACCATTCATTTAAAGCTTTCATTTGACTCTGTTTTACCCAACAAGGCACTACTCTCCCCTATTTAGATTACATTAGTTCTATCCATTTCATTTGACATATCTTAATTAAACATATTAATTCATACCTTATACAACTCATACCAAATTAGGATCATATTCTTTCCATTATCAAATTTCCATTTGTGGATAGTTAGATCAAGTAGGAAAAATAAATCAAAATCTATGGCACTCATATAGGTGCACCCACCTAGGTCTAGTAGAGCCTTAAGAGTAGAGGGTTTAACCATATAGGTTGGCCTTGTCAGTTGACCAAAAACATAGTGAGAGTGTGGAAACCTCTCATGGTTCATTCAACCAGCGTTTTTGAGAACCAACAAATTGGCGACTCCATTGGGGAAAAAATTAGAGAATTGTCTGGTAGTAGACAGCCTTTCCATATAAAGTCACTAAAGAAAACCATAATAAAATTTGAAAGAAATTGACTCCGCTGGGTAAGATAACCACAAAATCTTTTCTCACTTTTAGAAAAAGTGGGTGGCGACTCTGAATGAATAAAAATATTGAGACTGACACAATAAGATACAAATTAGAAAGGAATCAACCTAGACTTCAGACCATCACAGTTTCTCATAACATGCAAGGAAGGAGATCTTTGTACAAGGAGGGGGACAATCCTGATAATAAAGGAAAATCAAATCACAAAAATAATGAGAGCAAGAAAGAATTCAATGAATTGGACACAACAACAAAAAAAAAAGTGTCAAAATCATTGGAAACATATAATTCATATGATACGCTTGCAAATGAAGAGAATCTGTCTAAGGAGATTCACACTCCTGAGGAGAGGAGAAATCCTTCCCATAGGGTAAACCTTGAGAAAGCTAATGAGCATATGGCTGAGTTTGAAGCTAGAAAAAGAAAAGAATTTGAATTTGAGTAGAGAACAACACTCTATGAAGGAGGTCTTGAGTATGATCAAACATTTGAAGAAAATCATGAATTCACAGCACGAGATGAAGAAGATACACAGTTAGAACAAATGGGGAAAAATGCAAAAAGATTAAGGGTGGAGTATGAGCAACAACTTCAAGCAATAGAAGAGTTGACAAAGATGAAGTTACACGAAGCTCGAGTTAAAACATCAATAACTGAATCACCCAAATACACACCCCCCCATAAAAGAAACAATATGAAGCCATCGAGTTCCCCTCAAGCCCACCGAAATCAACCTAGAAATCAATATAGAAATACTAATGCTCACAACACCAAAATATTCAACCACCTCCTCATGAATAGTATGCACCCCCACAAGGCCCACAATACATGGCAAACAACAACCCACCTTACCAACACCAGCATTTTAAAAATCCCCCCCCACCATGCACAACCATGATTAAACAAATGGATCTTGTTGGATTTCATATTTTCCCTTACCCCCTAGACAGAAATTGGAGGAACTTAGTCCCTAAATTCATAGGAAGTAATGCAGTTATAGTTGAGGAACATCTAAGAAATTTTAAAGCAGTCATTCAGGACTTGGACATGCAGTATGAGGATGTACAAATGATATTATTTATGATGTCATTGGTTGAGGATGTCAGGGACTGGTTTAATAGTCTACTGACAACATCCATTTATTCCATTCAAGTATTTCATGATCTATTTCTTCACCAATATGGGAATCAGTGTGCATCAAACTTTTTCTTACACGATTTAATGACTATCCAAAAATATCAAAATGAGTCAGCCTTTGATTTTAACCAGAGGTTTGTTAAATTACACAATAAAATACCTCAGGCATCCAAGTTGGTTGATCCTGTTGTGTTGAGTGTCTATTTGAAAGCCTTCAATCCTAAGATAGGATATGAATTAAGAAATAGAGATCCTAGGAATCTGGCTGAGGCCCAAAAGATAGCCTTGACTATTGAAAATAATAGAAAAGTTGTAGGGATGTCTTCTAAGAGGGAAAACCCTAGGATTCATCAATATTTTCCCCCAAACAGACAAGAGAACACGTATAGAAATAAAAGACCAAGGCTGCATGACATGCCTTATAATACCAATTGGAAAGATGGGAAACCAGTGAATGAGAGACCTATAAATAAAGATACACCCGATCCATTAAAAAGAAAAGGGGCATACATGGTAGATAAAAGTCCCTGGTGTTCAGTCTGCTATGCACCACATTCCCCTAAACATTATGTAACAACTCAGTCAATACTAGAGGAAGATATACAAGAAAATGATGGTGGTGAAGACCAAAATGTATATTTAACATCCCACATTCTTAACCCTTTGGAATAGGAATATGCATCTTCAGAAGAGGAAAGATATGAATACAATGTGGACCACCAAAAATATAATGTTCACATGGCTGAGCAGCATGTTTTCTCTGACCATGAGGAAAATGAAAGTGATCAAGACCTCCCTGTTGCATCAAGCCAGACTAATAGATGTAATATAAGAAGACCTAGTGAAGAGGAGATTAAAATATTGACAATTACAGCAGTAGAGGATGCCAGAAGCAAATATCATTTGAGAAATAGAGCAGTAAATAAAGATGAAGGTGTCCCAAGGGGGATGTTCATAAAAAATATAAAGGCATCAGATGAGACATCAAAAGGGACTGATAATAAACAATCAGATAGTAGAGAACAAAAAGGATCCCCTAAGGAGGAAAGCAAGAAACCTCCCATTGAAAAATGAAATCCAGATCAAACATCAAAATTGGAGAAAGAAGAAAACAAAGGAGAATGCACTGAATCTAAAAGGGAAATCAAAGCCGAAGGTACATCTTTTGATTTTATACAAGCTCTCTCTCAATTGAAAATGTCTATGCCCTTAATTGAAATGATGAAAATCAAAGAATATAGGGAAAGTACCATACAACTAATTTCTAATGGAAATCAAAGCCCTAGGAACAAAGAGGTCTTAGAGATAAATAATAAAAAGGAGGTAAAAATCCCAGAAGCTTGCCTGATCAACACACCACAAATTGACCCATTTTTCACCACTTTACTCATAAGCAGAAAACTAGTAAGGAATTGCATGATAGACTCGGGTGCTTCTATGAATATCATGCCAGTAGGGGTAATGAAGTAGCTTGGTTTATGGATAGATGTGGAGGGAGTTAAATGTTACGCTATGGATATCAGGGTTGTCCCAATTGTGGGAATCATGAAAGATGTGGAATTCAGGTTGGCAACTTACCCACAAGCCTCTTACATTATTGATATAACTGTGATTGACACACCACCCCAGTTTGGGATGCTTCTATCGAGACAATGGAGTGCTGCAGTAGGAGGCAATGTACAGTTTGACTTGTCATATGCCACCATACCGGTAAATGGGGAAGAGGTAAAGTTGTATAGAGAGCCTAGGGTGAACCAAATTGTTGAAAATTCTCCTCAAGAACCACTAAATTGTTTCTGTGATGTTGATCTGGGAAGTTTTAGAGTGGAACTATCTTAGCCTGAATTGGAAAGCAAAGATCCAATTGATCAAAATATCTCTAAAAATCAACAAGGAATATGGAAAATGTATTTTGATGGAGCTTGTAGCAAGGAGGGTAATGGAGCTGGTATAGTTTTTATATCTCCTGATGGTTCAACTTATAAATATTAATTTCTACTAGCATTTGAATGTACAAACAATGTAGTGGAATATGAAGCTTTGCTAACTGGTCTAAATTTAGTTCTTAAACACAAGATCAAAATCTTAACAATTTTAGGAGATTCAGATATAGTTGTATCTCAGATCAGATCAAAATATATAACAAGATATAAAAGGCTGAAACAATACAGAAATGTAGTCTGGGATACAATTGAACTATTTGATGCTTTTTCCATTGATTGGGTAGAAAAATCAAAGAACATAATGGTAGATTTTTTAGAAAATGTAGCATTAAAACAAGATGATATTACATTAGCAGGAGTTTTCCAAGTAGAATTCAAAACAAGACCTACAGTATGTGACAACATATATAGTTGGCAGGTTTTCAATGATAACACTAACCTTTTGAAATTCCTTCAATGTATAGACTAGTACGAGGCTCAAGAAATTGATTTCAATGCCTTTGTAGAAGAAATAAATGGAGAAGAGACAGTGTTTGGAAAGAAGATCCTACAGCTCAAAACTAATAAACTTCCCAAGGGGTTGGTAGCTTTGGAAAGAGTATACGATGGAAGTGATCGATCCCTTATGAAACAAACCCTAGCCAGAGGGGAAGATATTGAAGAAATAAACTTGGGGACGGAACTATCACTAAGGAAGGTATACATTGGAAAAAAGATAAGCCCTACTGTCCAAATAATTCTGATTTCATTGTTAAGAAAACATAAATATGTGTTTGCATGGTCTTATGAAGACCTCAAGGCATATAGGGAGGATTTATTTCAGCATGAAATTCCATTGAAAGCAAATGCAAAGCCATTTAGATAGAAACAAAGGCCCATTAAACCCACTCTGGAACCAAAAATGCAGAAAGAATTGACCAAGCTTAGAGATGGAGGTATTATCAAACCTATGAGGTACTCAGCATGGGTTTCAAACCTTGTTCCTATTAGAAATAAAAATGGAGATATAAGACTGTGTGTAGATTTCAGAAATTTGAATGTAGCATCTCTTAAAGATAACTACCCACTACCTAACATGGAACCCATTTTGCATAAGGTAACTGGATGTGAGTTGTTGTCTATGATGGATGGTTTTTCTGGTTATAACCAGGTTAAGGTCAAGGAATGTGAGCAATATAAAATAGCCTTCACAACCCCATGGGGAACATATGTATATGTAAGAATGCCTTTTGGTCTCACCAATGCAGGAGCAACATTTTAAAGGGCTATGGACTTAGCATTTTCTGATTTGATCAATGCTGCTATAATGGTGGTGTATCAAGATGACCTCATGACTTACTCAAAAAGGGTTGAAGATCATAGAGGGCACCTTGAAAAAATATTCATTAAATCTTTAGAATATGGCATCAGTTTGAACCCTAAGAAGTGTCATTTTGTTGTTACAGAGGGGAAGCTCCTAGGACACATTGTATCAAAAGAGGGAGTTAGGATAGATCCTGAGAGAGTTGAGGCTATAGATAAAGTCCCTGTCCCTAAAAATGTGAAAGCCATCTAGTCATTCTTTGGGTAGATTAATTTTGTTAAGAGATTTGTATCCAACTTTGTTGAGATTGTCAAACCCATATCAAAATTGTTAAAGAAAGGAAAAAATATTGAATGGACCCCAGAAGCATTAGAAGCCTTTGTATCCATTAAAAAAGCCATTAAGGAAGCCCCTATCCTCAAGTCTCTTGATTTCACAAAGCCTTTTTAGATATTTTCATTTGCTTCCCTGCATACAATAGTTGCTATCATGTTACAGAAAAATGAGGATGGTCATGAGCAACCTATATCTTTCTTTAGTAAATCTTTACAGGGATCAGAATTGACATATGACATAATGGAAAAATAAGCCTTTGCACTGGTAAAGGCAACAAAAGCTTTTAGGCCATATCTTGTTGGAGCCAAAGTAATTGCATATGTTCCTCACGTACTAGTCAAAGACATCTTGACACAATCAGAATTGTCAGGGAAAAGATGTAAGTGGATTAACAAAATTCAGGAATTTTATATGGAAATACAGATTACTAAATTGGTAAGGGGCCAAGGATTGGCCAAATTGATGGCAGAAACAAACATTGAGGCAAATCAGATCTGCAATGTACAAGGAGGAGAAAATGCAATCGCAAGCATTGAGCATACACCCTGGTACATAGACATCATGCATTACCTTAGGAACACAAAATGCCTAGAGGGACTTAGTGATAACTAGAAAATAACTTTGAAACTTCAGGCTTCAAAATATGTATTTATAGAAGGAGATCTATTCTAGAAAAATAGGGATGGAATGTTGCTGTTATGTTTGGATGAATCACAGGTTGATCATGTTCTGAAAGAAATGCACAAAGGAGTCTATGGAGGACATTATTCAGCAAAGACAAATGCACATAAAATCCTCAAAGTAGTTCATTACTGGCCAAAAAAATTTAATTATTCATTTTCATATGTAAGGAAGTGTGAGGCATGCCAAAATTTCTCTGGGAAAATGAAGTATGAGGGATCTCTACCACTCAGACCTATGCAAGTTGAAGCCCCTTTTCACCAATGGGGAATTGATTTCATTGGAGAATTTCAAGAGAAGTCGAGTGGAGGACATAGGTGGATACTAGTGGCCACTGATTACTTAACCAAGTGGGTAGAGGCAATCCCAACCCAGCAAGCAACAAGTAAAGTTGTGATCAACTTTCTAATGGATAAAATTATTACTAGATTCGGTACACCATTGAGAGTGATTACAGATAATGGCATGTGTTTCAGGTCTGATGAGTTCAAAGAGTTTTGTAAGACATATGGTATCAATGTTTCTTATTCTGCCCCATATCATCCACAAGCTAATGGTCACATAGAATCTAGCAACAAGAGTCTTTTAAAAATATAAAAAGGATGCTCGGTAAGAACAAAAAATCTTGGGATTCAAAGTTAAGATTGGCTGTATGGGTAGATAGAATTACCATCAAAAGGGAAATTGGGAAATCCCCATATGAATTAGTCTATGGAACGCAAGCTAGGATGCCTTTGCAAAATTTACTACCAGTTTACAAATTTATTCTTCAAGAAGATATAGATGTTCCTAAACCAATGGAGGAGAGAATGGAGCAGCTTGTAGAACTTGATGAAATAAGGAGAATAGCTCAAAACCAGAACATGAAATTGCAAGCACAAATGAAATACTTGTTTGACAAAAAAGAAAAAAATAGAAAATTTGAAAAGGATGATCTAGTATTGATGTGGAATGCTAGATGCCAAGAGAAGGGAAAAAATGGAAAATTTGAGGCACTGTGGTTAGGACCTTTTGTTATTATTGGCAAGCAAGAAGAGGATTCATACTATTTACAAAA
Organism: Sequoiadendron giganteum; assembly: GCA_007115665.2. NCBI lineage: Eukaryota > Viridiplantae > Streptophyta > Pinopsida > Cupressales > Cupressaceae > Sequoiadendron > Sequoiadendron giganteum. The sequence continues at coordinate 77,335,808 of CM021109.1, forward strand.
TATGAATGGTGAAGAATAGGATTTGCCTGTACATGGGCAATTTCTAAAAAAAAAATTCGCATAAAATTCACAGAAGATCAAAGGTTGCCAGTGCATGAACTTTTGAAGAAATTTTTCTCATAAAATTTTCCATGGACAGTAGTATAGGAAGTAAAGGATACAGGAAATTGATAGTACATGGACAATCCTAGAAATCCCTTATTTGATCTTTTTTCCATGTGCAATAGTTTAGGATCATGTTCATCTCCACTTGCTCTCATCATAATTTTTGGTCTACTCTCCTAGAGATCTGGATCCTTGCAATAATCTCACAATCATTCATCACCAGACAAAGCCACTATTAGAATTGAAATTTTCCACAAGAATTCCTAGGATTTTCCTATTTATATTCCATGAATATCCATCAAAACCTTAAGATATTTTATTTACTCATGCCTTACATTTTCATTATCTTTCCCATAAAATTCATTAACCGCCTTCTACGCTTTGCCCCCATTTATTTTCTTATATTTCATTACCTTCTCATGAAAAATTTAACTTTACCGCCATTTAAAAGGGCCAAAAATAATTTATAACCCTTACCGCCTAATGGGGAGTCCTATCCCTCAAGAGCACTTTTTCTCTGTATAAGACCTATTCTTTGGTCTTCCTAGGGTATTATTTTCTACCCTATTCTGAGGTCACTCCTAGGACCCCTAACTCCTTTAGAACTCTCCACCAATTTCAGATGCTCGCCTACACTCTCAAATCACCATGAGCTCCCACGGACTCAATTTTGCCACAAAGTTCCCAAACCTTTCTTAGGACTTGGAATAAGTCTTTCAGCTATTCCTAGGGTGATATTCCTCCACCCTGATCCTTCTTACAAGATTATTTCTTCATTTTTCCATCGCTTTCTAGAAATCTAGCTTTTAGGCCTTGTAGCCTTTTTGCCCCAATTAGGCCTTCTAGAACCCGTTTTCTTGTCTTTTCTCACAAACGATCTTAACAACCCCAAAATGTTTTTGTAGATCCTTCCTATTGACCTCCTAGGCTCCAAGATTTACTAGGTCTTAGGTCCTAATAGGGTCCGTACATATGACTGTCCTCAAACCCCCTATTTTCAAGGGTTTCTAGGGTTTTTAGCTTTGTTTCCTCCTTTGAAGGCTTCAACAACCTCAACAAATATCCTCCTTGAACACACATTTTTGAGATATATGTTCCCACACTTCCATACTCCTTATTGGCAAAAACCAATCCATTTAGCAACTTTCTTTGCTGTTGTCCTTTCCAAGCCACTAGCCAAAATGCACTTGCACTCACCTAGTGCTTGTTGTTTTCATCTCCTCCCCTGCAAACCAAGGATCCAAACACCCTATTTACACTATATATATATTCCCCTACTTTATTCCAAGTGTCCATGGTAGCCTTTCCACAGGAATTCAAGTGGGGATCATTGTTCTACAAAATTGGCCTGAACCGGCAGTGAGACCAAGAACACCAAAATAACTTGCAAAAAGATAACCAGTTGAATTAAATGACTAATCTAATGCTTCACACAGTAAGTAAGTGACACAAATGAAAGACTCAAAGCATCAGATAAGTCCTTTCAATCCATTCTTGACTGGATGAAGGCTCAAACACAAAAATTCAATGAAAACTTGCTCTTTTCCAAGTCACAAAATCTCCTTCTCAAATCTCAATTCGTACAATCAATCCTCTAACATAGGTATTAGGGTTTTTTGATCTTATATACCTTTCTCCCATGTGCTAGGACCCTTGGGTCAGGCTTAGAGCATCATTAATTCCCTATTCCAACTTTTAGGACAAATAGCCAAGACTACATTGACAAATTTCCTTAATTTCATCTTTAAGGCTTCTCCAAACTTCAAAGCTCTAGACTACCCTAAGTTTGCCATAACACACACATCAAAAACACTCTTGGGAATTTACATCATAGTCCTTATTCCCTTGGTGGCTGGCTAGAACCACCTACAAGCCAAAACAACAAGATCTTCCAAAAGACCTTTAAGGTGCTCCTGCACCACCGCCCCTTTAATTTTTAGTATATAAGTCTTTACCGCGGCCTCCCATAATGGGCTCACGGTATGGTGGTGGAAGCTAAGGAGTAGGCTACAAGTGTTTACCGTGCCACCATGCATGGTTAAACCACATACCATGGTGGCCGTAGTAGCGGTCAACAGACAGTGAAGGAAGTCTACCGCGGCACCACTGGTAGACAAGCCAGTGACTGTGCTAGTGCAGTAAAAGGTTAGCAGACCGTTAGTGGGTTGGAGTGGCAATGTAGTAGTCGATAAAAGGTGGATGGAGGAAACAGTTTGTAAGTGGCACCAACAAGGTGACAGTTAACGGCTAGCAGTTAGCAATGCAGTTACGGTGATACCGCAAGGGGTTCTAGTGGAGACCCCGGTGACTACAATAAATGGTCATCAAAGGCAAGCAGTCAGCAGAAGTGGCTAATGATTATGGCCATACCACGGGAGAAAATTCAAAGCCCATGGTAGAGCATTAAATATAAAGGAAAGCTCGCAGTAGTATTTTAAGTAAAATTATAAGGAGCGAATAAAAGTAAAATAAAGGGCAGAAAGGTATAAAGTAAAATTAAAAGACCGACTATAGTATAAAATATTTTATTTGTCGATAAGGAAATTAATTTAATATTTTATTTAACTATGAAGATTCTAAACATCCATAACAAGAAAATTGAAGGGTCGCGACCCTTGAGATGAAATGTATAAGTATTTGTAAAAAATTGAAGGATAAAAAAGATAGATTTTAGAGATAGAAAAATTGTTGTAAGTATTTTCAGAATGATATTCAAGGAGATTATGATGCATGTATAAATTTTGAAGGATCAAATGAATGGAATTTAATGTTGTGGCACTATTCTGGTATCAATTATTTGTTGAAGTTAATTGAAATATTATCATGTTGTCTCCAAGGTTGATTTTTCTTTGTTATTCAAATTGACATATCAAGTATATTCTATTTTTATCAGTACACATTTGATGTATTTATGTGATGTGATTGGTTGGTTCTTTCATGCAAAGATTAATTCCTTCAATTCATTCATAGTAATCTGGAAATTATCATTTGGATCATTAAGAAGAGTTTGATAATTACATCCTTGCATGTTTATACAAGTTATAGACTAAATATCATTTGCTAAATAATTAGAATCCCTGCCAGATAGAAACCATTCATTTAAATCTTTCATTTAACTCCGTTTTACCCAACAAGGCACTGGTCTCCCCTATTTAGATTACATCAGTTCTATCCATTTGATTTGACATCTCTTAATTAAACATATTAATTCATACCTTATACAATTCATGCCAAATTAGGATCATATTCTTTCCATTATCAAATTGCCATTTGTGGATAGTTAGATCAAGTAGGAAAAATAAATCAAAATCTGTGTCACTCATATAGGTGCACCCACCTAGGTCTAGCAGAGCCTTAGGAGTAGACGGTTCAACCATACAGGTTGGCCTTGTTAGTTGACCAAAAATGTAGTGAGAGTGTGGCAACCTCTTGTGGTTCACTCAACCAACATTTTTGAGAACAAACATGGCCAACCATTTGTGGATATTAGCAAAAAATATACTCTATATAATACATATTTTCAAGACAGAGCATATAAGACACATTCAAAATTTCTTCAACGTTCATATCAAGAAGCCAAAGTTGATCTTAAATCATCCACAAAGGGTCTATTAGGAAAAAAAAACCTTGAAGGGAAAGAGCACATTCATCTTGAAGGGAAAGATCCCTTTGGCCATTCGAATAGGGAAGGATTGCCAATTGTTACTACTCAAAAGGGCGATCAAACACTCAAGGTGAAAGGGAAAGAGCACATACATCTTGAAGGAAAAGATCCTTTTGGTCATTTGAGTAGAGAAGGATTGCCAAATGTTAATTTTTAGAAGGGTGATGAAGTAGGGGATCAATATTTACAACTCACAAATTCAAGGTATAAGCGCAACCCCACAGTCCAGAATCAGGAACATCAAGGTGTCCCCTTCAATCCAAAAATTAGGGCTCAAAATAAGCCAAAGGCCTAGAAATCCATAAAATCAAAGAAAAAGAGAAGGAAAGGATCCCACAAAAAATCAACCACTAAGAAATTTTTGAGGCAAAAGGATTTAAAGAAATCGAAGTCGAGCCAAGAGGATAATTTCAATCAGAAGAAATCAAATCCCCTTCTTGTAGGCACACATGGGACATTCAAGATAACCTTTCTGAAAATCTTTCTACAACCTCAAATACAAGATCTTAGGGACAAATCAATAATCTGTAAGTTTTGGAACTTAAACTTGTCTTTAAATCATTTAAAAGAGGCGATTTATGAAAATTGGAAAGGGGTGCAACAAGTTTTTTATCTGGATCAAGAAAAGGGTATTTTCATTGTCATATTTGATACTAAACTCAGCAAAGAGGATATATTCAGGGTTAAAACATGGGTTTTCCAAGGGTCTAGCCTATGCATGCAATCTTGGATACCAAATTTCAAGCCTCTGGAAGCATTCTTTAGATTCATTCCCTTTTGGTTTCAACTTCCAAGATTACTGCTTGAATACAGGGAATTAAATTTAGGTGAGCTTATTGCTAATCAAGTGGGAATTTTCTTGATGCGTGATAAATATTTCTTTAAAAATCCCTCAAATCCTATTTGGTTTTTTTCCCTAATAGATACTTCTAAGGGTCTTCCACAGGATATTCAATTTTTATCAAAATATGCTACTTGGCAATAATAAATTATGCATGAATCTTCTGACACTATATGCCACAACTACCATCTTACAGGGCATACATACCCTCACTATTCATCAGATTCTCAGCCATCGAATTCTGACTCAGCATCTACACAATGCAGTGGTGAGAATTCGAAGGGCACTATTTTTTCAGATGACAAAGTCTATCAGGGTCCCTTACAAGAATGGGATGATAGGGTTTTTCAAGAGGGCATTGTTGGGGACAAGGTCATAACCAAAAAGAATAGTGTAGGATTGGGTTCTAGTCTGAATCTTGCATATAAAGGTCAATCCAATGAAAGGGGAAATTTCAAGTTTACGTGGGGCGTGTTGTGTAGTTTTTGCACACACACCCCACTGAAAGTAGGGACCCTCTTTCTTGCTCTTTTGGTTTTTCGCTTTTGGTGTCTTGGCCTTTCTATTTTGGGGGTTTGCTTGCTTGGGAATGTGCTTTGATGTTCATCTTTCTTGTTGGGGTAGTCCATTTATGATTTATATTGAAAATATTAAGTTTTGGGTTCATTCAGGGTTTTTCACTATTTTCGAGAAAATCCACCCTGGGCGGACTTTCCCGATTTTCTTTCAGAGCCTAGTGGTGGCTTCTTTTCATTGAAGTCCATGGATTTTGGTCGTTTGTGGAAATCCGTTATGATCATATTTCTTCAGGGTCTATTGCTTTCTCAGATTCCTAAGTTTGGATTAATCTATCTTGTCGATTGCATTAATTCTCAATTGCATGACTTCTTAGGCAATGTTATATTGGTCTATGGGAATTTTTATGCCATTTAAGTTTTATCTTTTGCTTCCTATTGGTTTAAAGTGCTTGAACCTGAGGTGCTCTTGCTGTATTGTGCATTTGGGAGTGGATTTGATTGTTGCAGTTGGATTTCTTGAACACTATTTACATTATGTTCGAGCTTTGGGGTTTCTTTCTAGCTTCCTTTGTTTCAATTTCTTTATCTCCATGGTATGTACACGAATGTTGTCTCTCTCTTTTAATGGATTGCTTTACTTTTTGTGCCTTCATTCTATTCATGTTGATTTTGCCTTTTCCTATTGAATGTATGTACTTCCTGGCCATTTTGGAGGTTCACGTCCTGTCAGTCTGGAATTTTATATTTCGAAGCTAGGGGAATTTCCCATTTTATTCGAGTGCCTCTTTTGTGTGACTTTTTTGAGCTTATCTTTTGATTTTATATTGGTTAGCTTGCTTGTATTTGCCATGAACTTTCTATCCTCTAGGGAAAGAAAGTTGTGCTTGAGTCTATTCTATGCATTCATGGTGGGAGTTTGGGGGGTTTTGACCTAGGGCATGGATAATTCCTCTCATTTTAATATAAGGTAGGTTTTCAATTCAAAGATGATCCATTGGAGGTCTAGGTGAAGCTGGTTTCAAGCTCTAGGTCCTCAAATTTGTGATAATTCAATCAATTTGAGTGACGTCAAGAGAAAACATGGGTATTTGAGTTTTCAGTGTCTTTGTGGAATTCCATCTGCCGAAAAATTCCCCGATTTCCGGTTTCCTCTTTGTTTTTTGCAGTGTGCTTTGTTCCGGATTTTTAGTTGTTTCGCAAATTTCCACTGCCTCCAAATTTCCCCGGTTTGTTGATTGCTTGGTCGTTTTCCCGAAATTGGGCTCAAGTGGTAGAATTTCATCGACTTCGCTAAAATCCGCACCCTCGATATTTTCCTAAATGTTCTGCACCTCCTTCATTTTCTCAGAATATTGAAACTATTGCTATTCTTGGGGATTTCCACCTAAGATGGATTTTTTCAAGGTTTTGTTGAGAATGAAGAATTTGGTGGTTGCATGAGGATTTGCTTGGTGATTATGCATTTGATGATTAAATGAACTTATGCTAGGGTGTATCAAATGATTCCTTGGTTAAATTGATTAATTAAATGATTATGTGGATATTTGTATGCATGTTTCACTGGATTCTGCCTGGTCTAGATTTCCCCGAAATTCCTCTCCTGTCTGAATTTCGCGAGGGGGGCTAAAGCCCAAACTTTGAGATGGTTGATTTGATATGGATTTTGGGCACTTTTCTTATCATGGATCTTATTTTTGTGTCTTTATTGTTTGCATGCAAGATCAGGTCAGGTTGTTGGGCAGAGTAAAGGGAAGGTGATGGATCTAAGTATTGAAGGTTTAGCTATCTCCAAGGTAGAGAGAGTTAAGATGGATATCAAGAGTAGAACCCCATATAGCAAGCTAACTTCCATCTGGTCTGGGATCATTGATACGAATGTTGGGATGTGGGACTATGAAGAGTTTAAGGTAGGGATGGCAGCATAGAATCTTCCTTTCTTGGCCAGAAGGACATTGGAGTGTGGGTTGGAACATGTGGCTAGATTTCCTTCTACGGTCTAGTGTTATGAGTTGGTTCTTGAGTGTGCTAGGCATTATGATAGGGGTACACAAAGGATAATTGGTCTTCAAGGAAGGATTGTGGTGAACTTCAACCCTGTGTCCATAGCTCGTTTCTTTGACATGCCTAATCGGTCCCATGTGGTGGCCTTTGATATGTATTTGACAAGGAAGAATTATGAGGAGAATATTGTCAATCCTAGTAGGTAATCAATTCTTGGTTGGAGAAACCCAAGTCCCACTTCTCCAAACTACCTAAGCAGTTGGTCAGACTCAAATTTAGGAGAGAGCATTATGATGCTATTACACTCCTCAATAGGGTGGTAGGTTTGAAAAGTGTAGGAGTATTTGAGAGTTGGATGTTTAATTTTATTGCTCAGATGGAGCAAGGTATAGATTACCACTGGGTCGACGTTATAAGTGCAATAATACATGAGAAAATGTGCAATGTCTTGCAAACAAAGATTTTCACTATGACTTCCTAGTTGGTATATGCACTTGCAAGGTTTCACCCATACAAGGGACTGAGCACCATAGGAGTGTTTGGGAAAGATGTAATCTATGAAGTGTATCCACAACTACACTTGGGTCAGGAAGCTATAGGAGGGTGAATGATGCATTCACCATGTACATCACTAGGTTGTTATAGGGTGCTGAGAATTTTCAAATTTCAGACAAGGCTAAGGAATTGATCAAGAGGTTTGGAGCTTGGTTCATTCAGCTCCCTACCTTTTCCTACATAAGAATTGATGGTTGTCAGAGGGCTCCCTAGAGACTTCCAAGATACCCAACATACCATGTTATATTGTTGGAGGTCACAAGGAAAATATGTGACTTTGATATGATTGTGAAGGGGGAGAAACATAAGATAGGATTTGGTAATGACTTCCCACTGAAGATAGGCACTAATGAGGTATGCCCTTCTATCCAGTCAGCCCATGCTTCCGAAGAAGATATGAGCATTCTTGGTCTCTCCTTCCATTCCAAAAGGGCCAGGTTTGATATAACTAGTGAGGCACATAAGAAGGCTAGCATAGAATATAGTCACAAGGATAACATAGAGGACTATTGGGCTAACCTTGGTGATGAATTTTAAGTTAGAAATAAAAAGTTCTCCAGGCTTCCAATGAACTTAGTGCAATTGTATAGCATAAAGGCAATTCCTAATCAAGTTGAGGAGGATGGGAATCTGATTTAGGGCCATATCTTTGAGGTTGTGAAGGATAAACCAGTTGGAGAGGTTGACTGGCTGGAGGAGGAAAAGACGGAATTGGAGCAGATTATGACTCTAGTAATTAAGTACAACAAGTTGTGGCTTAAGCACAAGATGTTAACATTGGAGGGCGAGATTGTATAGTGTACCTGTGACTTAATGTGAGACGTGGAGTCCCATTCCGCTTCTAAGGAGTCACATGAGCAGGATTCCAAAGGTAAAGCCAAGGTGGGATCTCCTTTCAAAATCAAGATTAAAGATGTTCATATAGAAAAGGTTGTAGAAGTAGGGACACAAAGAAAGCCCATTGCTAATAAGAGAGGACATCAAGTCTCTTTAGAGAAAAATTAGGGTTTTTCCTATGCCACCTATATCCGAATTAGACAAAGTGTTACTGGCAGTGCATGGTGAAGTGGAGTGTGGTAAGGAAAAAGAAGGGAAGTAGTTAATATAGGGCTACATCGGAGTTTGTGCTTCCCATTATTTCTCATCTTCCTTCACATGCATTGGATCGAGTTCTTTGAGACCTTAGGCCAACTTGGATCGAATATCTCTTGGCCAACCTATTGTGTGGTTTTTTATTATTGTAAACCCTAATTGGGTTGACCTATCTTTGGGGGCGGGGGGGGGCAGGCGGGGGGGGGGGGTTATCTATAAGTTTGACATTATGCCTCATTTGTAAGGTAATTAGAACTTAGAATAATTTTATACTAAGAGCGAATTTTAGAAGCAAGAATTAGAGTTAGAATTTAGTTTATTTCCAAGCAAGTGTTGTAATAGAAGACTAGGATTATTGACACTTTGGGTGATTTAATACAAGAAAAGAAATTATGATTTGGTGTCTTTCTTGTGTTTAGTTTTATTTTGTCATGGTTCTTGATATTCTATCTTTAAAATTTCTTAAGTTTATTTTTAGATGGTTTGATGATGTTTAGGGTTTTATGCTTAAAATGTTTGCAACGATCTCTAGTCCATACTTTTTGCAGTTGGCTAATTGTTAGTTGCTTTGCAAAGCTAGCCTAGACTTAAAATTATGCTTAGTTCAATTATGAATGTTTTTTCATTTCAATTGAAATAAGGTTGTCTTGAATTAATATGCATGATTTGAAAATCTTTAATACCTTAGAAGATTGCACTATTTTTGTAAGATTGCATATTTATTTGGGTTAAACATAAAATATTTTTTGAGGGATTGGTCCATTTTGAGCATCTTATATTTAGCATTTTCAATATTAGGGTCAGAATTAGTCTTAGAAGTATCTCTCAAACCTTTATCTTTTGTTATTTATTTCATTATCTGGGTTAAATTTAAGATTTGAAGTATCAACATACTGTTAGATCTGATAAATTCGAGCTCAATATTTTCTTGTAGTAAGGTCCCTTTGTGATTACCAACATTTTCACATTATCTCTGAGTTGTTTTATTTGCATTGTCAAGACCTGACATTAGAGACCTTGGGGTTATCTCTTTTCCCATAGAGATTTACTTTTCAAGAGAGATAGGATATCATATTTTGTTTGAGTTGTTGTTGTGCAGAAAACACCATCAACAAATTGGCTCTAGAAGGAGGGCGTTGAATAAGCAAGCTGGATCGATTTATGTTTGCCATTTCTCCTAAGAGGTTCAGAAGAAGAGCCAGATCTACTCCAGAAGAAGAGGAATTTCAAGAATTGCAAGCCCCTACTAGGTCAAGAAGGACCAGAAGAGGGGAAAAATCATTATCCTCTCAACCACTTCCATCATCGCCATCATCCTCATCCTCATCTAATTCTGAAGTAATTCCTATATTGCAGCCCCAACCAGCCATAAATCAGCTATTACCACCCCCACTCCACCAATAGCTATCCTTGCCAACAACCCATATCCATTGATTTTCATTAATTACAATATCATTCCCAAGAACCTTGAAAATGTTTGCTCTAAATTCCACACTCATGATCCCAATAGGATGGCAGAGGAGCATATCAAGATTTTCTAGACCTGTCTGAGGGATAGAGGAATAAACCATGAAGATGTTGCATGCAAGATTTTCCCTTATTCCCTTGGGGAGGAGGCCTTTTATTGGTATAACCACTTACCTGCTGCCTCTATCAATAATTGGGCAAAACTGGAAACTGCATTTCTATAGAAGTTTAAAATTCTCATTAGCACAAATGAGCTTTACATGCAGTTTACCAGAGTTAAGAGGGAGATTAATGAGCCTATAGGGTCATTTAATGATAGATTCCACTGAGCCTACACTAGACTCTGGGAACCTTATGTTGTAGATGATTCCACTGCCTTAGAGGTCTAGTTTGAAGCCCTGGACAACCTTACATTCACCTTCCTTAAATGGAGGACTAATCTCCCAACTACTTTGCTCACTGCATATACAGAGGATGTTAAGGTCAGTACAAACTTGAGGAAACATTTATCAGGACCTCTGCCATCCTTAGGACTTGTTGCTCACTTTGGAAAAGTCCAAGCTCTCAACCAGAATTTGACTAATCATGCTCCCATAATGAATAAAATACCCTAATTATCTTTGGTCCCTCATCTAGGTCTACCAATAAATCAAGCTCAGCCTATGACCTCTTATCCTCAGCAAAGGGCCAATCAACCCCTTCATCTGCAACAACAAGCTGGTTTTCCTACATAATTACAAAATTCAAAAGTTTTGAATCAAGTTGTTGGTTCAGGAGGAATACCTGGATACCCTCCTGGTAATACAAATTCAGCACCACCTAACGGTTTAGATAAGGAGTGGTTGGATGAGTTATCTGAGCAGGTGAAGAAACTAAATATGGAGGTAACTTATTTGAGAAATCAGAATAGTCAACTTCAGGCTGCTCAGAAGAACATGCAATCTAATTACAACAAAGAGAACAAGAACTTTGATAGAGGATAGTATTTTGACAGAAATCAAAATTATCATAGCGGACAAGGCTCTGGTCAAAATTTTGATAGAGGACAAGGCTCTAGCCAGAATTATGATAGGGGGCAACAAGGTGGACAAGGATTTGATAGAAGGCAACCACCTAAGAAGAATAGGCCATGGAATACTGGACCTAATAATGGAGGGGTTATCACCCCATTGGATCAGCCCTCTACTCAGGAGAAGCCTTCAAGTGGGGTATATTTGGCAGAAGCATCTTTGTCTAGATGGTGCAGGCTCCATAAGACAAGCCAACATTCTGAGTTAGATTGAATTGAGTTTCAGAATGCTGCTTCCATCTTTTAGTATGAATTTGAGAAAAATTCCAGTGGTCAGGATATTGTGCCCTCAAATCCTTATGATTCCCCAGTAATGGTACCTAATCATGCCCCATTCCCAAAAGGTGAAGAAAATGAACTAGAAGAAGAGTCCAGTGACCAGGACAAAGAAACAAAATAGGTGCTAAATGAAAATGAAATCTCTCATTTGTTTAATGAGGAAAATGAGAATGACAATGGCCCCTTGGATGAGGAGGAAGTTGGAGTTGAAGAACTTCATATGTTTTAGCAACTAACAAAGAAATATGATTTGAGGAATAGGCCCAACAGGAGTCCATGGGGAGGAGGCCCTTTCACTATTTCTATTCCTCCAAATAATTTCACTACTCCACCAGACCTGCAAGCCAGTAATAACCCATCTTACCCTCAAGTGCCAACATAGTACTTGTCAAAGGGAAACAGTGTTGAAGTTTCAAAGGAAAGACAACCTGGTGGCTACAAAGAGGCTCATGCTGATATGAATGTGGAGTAGTTGGGAAAATATGTGACTGAATAATTTAAGAAAAAGTAAAGGTAAGTCTTTCTAATTTTGAGTTATTAAGATTCCCTACTACTAGGAATTCTTTCTTGGGATCTTTTAATTCAAATACGACACCACTGGGAGTAACTGCCAGTGAGGTAGTTGTTAGATCTTTTAATTCACAGGCACCCAAAGGCCAGGGCCAGGTCCCACTTGTAGACAAAGGGAGAGATAAAGATAAGGGTCAAGTTGCACAAGCTAACACCCATTTGAGTTTGTTTCAAGACAAGATGGAAACCCCTCTGGTCCTAATTTATGTTTATATCTTTGGGAAGAATCTACATAATTATCTTTTGGATTCAGGGGCATCTACAAATTTTATGCCTTTTGTTGTTTGTAAAGAATTAGGTATTATCCCTATAGCATCTCAAAAGAAGGTCACTCAATTGGACAAGACAGAGGTAAGAATAGTAGGAGAATTGAACATGATCCCCACACAGCTCACATCAGATCCTAGGGTGCAGCTGGTGATCAACATTCAGGTTGTTGATATTCTTGATACTTATGGTTTGATTCTGGGTCAGGATTTCACCAAGGCATTAAATGGATATACATCTACAGACCATTATCACATGTGGTTACCATGGAAAGGAGTTCAAAATCATATTAGAATATAAAGAGAGCCCAAAATGAAGTATGTAATAACTAATACCATAATACTTTGAATGAGGTATTAATATCATAAGTTAGCATGGGGAGTTATGTGTTGGTTGCATCAACTTTAGATACATAGGAGGTCTTTATAATGCAGGGCCCCTTTTGTGAATCTACATTGGAATCCAATTGTCCTAAGAAATTTTATATGAGGCAAGACGAATCCATATTAGAGACCAGCAGTTCTGGAAGATTAAGTGAACAAACAGATCAAAATAATGACCAAGAGGATAGGCAGCTCAGTTTGTTGGATAAATTTCAGGAGTTCATCCAGAAGTGTGTGGAGAATCAAATTCACCTTGATAAGAATATGAATTTTGAAGAACTGTTGCTTCCCAATTGGTGTAGATTCCATGATGCTCCTCATTCTAAGCTAGAATGTGACTTATGTCAAATAGTAGTGAAGCATGTATAGAAGTGCATTAACCCAATCCCAACTCTTAGGCTCAATATACCGAAGGAGTTAAATAATGATAAGGATAAAATCCCAACGCTTCCCAAAGAGCCTCTTGACTACAGTAAGAATAAAGATAAACAAAAATAATAAGAGCCTGATGGTTGTTGGACATTAAGATTCGATGGATCCAAATCTAAGTAAGGTGTTGGAGTGGAGTTTGAATTGATCAGTCCTAAAGGTAAAAATTATTTTGCTGCTCACAGACTCCAATTTCAATGCACTAATAATGTTGTTGAATATGAAGCTTTGATCCATGGGTTGCTAATAGAATCAAGGAAGAAAGTTAAGATATTACAAGTTTTTGGAGACTCTGAGTTGGTAGTCAAATAGGTGAGGAAACAATATTCATGTCATGATAGGAAGATGACTAATTATAGGCAGAGAGTGTGGAATCTTATTGAGGGATTTGATGCTTTCAACATCTAGTTCATCCCTCCAAGTAGGAACCAAGTTGTAGATTCTCTAGCACATGCTGATAGTACATTGAAACCTTTATCACTTTCGGGATTGAAGAATTTTTATGTTGAACTCACTCCAATACATTCAATGCTCGACAATGTCACCAACTTCTAGGTATTTGAAGATGATAAGCATATTCTAGAATTTATTGTGAGTTGTGATATGTTTGCTTCTCAAGTGATTGATGAGATAGAGCCTCAAGAGGTGGAAATGGACTTAGGAGGAATCATTAACCTAAAGACCAACACTACCCCAAGAGGTATTGTGCAACTTGAATAAATTTTTTATTTGGATAAGATAAGAGATCGGGAACAACAAGCAAAGAGGGAGTCCCTCAACAACCAATGTGAAACATACAATATGGGGAGACCGGATGACATGAAGAACATTTTTATTGGTAAGGTATGTACTCCAAAGGAAAGAAAGGGGATTATTGATGCCTTGCACACATATCATGATGTGATAGCCTGGAGTTATGAAGATTTAAAGACATATGATACTTCAATCATTACACACACCATTCCCTTGAAGTCAAATGTCAAACCATTCAAATAGAGACAGAGACCAATCAATGCTCTATTAGAACCCATCATTCAAAAGGAATTGCAGAAGTTACTTTCAGCACGAATTATATTTCCAGTACGACATTTAGCTTGGGTTGTGAAATTGGTTCCAGTACGAAAAAAGAATGGAGAAATCAGACTATGTGTAGACTTTAGGAATCTGAACAAAGCATCGGAAATATATAATTATCCAGTTCCTTCACTGGATGAAGCACTTTAGATTGTCAATGGATCTCAAATGATGTCCTTTTTGGATGGGTATTCTATATACAACCAAGTTATGGTGCAATCTGAAGACAGGCACAAAATTGTCTTCACTACAAAATGGGGAACTTTTTCTTACAAAAGAATGCCTTTTGGATTAATCAATGCAAGAGCTACATTCCAGAGAGCTATGGATATTGCTTTTAAGGACATAAATTGTAAGTGAAACATTATTTATTTGGATAATTTGACATTTTTCTCTAAAAAATGAGGTACTCATATAGAAGATTTATGCAAAGTATTCCAAAGGTGTAAAGAGTTTGGCATTTCACTTAACCCAAGGAAGTGAACTTTTGGAGTCACAGAAGGAAAATTACTAGGACATATTATTTCAGAGCGGGGTATCACTATTCATCCTGAATGAATGCGGGCTATCTTGAAGATTCAGCCTCCTGCAAGCAAGAAATAAATGAATTCATTCTTTGGGAAGATTAACTTTGTTAGAAAATTTATCATTGGATTTCCAGAGATAGTGAAGCCATTGAATACTATGTTGAAGCAAGAGGTGAAAGTAGAACAGAATGTAGACGCTAAAAAGGAATTTATAGAAATTAAGAAGGCTATTGTTGAGGCTCCAATGTTGGTGATTCCATATTATGCTAAGCCCTTTTGCATATATTCATTCACTTATAATCACTCTTGTGCTGGAATGTTAACCCAAAAGTCTGATCAAGGCGATGAGCATCCTATAGCCTTCATGAGTACTCATTTAAAGGATGCAGAATTGAGATATCACAATGTTGAAAAGTAAGCCTATGCTTTGGTCAAAGCAGTGAAAAATTTTAGACACTATATTCTGAGGAATAAGGTTTTTTCCATAGTGCCCAATCCTACGGTGAAGCTACTGCTAATGCACAATGAGCTAGGCGAACGAAGGGCCAAATGGGTGACTATGTTGTAGGAATATGATATAGAGATTCAAGCCATGAAATTAGTGAGAGGACAGGGACTGACGAAGACAATGGTTGAAACAGGTCTTGATCTCACAACTTAACACTATCATCTCCAAGAGGTATTTCTGGGAGACTAGTATGATGAAATCATTTATTACTTACTGAACCAACAATGTCTTGATCACCTTAGTACAGTTCAGAGGTGAGCCCTACACCTGAAGAGCGGAAGTTTCATGATGAAAGGAGTTGTTTTGCATAAGAAAAATCATGAGGGTATGTACCTAAGATGTCTGGGGAAGGAAGAAGCTACCAGAGTAATGATTGAATTCCATGAAATATATGGCATAGGCCATGGTTCTACATCATCCATAGCTAATCAAATCCTAAGGATGGGCTATTATTGGCCTACTTTGTTAGATATGTGCACCAACATGTGAGGACTTGTCATGTATGTCAAACTACAACAAGTAAGGAAAGGCATGCAACCCTTCCATTTCAGTCGGTCATAGAGGTAAAACCATTCGCCCAATGGGGAATGGACTTCATAGGTCCAATTAATCCTCCATCTTCTGCGGGCCATGGGTATATTCTCACCATAACTGATTATTTTACTAGATGGACCTAAGCTCTTGCCTGTAAATAGTGTACTTCTGATGTGGTAATTAATTTCCTTGAGTCAGATATCGTCAATTATTTTGGTTGTCCTTTGTCTTTAGTTTGTGATAATCATCCTGCATTTGCATCACTAATGCTTTCTAATTGGGATTTTGATCATGGAATTGTCATTAAATTTGCATCCAATTACTACCCTCAAGGTAATGGTCTAGCTGATTCTTCCAATAAGAATCTCTTAATATTCATCCATAAGTTGCTAGAACAAAATCCTAAGGATTGGCACACCCAGCTTCGATTTTCTCTCTGGGAAGACCATACTAGACAGGAGGCATCTATAGGAACCTCTCCTTATCACTTAGTGTATGGTTTGGAACCTATGTTTCCCATCCAGCTGAAGATTCCTACCCTACAGTTCATTAATGAATACTAGAATGAGGAGGATAAGCATGAAGCCTATTTGGCTGAGTTGCTACACCTTGAAGAGAAGAGAGATGAAGCCCTAGAAAACTTTGCTAAACATCAAGGTGTAGTGAAAATATGGTTTGATAGGAGAGCTAAGGTGAAATCATTTAGGATCTTTGGCTTAGTTCTCTACTGGGATAAGACCCATGACCGTAAGGGAGAGCATGGTAAATTTGATAAACTCTAGCTTGAACCTTACCAAATTTCAGAAATTTTGGGAGATAATGCTTTTTGCCTGAAAACCCTCATTGGTGAGGATATCCTGCTACCTGTTAATGGGCAGTATTTGAAGCATTACTTCCAATCTTGAGCTATTTACAGCTCTCTCTTGTACATAGTTAGAATAGGTTTTCTTTTTTCTTTGCTTTTATTTTTTTCTTTGGTTAGTGTAGGTTTTATTTTTGCTTTGTTTCACTTTTTGTTTTGTTTTTTGCTTTTGGTTTCTTGCTTTCTTGGGGTTGTTGCATCTGTATAACGAGTTGTTCACCTGGGGTTGTTCTAGAATTTTCTTTTACGATCTCTAATCAATTTTTCGGAGTCAAGTGGTGGAATTCCTTTATCTAATGCCCCTTGTACTTAGAATTAGAGTCACTTGTTTTGGATGAACTTTTGAATATATTTGGGTCTCACACTTTCACATTAAATTTAAAGATTCTAGAATTACATATGGTTCTTGTGTAATTTGGCCTAGTGAAAAATCTTATATTCTGCTTCAGTTCCACTATGTTCCTCATCCCTAAGTGTAAGTTTCATTACTTGCAAGGTGAAAGAAAGGTTTACAAAAATGTTTAAAAGAAAAAAAATAAAAAATAAAGTATTGAAAATGAAAATAATTTTCACCTTATCAGGAGTATCCTAGTATCTCTATCGAGGCTATAGACACATGGCTAGTAGTAGAGCTATTCTTGGGAGGGTCACAATGATAACCTCATCGGGGCTATGGACACCCAATTGGCAGTAAGGCTCTATCCAGGTTGCTTTTGAAGTTAGAACTTTTATGTAGCCCGCTCAGATCTACTCTGGTTCCCGTTGCACCTAAGGAATAGGAAATAAATGCAAATACACACACTTGGACCTAGGTATAGGAAAAGGTCTTCTTGCTTGTGGTTTCTCAAACTTTGTTCATAGGTGTCCTGATGTAAGGACTGAAACCGAAGATTTTGGGTTCTTGATTCTAGTTTGTTCTTGAAATTCTTTGGAGAATTTACCCAGTAGAGTCACCATTTGTTGTGTAGTTTTTGCACACATGCCCCACTGAAAGTAGGGACCCTCTTTCTTTCTATTTTTTTTTTTTTTGCTTTTGGTGTCTTGGCCTTTCTATTTTGGGGTTTTTCTTTCTTAGGCATGTGCTTTGATGTTCAAATTTCTTGTTGGGGTAGTCCATTTATGATTTATATTGAAAATCTTAAGTTTCGAGTTCATTTCGGGTTTTTCACTATTTTTGGGAAAATCCACCCTAGGTGGACTTTCCCGGTTTTCTTTTGGAGCCCGATGGTGGTTGTTTTTCATTGAAGTCTGGGGATTTTGGTCATCCACAGAAATCCATTATGGTTGAATTTCTCTGGGGTCCGTTGCTTTGTTGGATTCCCAGGTTTGGTTTAATCTATCTTGTCGATTGCATTAATGCTCGATTGCACGACTTCTTAGGTAGTGTTATATTGGTCTATGAGAAGTTTTATGCCATTTGAGTTTTATATTTTGCTTCCTATTGGTTTAAAGTGCTTGAACCTAAGGTGTTGTTGTTGGATTGTGCATTTGGGAGTGGATTCGATTGTTGTAGTTGGATTTCTTGAACTCTATTTATATTTTGTTCAAGCTTTGGGGTTTCTTTCCATCTTCCTTTGTTTCGATTTATTTATCTCCATGGTATGTACACGAATGTTGTCTCTCTCTTTTGATGGATTTCTTTACTTTGTGTTTCTTCATTCTATTCATGTTTCTTTTTCCTTTTCCTATTGAATGTATGTACTTCATGGGCATTTTGGAGGTTCACATCTTGCTAGTGTGGCATTTTATGTTTTGAAGCTGGGGGGATTTCCCATTTTGTTCGAGTGTCTCTTTTGTGTGATTTTTTTGAGCTTATCTTTTGATTTTATCTTGGGTAGCTTGCTTATATTTTCCACAAACTTTCTATCCTTGCAGGCAAGCAAGTTGTGCCTGAGTCTATTCTATTCATTCATGGCGGGAGTTTGAGGGGTTTCCACATAGGGCATGGCCAATCCCTCTCGTTTTACTATAAGTTAGGTTTTCAATTAAAAGATGGTCCATTGGAAGTCTAGTTCAAGCTGGTGTCAAACTCTAGATCCTCAAATTTGTGATCATTCGATCAATTTGAGTGATGTTGAGAGAAAATGTGGGTATTCAGGTTTTTCGTGTCTTCACGGAATTCCCCATCTGTCAGAATTCCCCAATTTCCCATTTCCTCTTTGTTCTTCATAGTGTCCTTTGTTCTGTATTTTTACCTGTCTCGCGGATTTCCGCTGCCTCTAGATTTCCCCAGTTTTTCCATTACTTGGTCATTTTCTCGAAATTGGGCTTAAGTGGTAGAATTGCATTGACTTCGCTGAAATCCGCACCCTCGGAATTTTCCCGAATGTTCTGCACCTCCTTCATTTTCTTGGAATATTGAAACTGTTTCTATTTTTGGGCTTTTCCACCTAAGGCAGATTTTTCTGAGGTTTTGTTGAGAATGAAGAAATTGGTGGTTGCATGAGGATTTTCTTGGTGATTATGCATTTGATGATTAAATGAACTTATGCTAGGGTGTATCAAATGATTCCTTGGTTAAATTGATTAATTAAATGATTATGTGGATATTTGTATCCATGTTTCACCAGATTTTGCGTGGTCTGGAATTCCTAGGAATTCCTCTCCAGTCTAGATTTTGCGAGGGGGGATAAAGCCCAAACTTTTAGATGGTTGATTTGATATGGATTTTGGGAACTTTGCTTATCATAGATCTTATTTTTGTGTCTTTATTATTTGCAGAAAGGATCAAGTCAGGTTGTTGCTAGGTAGAGTAAAGGGAAGGTGATGGATCTAAGTGTTGAAGGTTCAGCTATCTCTAAGGCAGAGAGAGTTAAGATGGATATCAAGAGTAGAATCCCAGATAGAAAGATGACTTCCATCTAGTCTAGGATCATTGATATGAATGTTGGGATGTGGGACTATGAAGAATTTAAGGCAGGGACAGTAGCACAGAATCTTCCTTTGTTGGCCAGAAGGACATTGGAGTTTGGGTTGGCACATGTGGCTGGATTTCCTTCTACGGTCTAGTGTTATGAGTTTGTTCTTGAGTGTGCTAGGAATAATGACAAGGGTACATAAAGGATAATTGGTCCTCAAGGAAGGATTGTGGTGAACTTCGACCCTGTGTCCATAGTTCACACCTTTGACATTCCTAATCAGTCCCATGTGGTGGCCTTTGATATGTATTCGGTAAGGAAGCATTATGAGGAGAATGTTATCAAGTCCCAACATGTAATCAATTCTTTTTCTAAGAAACCCAAGTCCCACTTCTCCAAGATGCCTAAGCAGCTGGTTAGACTCAAATTTAGGAGAGAATATTATGATGCTATTACACTCCTCAACAGGGTGGTAGGATTGAAAAGTGCAGGAGCATTTGAGAGTTGGATGTTTAATGCTATTGTTCGGATGGAGAAAGGTATAGATTACCAATGGGTAGGAATTATAAGTGCAATAATACATGAGAAAATGTGCAATTTCTTGTAGACAAAGACCTTCACTATGACTTCCTATTTGGTGTATGCACTTGCAAAGTTTCACCCATACAAGGGACTGAGCACCAGAGGAGTGTTTGGGTAGGATGTAATCTATGAAGTGTATCCACAACTACTATTGGGTGGAGTAAGATATAGGAGGGTGAATGATGCATTCACCATGTACATCACTAGATTGTTGTAGGGTGTTGAGCATGTTCGAATTTCAGACAAGGCTAAGGAATTGATCAATAGGTTTGGAGCTTGGTTCATTCAATTCCCTACCTTTTCCTACATAAGAATTGATGGTTGTCAGAGGGCTCCCTACATACTTCCAAGATGCCCAACATACCATGTTATATTTTGGAGGTCACAAGGGAAATATGTGACTTTGATGTGATTCTAAAGGGGGAGAAACATAAGATGGAATTTGGTAATGACTTCCCACTAAAGATAGGCACTAATGAGGTATGCCCTTCTATCTAGTCAGCCCATGCTTCTGAAGAAGAGATGAGCATTCTTGGTCTCTCCTTCCATTCCAAAAGGGCCAAGTTTAATATAACTAGTGAGGCATAGAAGAAGCCTAGCAGAGAATATAGTCACAAGGATAACATAGAGGACTATCGGGCTAACCTTGGTGATGAATTTGAAGTTAGAAAGAAAAATTTCTCTAGGATTCCAATAAACTTAGTGCGGTTGTATAACATAAAGTAAATTCCTAATCAAGTTGAGGAGGATGGGAATCTGATTCAGGGCCATATCTTTGAGGCTATGAAGGACAAGCTAGTTGGAGAGGTTGACTGGATGGAGGAGGAAAAGATAGAATTGGAGCATATTATGACTCCAGTAATTAAGTACACCAAGTTGTAGCTTAAGCACAAGATGTTAGAATTGGAGGGCGATGGTGTATAGTGTACCTATGACTTAATGGGAGACTTGGAGTCCCATTCCGCTTCTAAGGAGTCAAATGAGCAGAATCCCAAAGGTAAAACCAAGGTGGGCTCTCCTTTCCAAATAAAGAGTAAAGATGTTCATACAAAAGAGGTAGTAGAAGTAGGGAAATAAAGAAATCCCATTGCCAAGAAGAGAGGACATCAAGTCTCCTGAGAGGAAGATTAGTGTTTTTCTTGTGCCACCTATTACCGAATTAGACAAAGTGTTACTAGAAGTGCATGGTGAAGTGGAGTGTGCTAAGGACACATAAGGGAAATAGTTAATATAGGGCTACATTAGAGTTTGTGCTTCCCATTATTTCTCCTCTTCCTTCACATGTGTTGGATCGAGTTCTTTGAGACCCCAATCCGACTTGGTTGAAATTGGTGCAAATTGCACATTTCATGTTATTTTCGAATATCTCTTGGCCAACCTATTGTGTGGTGTTTTATTGGTGTAAACCCTAATTGGGTTGACCTATCTTGGTGGGGTGGGGGGGGGGCGGATTCTCTATAAGTTTGGCATTATGCCTCATTTGTAAGGGTAATTAGAACTTAGAAGAATTTTATACTAAGAGCGAATTGAAGAAGCAAGAATTAGAGTTAGAATTTAGTTTATTTCCAAGCAAGTGTTGTAACAATAGACTAGAATTGTTGCCACTTTGGTTGATTTAATACAAGAAAAGACATTGTGATTTGGTTCCTTTCTTGTCTTGAGTTTTATCTGACATGGTTCTTGATATTCTATCTTTAAAATTGCTTAAGTTTATTGTTAGATGGTTTGATGATGTTTAGGGTTTAATGCTTAAAATGTTTGCAATTAGCTGATTGTTAGATGCTTTGCAAAGTTATCCTGGACTTAAAATTATGCTTAGTTCAATTATGAATGTTTGTTCATTTCAATTGCAATAAGTTTGTCTTGAATTAATATGCATGATTTGAAAATATTTAATACCTTAGAAGATTGCACTATTTATGTAAGATTGCAGATTTATCTAGGTTAAACAGAAAGTAGTTTCTGAGGGATTGGTCCATTTTGAGCATCTTATCTTTTTCATTGTCAATCTTAGGGTCAGAATTAGTCTTAGAAGTATCTCTCAAACCTTTATCTTTTGTTATTTATTTCATTATCTGGGTTAAATTTAAGATCTGAAGTATCAACATACTCCTAGATCTGATAAATTTGAGTTCAGTATTTTCTTGTAGTAAGGTCCCTTTGTGATTACTAGAATTTTCACATTATCTTTGAGTTGTTTTATTTACATTGTAAAGACCTGATATTAGAGACCTTGGGGTTATCTTTTTTCCCATAGAGATTTACTTTTCAAGAGAGATAGGATTTTATATTTTGTCTGAGTTGTTGTTAGGCAGTTTACATCATCAACAAGATGTAAACATTTGGAAAATAATTCAAACCATTTTTTCTCCCTTCCCTACTATTTATACTCCTGAGCTAAAGTTATGTTCCAATTTTCAGCTTGCAAAAATAGCCAATAAGCCAATGTTTCAGGGTTTAAGGGATATTCTTGGTACATGGTCAATCCAAGGCAGTTCACAACTGGGTCAAGAAATTCATCATGGCAAGACGTTTCTTCAAGAAAAGGATCAAAAGTATGTAGCATCTTCAAATCAAATTTTTTCCATGCTTGAACTACAATACATGGTAGATAAGTTGTTTTTCTCCATTGGTTCAGATTTAATAGACGAAATTGTGGAGCAGGAATATTTTTGGGGTACAAAAACTCAGTCAAGTGTGCAATGTAAAGAGGTCATTTAGTCTAATAAGCAGTAGTTAAACATAACACAAGAGCACAATGACCCTACAAAGTGTATAAAAAAACCTTTCATGCTGGATTTGGAAAGGTTAGAGTCTATGTTAGAATATCAAACAGATAATCAGTATGTACTCATAGGGGATTATATTGTTAGAGTAATAAGTTATTATAATTAATTAATTATATCATATTGGTTAATTAATTAAGTCACTTATTCCTTTAGTTGCTTAAGCTAAACTTAGGCACATTAATAATTGATTAATTATTAAGTGTGCACACTAGGGTTTCCCTTTTAGGGTTTCTTGATATCCTTCATAAGGATTGATCACATTGTAATTATCATATCATTCAATAATCATATTTTGGTTTTATGCTTGCACATATTTGCTTTGAGGGTTTATAGAAAATTCTCTTGTTTATTCTGGATATTTTTTGCATGTGATAGGTGATTGTATGTAGGTGATTCTTGGAGACTGTGAGGTTGAGATTTATCAACTTTTACATGCAATCACCTGTCACATGCAAAAGACATGCAGAACCAAAGAATATGTTTTGTAAAACTCAAAGTAAAAATGCATTATTCAGAATCAATTATTACAAAGAGATCAATCCTTATGAAGGAGATCAAGAAACCCTAAATGAAACCCTAGTGTGCACACTTAATAATTAATCAATTATTAATGTGCCTAAGTTTAGCTTAAGCAACTAAAGGAATAAGTGACTTAATTAATTAACCAGTTTGATATAATTAATTAAGTGTAATAACTTATTACTCTAACACCCCCCCTTAAGATGAACTTAGGAAGAAGCTAAAACACTAGAAGAATATGCATGCAAGAAAATATGGGTCCCGACAACTAGGCCTGATCAGGTACCCATTTACAAATGCAAGAATAAGGTAGAGAAGGAAAACCCAGTGGGAAAAACACCCCTACAATGAGATGGCATGATGCAAAGAAGCACTTGAAGACCACTGTAGAGTAACACTAGAACCACAATTTGGCAAGCAAGGAAAGATACTTCTATCTACAAGAAACCATATCAAAATCATAATGATGCAACAGTAGAACCAATGCCATGGAACACTCGAAAACTCCAAATGGGAACAACCCTGGAATCTATGAAGTAGCAGTTGATTATTGAATGATGTATTACTGAAAACAAAGTGCAACGATGCAAGGTGCACTCTCCCAACTACCAAAACATCCAAGTAATCTCCAAAACACCCATCGGGCCAAATCTGAATTAACGATAAACTTGGGACAAATATACAAAAAAGTGCATGGATATCAACATAGAGCTCCTTAATACCTTTCCAATGCCGCAAAGATAATGAAAATTGGAGATCATGGAAAAAATTTATGAGCTTGAAAACATAAAATAAACATTTGACTTTAAATAGAAATAAATGTAGTAAACTATAAAAATATTATAAAATAAACTACACCATAGGAAAGTTCTCAGAACTATCTTTTCGGAAATATCTCATTTTCTCGATTTTGATACCGTATGCCCAAGTTATGCCAAAAACAAAATAACTGCTCCTTGAAGGCAAATCAGGGCTAGGAGGGGGCAAAGAGGTCGTATGGCCGATGATTTCAACACTTCATTGGAAAAAAAATGATGGCCATCTAGCCGTTGCCACAAAAAAATGCCTCCCCTACATAAAAACAATTTGACATAGCCCCTGGTCACTGATATGACCAGGGGCTGGGTGCTGGAGTTGGTCGGGGGCCAGGCGTGGAGCTCCCGGTCCCCCATAGGACCTACTGCCACATGTGGGAAGTGCTCAGGGGCTGGCAGAGAGCCCCCGATCATCCATATAACCGTGGTGGAGCTGCTGAGGGGCCCGACGGGGCTGGCTGGCTGGCAGCCAGATGGGGGAGCCACCGGCAGCGATGGCAGACTGGTGGCTGCCCGGTGGCGGGTTTCTATAACACTGGACATGCCAGCGTGAATACTAATTGGTTTCTAACATCTATGAGCCTGGTAGGAGGCAACAAGGAATCTACTCTACTACAAACTCCTTACAATGCTCCAATGAAAATGTCACCTGGGAAGAGAGGTCAGAAATTGAAACTTGTTATGTTGCAAGAACAGTTAGAAGTGGGTATTCAAAAATTGATTCTTGACACTTTTTCAAACAAGAGACCAAGGAGAGCTTGTTTCTCTCCTCAATAGAAATGAAGATCCTATCTTGGAATATCAGGGGCATAAATGCCCCTGGAAAACATGCTCACATCAAGCAACTTGTAGATGCTTGTGGAAGCAGATTTGGTCTTGTTGCAAGAAACTAAGACTTCAGAGGATGTGTATAAATCTTCAATAAAATAATGGGAAAGATGGGAATCCACACACTCAATTTCTAATGGGGCATCAGGAGGTCTAATCACTTTGTGGAATCTGAAAGCGGTATTTGTGAAAGTGCATAAAACTGAGTAATTGGCAAATTGTTGAAGTGTCAAAATTTGAATTACAGGTTTGGCTCATCAATATTTATAGCCCCACTTCTACCATGGATAAGAAGAATTTGTGGGATGAGCTTAGTAGACAAATCAGAGTGTTCTATGTGGGGAAATTCATACTAGCAAGTGATTTCAATGCAATAGTATCCCTACAAGAAAAGAATGGAAGAATTTTCCCTCCACCAAGGGTAATGTTAGACTTTAGTTTTTTTATTTCATCCAATATTTTTTAGGATATTAAGTCTGCATCAAGGAAATACACCTAGACAAATAGGAGGAAATTTTTTTTGCAAATAGTGGAACATCTTGATAGATTATTGATGTCTCCAAACTGGATGGCTGCACTGCATAATCTCTCATCTGAAATTCTTCCTTACCCAGTTTTAGATCATTATGCAATCTCTTTGAATATTTCAAATATTTCCATGCCAAAAGTGAAGTCATCCTTCAAATTTGAAGCTATGTGGTTTAAGCATCCAAATTTTATGGCACTCCTAAAGCAATGGTGGGTTATGGCTCCTTTTGTGCAAGGCACAAAGATGTTTTAGTTTTACATAAAATTAGTTCATGTCAAATAGTAGATTAGATTTTGGAATAGGCAGGTATTTAAAAATATTTTTCATTAGAAAGAAATAGTTTTCAAAGAACTAGTTGCAGTACATGAGAATATAATTCAAAAAGGACTTGATGCAACACTTTATGATAGTTAGAAAAGGCTACAAGAAGAGTGGGAGGAGTTGTGTGTGTGAGAAGAGGTGTATTGGAGACAGAAGTCTCGAGAGCTTTGGCTAAAAGAGGGAGATCGTAAGACAAAGTTTTTTCATGCCTCTGCTTAGATCAAAAAGGCAGCAAAATCAATTTAGTCAATTAAATAGATCTTCACTAGGAATTTTCTTTCAAAGGAAGAAGAAATAAATAAGGAAGGAGTCAAATTTTTCTTAAAGCTTCTCTCTACTCTGACAAGTATGGATACAAATTCTCTACATGTCCAACAAGAATTTTTAGAAAAAATTCCTCATCTCATTAGTCTCGAAGATAACAAAATTCTTATGAGACCCTTTAGTTTGGAGGAATTGAAACATGTAGTATTTTCTCTTCACCCTAATAAGGCACTGGGTCCAGATGGTTTCATGTTAGTTTTGTTTCAAAAAAATTGGTATTTTTTGTGCTTTGAGTTACTTTAGGCATTGGAAGAATCCAAAAGAACAGGTTTAATGTTAAGGCAATTTAATGTTACCAATATTGTGATTTTTTCGAAAGTTAAGGACCCTGAAACCTTTGCAGAGTTTAGGCCCATTTATTTATGCAACACAGTTTATTAAATTTTCATAAAAGCAATATACCTTAGAATTCAGCCCATTATCCCAAGAATCATATCTCAGGAGCAAGGAAGGTTTGTCCCTGGAAGGGAGCCATATGAAGGGGTAATTGTGGTGCATGAAGTGCTACACTCAATATCATTGACTAAGATTCCATCTTTTATTGTCAAATTAGACATGATGAAAGCATACGATAAGGTAGATTGGAATTTTCTAAACAAGGTGCTAGCAGGCTTTGGTTTTAGCACCCAATGGCGCGAATGGATAATGTCTTGTCTATCGGGTGTTGAATTCTCAGTGATCATAAATGGAAGTCCTACATGTTTTTTTGCAGCTTCACAAGGGGTGAGACAAGGGGACCCCCCTTTCCCCATTCCTCTTCATTATAATGGTAGAAGCTTTAAGTAGATTTATCCAATTCAAGAATAGACAAGATTTATGGTAGGGGGTAAAGATTCCAAATTCGAGCATTTATGTAAGACACTCTTTATTTGCGGATGAAACTCTTCTATTCAATAAATCATCAATATTAGAAGCTGAGCAGGTTAAAGAGGTATTGAGAAAATACTTTGTTGCTTTAGGGAAAAAGATAAATCCAGCAAAATCAAATATTTACTTGCTCAATATGCCAACTGAGCTTAAAAAGGGAATAGTCAACCTTTTAGGATTCTCGGAAGCAGAATTACCATGTTCCTATTTAGGAATTCCCTTTTTCAAAGTCGCTAACAAAGCACACTTTTGGGATAAGGTTCTTAATAGGTTTAAGGAAAGAATCCAAATTTGAAAAGCTAGATGGCTTTCACTCTTAGGCAGAATTCTACTTATTAAATCAGTTTTATCATCCATCCCTAACTATTTCCTTGCAGTTCTAAAAGCTCTTGCTTTAGTAATTTTAGAAATAAAAAAAGTAATAAGATCAATTTTGTGGAAAGTAAATATAGATGACCACAAAAAGGTCCCTCTAATATCCTTAGAAAATTTGGAAAGAGATAAAAAGCAAGGGGGAGAGGGAATTCAAAATCTATCTATACGAAACAAAGCTTTTGGATCCAAGCTTGTATAGAAAATGTATTCGAACCCAGAGGTGAAATGGTCTAAAATAATGCAGTCTAAGTATTTAGATAATGTGAATCCTTCAAGAATCATAATGGTAGTTGACCCCCAAAAGGGCTCAACCATATGGAATTTCATTAATCAAAGTAGAAGTCCGGTAACAAATTTTGCATCTTGGGAAGTGAATAATGGATAGAGTGTTAAGATTTGGGTGGACTCATGAAATGGAAATTCACATTTATCAGAATTGCAATAATTGCAAGTGATAAGGACAATTCTATCTCATGAGTGGGTTGTAAACCTATTGGATTATGTGTATTTTGTGGGAAATCTTACTGGAAAGGTAGTATGGAAACAACCTTCATGCAACCTCATGCCAACTTAGCAGTTGGATTTGTTCAACAGTGTTATGATAAGTAGAATAGTGTTCTTGTCTGGTTAGCCTGATCACATAATATGGGAAGCTTCAAAATTTGTATCTTATTCTATCAAAGAAGGCTATTTAGCTTTAAATCAAATAAATCAAATTTCACAACCCCATCGTGCATTTATTTTTTGTTGGAACAGTAAAATACTTCCAAAGGCGAGCAGTTTTGCATGGTTAGCACTTCAAAAAAGGAATCTTGCTAGTGATTGATTGGTCAAATTAAATATTGTAGGCCCCTTCAAATTCTCGTTATGTGAACAAGCAGCGGAAATAGTTGACCACCTATTTCTCTAGTGTAGCTTTGCTAGCCAATGTTGGGATTTTGTCAAATCAAAGTTAGCTATTCATATCTCGCTTCCCAACTCACTATGGGATCTCTTCCAAAGTTGGTCGATCCTGTATCAAAATTATTATTTTGCTTGTATTTGGTATTTTGTACCAGTGATTGTGGTATGGAATATTTGGTGGGAAAGAAACATAAGAATATTTTGCAAAACAAAGTCTCCAATTGAGTTAGTAAATATGAATATTGAAAAATCCATATCGGAAGGGGTTAATACTTGGGTCCACAAAGAGAAGCATATTAAATCATTGTTTACAAGTTGGGATAGTGGTATTTTAAAAAATTGGGAGGGTATCAAGTTACCAGTAGAAGGTAGTATGCCCAAAAATAGCACCATTAAAATATACAAGGCTGCAGTTAAGTGGAGTCCACCTCAAGAGGGTTTTGTGAAGTTAAATTTTGATGGGACGGCTAAATTAGGTTTAGGTCAAGCAAGGGTTGGTATTTGTATCAGAAATTTAGTAGGAAAGTTAATTTTTGCCTCCTCATGCAACTTATACTAAAGCACAAACTATAATGTAGAGGTTCAAGCTTTGTTTTTTGGTTTGGAGATAACTCTGGAGTTGAAAATTGACAAGCTACACATAGAGGGAGATTCTATGATAATTATAAATGCTTGCAAGGATTGTAAGTATTGAACTGGAATTTAAAATATACGCTTCAAAAGGTATGAGCGATGTTAGATAAGTTCTAGTCTATTGTGATCTCTCATATTTACAGAGAAGGAAACAAAGTTATTGATTTCCTTGCAAACTTAGGCTATGCAAATAAGGAGATCAAGGTTTTGGATAACTTATAGCTTTTGTCTGATTTCCCCAATCTAATTGATGGTTGGGTTTAGTGTTATGATTGAGGGTTAGGGTTAGGGTTAAGGATAGAGAAAAAATTAGGGTTAAAGTTATGATTAATTTTATTATTGGGACTAGGGTTAAGGTTAGGTTTAGAGATACAATTGGTATTAGGGTTGGAGTTAGTATTAGGGTTAGGATTGGGTTTAGGTTTAGGATTATGTTTAGGGTTAATGTTAGGGTCAGAATATATATACAAGATATACGATTAGAAATATGTTTGGGATGAGTGGCAGGGTTAGGGTTAGGTTTAGGATTATGTTTAAGATGAGTGATAGGATTAGGGCTGGGGTTAGCATATATAAAAGGGTTAGGTTTAGAAATATGGTGAGGGTAAGGATTAGGGTTAGATGTTAGGGTTGGGGTTAAAATTAGAGATAGGGTTAGGGTAAGGGTTAGGATTAGAGTTAAAATTAGGATAATGATAGGCTAAGGGTTATGGTTAGGGTTAGGATTAAAGATAGAAATAGGTTTATAATTTGAATTAAAATTAGGGTTATGAATAGGATTTGACTTATAGTTAGGATTATAGTTCAAATTAGAGTGAGATATATGAATACAAATAGTTTTAGTGTTGTATTTAATGTTTATGTTAGAATGTTAAATATATTAGTAAATACATAGATATACGTTATAAAATAATTCCTATATATGTTTTCATTAACAAGAGGCATTACTTTAATGAATAAAAGTTAATTATTTAAATTAATATTTTAAAATTTAGATTTAATAAATGTAGGCATTAAAAAAAAAAATTGAAATATGACAATAATCAATTGGTTTATCCATTGTATTAGAATCGAAGAAGAGAAAAGGCATGTGAACTGTTTCACATAATCCCTCAAACAAATACATTATCTCATGGAATTCCACATAGTGAGCCATTTATCCTAAACTAATTACACATATTTATTTAAATTTCATTAATGACACATGAATATAGAAAAATTTAAAGCATTTGTCACATAAAACTTTAAAAAACACTATCATATCCATAAACACTTTTAGAACGTCATTTAAAAATTATATTTGAAATTAAATTTTGAAAAAGATAAGCATTTACTTATAGTATTCTTATTTTATTATTTTTAAAATGACGAATTACATTTCAACTATCTATCATAAATGTTTTTTGCTAAATTAAATTTTTCATAAGGTCGAGTTACATTTTTACTTGAACTATTTCCACCAATATATTAACAAATCCAAGTTTAAAAAAATTAATAGTTTTTGACATATGAAATAATTGAATTCTCCAGCAAATTTGCCTCCCTAAGAAATCACTTACATAATTGGAATCAACTACACAAAATATCAAACAAAACAAGTTGAAATATTTACATAAAAAGTCATCGACTTACATAGAAGACATAAGAATAATGTTTTTTACAAAATAGACATCAAAGTCTCTATCAAAATATTGTGTGTATGAGTTAATAAAATATCATAAAATAGTATATATAATTCTTGTTTCTCTATTCTAATTATCATTCAAAAATAGTAGGAATTATTCTATAATTTGTTCAAAAGAATCCCTGTTCATATTGTTCTTCATAAAATATTTCTCTCAAGAAACAGGAAAATCTTGAAACTTTTTGGCATGTTTTAAGAAACTTTTGAGCTATATCTTCCATTTAGACCATTTCTTCTTCTTCAACCACTACTACATGAAGCGTTGCATCTTCAAGTTCATTAATGATTAGTTCATAGTGTTGTTTAATTGATTTACACAACTTCTCAATAGGTGTTTCGACATATGTATTAGAATCAATTGATTCCTCTATTGATGGTGGCTTTGACACAAAATGTTCTACTTCACTTGATTCAATTATCATTGCCATTTGTAAAAAGCAAATCGGGCTAATCAATAATTAACAATTTACAACTAAATATAAAATTCATTGTTCATCATTATCCTTAGATGATTAATATAAATTTGAAGTATCAAAAAACTATTGAATATGTGAGAAGCATATGAAACATGCCAATTTTTTCAGTTATGATGTGAAATATGAAGAAACGATGTGGCTACCAAATGATTTTTGAATTTACTACAACTCATTAGAAACATTTGAATAATATCATAATTGTGTTACATAAGAAACATTTATTTGTCGAATTCTAAATACAGTAAACATAGACTTGAATTGAAAGTAGCATAAAACTAAAAATCATAAAAATATATTATATTTAGAAATTTGATACTCATTGAAACAAAATTGAAGAAAATATGTTACATCAATTATCATCAAAAAATTTTAATCTATTTTCTTCAGCCTTTTTGTTGGCAAGTTGTCTACCCTTTTTCATTTTCTCATAACTATCATATGTGAGTGGTGGCATAATTCTTAGGTCATCTAGAGACTTTACATGAGATATGGTGACAAATTTCAATCTTATTATTTCTCTTGGTCCTATATCAACAATGGATTTTGAAAGGGTCAAACCCTGTGATTTATGAATTCTCAATGATCAAGCTAATCTTAATGGTATTTGGATTGTCCTCCCCCTCTACATTGTTGTAATTGGAATTCTATTTGGATTAAGAACATCAAATAATATTCATAGATATTTGTCAAACTCAACCATTACATATGTTTGGTGGTTCTAGTGGACCACTTCTAGGTTTGTATACAATATTTCAAATATATCCTAGAGCTCCATTTACAAGACTTGCTTGTATACAAAGGGAATAAGTTGAAATGCTATTTAAATGGAGAATTTATTTTTTTTAAATATGATTTTTGGAGAAAAAACTATATATGAAAAAGGATGACAAGCTACCCAAAAAAATTACATTAAAAATTGACTATTGGCCAAATTAAATTAATTGATCTATAGTTGGGAATAGATAATTGAACATGCTAGATTAGGGAAACTAGCTCTTATGAAGAATAATTTTGATGCAGCTCAAATCTGAGTTTTTAGGTATGAAAAAATAGGTACCTCTAATATGCAAACTTCCTAAGATTCTTCACAAACCTATAACTTGCTATAGGTCAATTATACAACTTTGAGCTAGAAATATGCTTTGTAACTCATGGATTTGATAATGGTTGAACACACACGTATGCTCTTCACTGAATGTTAAGGATTAGCAGTATTTAAAATTATTTTGGGGAAATTGTCAAATAGAAAGGGTCAAGTTCTCTTAAATGAACCCTCTTGATTGGACCAATTTTACAATCATGAAAATGATAGAAAAAAATATCATTAGATAATACTGATGATCTAGATGACTTTGATGCATATTAGATTATTTCTTAGTGCTCCAAATTGAAATATTTCTACAATGATTCTTCTTCGCAATGCATAGGATTTTCCCCTTGATTGATTATAATGAATGCACATTCGATGAATTTTAATACCAAGAAATAAAACCAAATCATAAGAAATGTGTACCAAGTTGGCTCGTGGTGGAAATGAAATGGTAAAGGGTAGGCAATTTTGAATTTGAATTCTTAAACTCCAATCGATTTTTGCACAAGGGAAGATTCACTCAAGACAAATGAATGGAAATTTTGATGTGAGTAATTAATGTTTGGACATGATGGTAGTGTAATAGACACAATAAATGTAAAATTTATAGGGAATATGTGTGGATGTGCATAGCATATGGTCATATGTATGGGAAGATTGTAAATGGAGAGGGGTAGTGGATTGGTGAATGAGCCCAACTTTGCATGAGAGTGTCATTTGTCAATATGTAATTTTTTTAAGCCATTTCATCAAAGTGAATCTAAAAAATGAGAATTTGATGAAAAAGGTCTGAAATCGCACTCAAACAATCACAACAATGCAAGAAAATTTGCAACATGGTTTCGTGAATTCATTTGAAATTTGCAACACAAAGTCTACTCAATATGGAAATCTAATTATAATATCATTTTCAGTCAACAAATGACTAATATTCAACAAAATATTCTCTTTACATAGTTTAAAAATGATACAAAAATAAGCTATAGAAAAAAAATCTATGTGCTTCATGAGCACCTCCAAATCTGCACTTTTATCCTTCAATCAATCACCTATAGCTCCTCAACTTTCAAAAATGGTTCTTCAATATTTAATGGTTGTATTAACCCTCTCAACCTGAAAAAAACACTTCAATAACCTCCTGAGGAATGCTACACCCAACTCTCTCTCCTCCAAAACTTGTAGTGAACAATGAAGACCAACAACATGCAACACATGACCTTCCCAGAAATAAAAAGTTGTACGTTTCCCTCCTATTGAGAATGGTGCATCAACCTCCTCATAATTAGTTGTTTCTATTTAAATTGAAAATCAATAAATTATTTTTCATGTATGTTTGTAACTCTCCACGAACCCATCACCCACATCTTGTTTTTCAGATTTTTCTAAAAAATGCAACTACACCTCCACTATTTTCACTTGCCAACTTGCATAACAAAAGTTATTTTTATTTTATTAAATATAATTAAGCCCAAACTTATTCAAATTATCCAACTAATATGAAATGAAAATGCAAACTTCAAAATTTTGAAATTTTTTGTTGATGCAAAATTGTCAACCATCCATTGATGCTCCTACATCAGATACCCATAGTAGAATAAAAGTGACCCTATCAGTTCTCAAGAGGATAACTAAGGTGAATAATCTCAGTTTCAATCAACCAATATGATTCTTCTACAAGCCTCCCAATCCATTTTACCAAATACTCCATATATTATTTTCTCCTTGTTCTCTTACTCACCCTACTGTCAAGCATTGTTTCTATCTTCTCCTTCTCTGAAGTAGGTGCTAGTGTATATAACTATTCACTTGTTGTATCTTCATCATTTTTAGCCTCATGAAAAAAAATTTAGATCAAAAATATTGAAAAATAGGTGAAATATTAAGTTCACTTGGCAAATCTACTTCATAGTCATTACCAAAATCATGCTTACTTACAATTTTACAAGGCCCAAACTTCTTCATTTTTAGCTTGTTATAAGTACCAAATGAAAATATTTATTTCCTCAAGTGCACAATAACCTCATCACCAACCTAAAACTCCTTATGTCTCCTCTTTAAATCATCCTTAGACTTATATTGAAAATTTATTTTATCGATGTGCTTTCTTACCTCTTCATGTGATCAACAAAACTCCTCTGCTTTTGCACTTTTATTTTCAACATTATCAATCATTTTTAAATAAGAAAAAACTCTTGGGCTGCTGCCATAAAAAATTTTTAAAGGAGAATTATTTTTACTTCTATTCATTGAGTTGTTATATTCAATTTTTTCTCGAGGTAGAATCAAATTCCACCCTTTGGCTCATCTCCAACTAGACACCTCAACAAATATTCCAAGCTACTATTTACCACATTTTTTGTCCATCTATTTCAGGATGGTAGGCTGAGAAAAACTTTAAAGCAATCCTCAAATTCTTCCATAAGGTCCTCCAAAAGTATCCCACAAACTTGGTGTCTCTCTAAAACAATGTTCTTTGCTAGATCATGTAAGCACACTACTTCCCTGAAAAACAATTCTACAACATGTACAACATCATTAGGTTTGTTACATTGAATAAAGTGATCCATCTTGGAAAATATACCTACCACTAAAATATACAACCATTACCCCTTTGTGTCCTTGGAAAACCAAGAACAAAATCCATACTAATCTCCCCCATGGCCTCTCAGGTACAGGAAATGGCTAATATAACCTAGTATTTTGACTTACACCTTTTGCCACTTAACATATCTTGCAACCTTGTACATTTTTACTTACATCTTTTTGAAATTAAGGCCAATAATAAATTTCTCCAAAAAGTGCTATAATCTTATCAAAACCAAAATTTTCTGCAAGTTCTCCACTATGTTTGTGTTTGACCAAATTCAACCTCATAGAACAACTAGGAATGCACAACTCATTACCTCTAAATAATATACCATAATAGATTAAATAATCCAACCACTTGGTTATATTTTCTTCAATAGTCTCTTTACAAGCCCTTCATGCTTCTCCAAAATATGGATCATCTTCATACAACTCCTTGAGTTCATCAAAATCAACAACTTCAACCTTCATTTCAATCAACAAGTTTTGTCTCCTACTCAAAGCATTTGCAACCTTGTTAGATTTCCCAATTCCATGTTTCAAAAAAAATGTATAACTCTATAAGAACTCTACCCATTTCATATGCCTTTGACCCAACTTCCCTTGACTATATTCAAATATTGAAGTTCTTGATAACATAACAAACTCCTTAGGCAAGAGATGGTGTCTCCATTTCTTAAGTGCTTGAACAATGGCATAAAACTCTTGATCATAAATTGAATACCTTTTTTATGATCATTAAAATTCTCACTAAATTAAGCAATGACTTTACCTTCTTGGTTTAAAACACCCCTAATAGCATCACCACTTGCATCACAGTCACCTTGGAATACCTTGTTGAAATCTAGGAGTGCTAGAACAAGTTGCAAGATATCGCTTTTTTGTTGAATAGATCAAAATAATTGCTGCCCCTATACTCCATCTAAAATCCTTTTTATCACCTCTCATAGTCTCAGTTAGTGGGGCATATATACTACTGAATCCTCTAATATTTTATTTGTAAAAACTTACGAATCCATGAAATTATCTCGCCTCTATTACACTTCTAGGTGTTGGCAATTTTGAAATAGATTTCACCTTTTTTGGGTCCATCTTGATACCTTCTCCTGATACAAAAAATCCCAAATATACCAATTCCCTCTTCATAAAGCTGCACTTTTGAGGTTAATCATCATCTTTTCATCTCTAAGCTTCTCAAAAACAAACATAATATGCATCAAATGTTCTTCTAGAGTCTTATAGAAGATTAAAATATCATCAAGATAGACTATTATAAATTTTCCCAAGAACTCTTCCAATACCTTATTCATCAATCTCATAAACTTACTAGGTGCATTAGTTATCCCAAATGGCATGTCCAACCACTCATAAAAACCTTCCTTAGTCTTGAATGTCATCTTACATTCATCTCCCTCTCTGATTCAAATATGATTGTATCCACTCTTCAAATCAATTTTGGTGAAGTACTTTGCTCCACTTAAGTAATTTATCCATGATGTCATCCATCCTAGGTAATGGAAATCTGTATTTGATGGTAATCTTTTTTATGTCTCTTGAGTCTTTGCACAATGTCCATTCTCCTCCTTTCTTTGGTGACAAAACAACATGCACTACACATGGAATCAAAATTTCTTTGATCAAACCCTTCCTCAACAAATATGCAACTTTTATATTGATCTCTTCACTTTGTAGGTGACATTCTATG
Organism: Sequoiadendron giganteum; assembly: GCA_007115665.2. Classification (NCBI taxonomy): domain Eukaryota; kingdom Viridiplantae; phylum Streptophyta; class Pinopsida; order Cupressales; family Cupressaceae; genus Sequoiadendron; species Sequoiadendron giganteum. The sequence goes on from CM021109.1 coordinate 77,372,437, forward strand.
GGTTTCCTTGTTTGGAAAAATCACCGCTAGTTTCAAATCAATTTGATGATTGATTTTCTTCATTGGCGGAAGTCCTTCTGGCACATTATCTGAAACAATCTTTAAAATCTTGTAACAAATATGCAATCTCCATGGGAACATCTTCCACATTTTCATAATTATTTTTAGGAATCAAAGAAAAAATAAATTTCTCATGTCTCATACCATCTAATAATTTCCTTGCATACACTAAACAAACTCTAACCAGATCTTCTTTCAAAGGTTTCAACTTATGTTTCACTCTATCTTTAGTTATTGTATATGTATTAACACAACCATCATCCATTTCCTTCCTATCATACTGCCAAGGCCTTCCTTAGTAAATATGACATGCATCCATAGGAATTATATCATAATATTTCATCAAAATAACCTCATATTTTAAATTCTACTAGGCATTGTTCGCTAACCAAAATATTTTGATTATCTTGTACCCATGCTATCCAATGTGGATTCAAGTGTCTCTTCCTCTCTAGCTTCAGTTTTCTAACCATTTCTTCAAATACAAGGTTGTATGTGCTTCTACTATCTATGATGGCATTACAAGCCTTCCCTTCACATTTACATCTTGTCTTGAATAATCTCTTTCTTTGATCTGGTTCATTTTCTTCATTCAATAATGCTCTTCTTTTCATTAGCACTTCACTTCCTTTTTCTTCTAAATGTGATGAGTGTGCATCTACTTCATTGATTTTTTTTTATCTATTCTAATTTTTTGACCCTCTTCTCTACACTTAAAACAAGTTCCTTTGAAGGTTCCTCTTCCAAAACCTCTACCCGATCTTCCTCTACCTCTTAGATTTTGATCTCTAGGACCATATGAGTCATCATACCTCTGAGTTCTACTATTTCCTTAGTCTTCATTTTTTTTTTTTTCTAATTTCTATCATCATTCAAGTTTAAGATCTTTCTCTAATCCTTCCTCCATGACCTCTTTCTCTTTTCTTACTTTCATATCTTTTGTTCATTTTATCTTCAATTTTAAAGGCAATTTGATAGCCATCTTCCATTGTGAAAAATCTCACCGAAGTCATCTCCTCTAGTATGCTTGGCCTCAAACCATTAATATATCTTGCAACCTTCAACACGTCCAATAATAATCAGGATCCTGTGAAACTCCTTTATATATTATTTCACTATTTTCGTTCCTTGTTTTAACCCTTGCATTTTTTGAGAAAATAGAGCTCATAATCCACCAGGATGAACTATCTTTTCATATTCTCCACCATTTTGTCCCACTTTTTGATTTTACCCTTTCCTCTTCTTCCTCTTTCAAACCGTATTTCTCTCCACCAAATTGAAGCATGTCCCTTTAATCTGGTTCTTGCATACCTCATTCTATCAGGATCCTCAACTTATTCAAACTCAAAGAACTCTTCCATGCCGTTGATTTAATCCACTAACTCTTATGGAATCAAATTTACACTAAATGTAGGAACATCAATTTTTTTTAATATCCTTGATAGGGAAATCAACAATGGCTCATTGGCAACTGTTGTTTTTACATCTCTTTGTTCACTTGTTTGGTTGGCATCCTCTGAGGTTTCTTCTTCTTCATCACTTACTGGTCCTCTTCTTAGTACAAACCCTATTGTAATTTCTTCTTGAATGGATTCAACCTATCTTCTCAAGGCCCTAAAATCATTATCATGCAAAAATTATCACCTCTTCCTTTACCTCTACCCCTACCATGTGGGGCTCCTCTTGCATACATTTTTCTACACACCCACAAGCTCAATCTTGGTGCAAATTACCTCTCTTAGACTATTTGTTCACACACTCAAAATATTCTTGCTCTGATACCACTAATGAAAAAGGGTGTCACAAAAAACCCCCTTTTATGAAATCATACTCAGATAGTCACAACAATGCAAGAAAATTTGTAACAAGGTTTCATGAATTCATTTGAAATTTACAACACAAAGTTTGCTCAATATGGAAATCTGATTACAATATCATTTTTAGTCAACGAATGACTAATGGGTAGAAACATATTCCATTTAAATAATCTTAAAATGATACAAAAACAAGATACAAAAAAAAAAAAAAAAAATTTGTGTGCTTCATGAGCACCTCCAAATCTACACTTTTCTCTTGCAAACAATCACCTAAAACTCCTCAACTTTCAATGATGATGTATTCAATCTTCAATGGCTCCAATAACCCTCTCAACCTACAAAAAAAATCTTCAATGACCTCTTAAGGAATGCTTTACCCATTCCCTCTCCTCCAAAATCTGTAGTGAACAATGAAGACCAACAGCATGCAACACATGACCTTCCCAATGGTACACCCACCTGATAATGAGTTTTTTTCACAAAGGAAAAATCAATAACTGATTTTTCATTCAAATTTGTAACTCTCCACAAACCCAACACCCACATCTTCTTTTTTAGATTTTTTCTAAAAAATGCAACTACACCTCCACTACCTTCACTTGCCAACTTGCATAACAAAACAAATTTTTATTTTATTAAATTCAATTATTCCCAAACAAAAGAATAGTCAAGAAATTAAAAAAATGATAAAAAAAGTAGGTGTGTATGTCATTTTGTGCAGGAAATTTCAAATTTATACATATATTTCAACTACATCCCACAAATTATTATTTTCCCACCAAATTAACAAAAAATTCAAAAACCTACCACAATCTTCCTTTTCCCACCAAATTGAATAACCCAAAACAAAATCACACTTGAGAGGCACAAGTTAAATAATCTTCTTGATTTGGCTGCTAACTTTTGTAGTTATTTAAAGTTCACAAACTCAAGGATTTCCTTTGAATTTTTAAAGATTATAGTTGATGTGAATAAACTTTTAAAGTTAAACTAAATGCTAAAACACACTACGTTGCACATTGGGCAAGGAACATTCTCACATAAACCAAAAATGACAAGTGTAGAAGAATGTTTCTTCTTGTATTGAATGACACAATACTTTTTCTATCCAAAATTTGAGATTATATAGAAGTATTTCTAAGGTTGGCTCACAACTCTATGGATCTTTCAAGACTCACAAAAATCTCAATACATCGGCAAAAAACTTGATGTATCAATATAGGTGTGATCACAATTAAACTTACATCATTTATTATTGGATATTATTTAGTATGAGACTAACATCTATCTCATATGAAGATGTACGGTTACTAACATAGATGAATCAAATCATTTCAAGTCATTCAAACAAGAAATAGGTTAATTCTTTGTTTTCCTATTTCATATGTTTAACCCTTCTCTATTCTGTTAGACATCATAAATATACCTGTTGTACATTTTTTGCACACACGCTCCATTGAAAGTAGGGACCCTCTTTCTTTCTCTTTTGGTTTCATTCTTGGTGTTTTAGCCCTTTGATTTTGGGGGTTTGGTTACCTTGGCATGTTCCCAAATGATTATCTTACTCATGCAAATCCCCCCCTTTTGAGGAGTCACTTTGAAAATCCTATGTTCTGGAATTCATTTCAGGTTTTTCTCTATTTTCGAGAAAATTCCCCTTGGGTGGAATCCCTTGAGCACCTTGAAAACACGATGGAGGCTATTTTATATCATTTTTTAGACATTCCAAAACTTCATAGAATTCCATCTGGATTGGATTTTCCTGAGATTTTGTCACACCTTCGGATTCCTGAGCTCATTGTCTTGTCGACGAATTTATGTTTCTTGTACGGTCTTGCAATTTACTTTTATTGGATTCATTTGCATTTTATGAGGAGAGGTTTGTGTCATTTGCCTTGCTATGAGATTTGAGGAGCTATATTTTGAGTTATTGTTGCTAGATTTTGCATTTGAGCTTGTGATCGAGTGTTACAATCGAGCTTTTTGGTGATCACTTGCACTTTTCTTTGATTTTTAGGGTTTCTTGTCAACTGTTGCTATTTCAATTTCTTTTCTCTCATGGTATGTAATTGTTGCCTTCCCTTTTTAATGAATGAATTGAATTTTCTTTGGGGTTTGTGTGGGTGTATGTTTTGAGTCGGGACTTCGATGTGGTATGGTCCGGTAGTGATGCTAGGGTTTCATTTTTTGGCTTGATGCCCTTCCTCATAGTTTGTGCCTCCTTTCCTTCTGCATGACTGTGATTCAATGAGGTTAACCATTGCTTTCCTCCATTCTTAATTGGATTTTGTGTGTTCTTATGTCAAGCTCTAGTTTAACCTAGAAATCCCTGACCTATAATGAAATCACACCTTGGGCAAAGTGTAGCTTGTTGCTCATTATCTGATTTGATGATTTCCCTATCTTAGTTGAGTCATGGGAGAATTAATGTGAATATGTGGGAATGAAAATGACGATTTAGGATCCAAATTGTGCTATCATGGTGATTTCCCAGGGTTTCCCTTGCTGAAATCATTCCTCATATTGATTAGATTTCATTTATGATCAATTTGAAGTTGTAGACATAGAAAATGTACAAGTTCATTTTGGAATACCTGATCTCGATTACTAACAACATTTCCTCCTAAATCATATTCTCAGCATTTCATCACATTCTATCTCTTAATTTAATAAATCATTACTTATTGGATTAAGTCTTCCCCTTTTAGTGATTAAATTAATCAATTTAACTTAATTAACCTTACATCCCTATTTAATTAAATAAATCATTTTATTTGATTAAAATCCCTAAAGTCCTCTTATTAAATTAAATAAATTAAACCTTATTTGATTTAATCTAACATGTTCCTTCTTGATTAAATAAACCAAAGCATTTATTTAATGAATCATTTCCTCTCAATTCTTGACTTAAATCAATTCACAAATCTAAGTCTAAATTGTCACATCATCTAATTCTTCATTAAATTAATCAAAACCATGATTAACTTAATCCCTTTCATTAAACTTCTCTAGAGAATGCAACTTGCACAATAAATCAAATACTTTGATTTATTAATTCATCTATTTTCCCTCACAAAGCATTAAAAGGGAATATTCCCTCATTTAAATTCAAAAAGCCCAAGTGGACTTGGTCCTTCCAACAAGGCATTTAAGACCTCTTACATGTCCTATGCATTGAGCCAAGTGGTCATAACTCCATTTGACTTCTCATCCACCTTGTCATCTCACAATTTCAAATTCAAATTTATGCATTTATCATGCACATTGGCCAAAATGTGCTTATTCCTCATCCAATCACATGTGGACAAGTGGCACAATTCCATTGGATTATCTTTTGTCCCACATTTCTCAATCTTGCTCACTTCTTCCAAATTGAAGTCTATAAATGAGAGACTCTTCCTCTCATTCTATCATCCACAATTTGAGTAAACTTACTATACTCAAATCCATCATCATCATCCACAATCATATGCAAAGTTACTCTCTTCAACTTGAGAGCCAATTTTGCCCATTTCCATAAATTATTCATCATATTTCAAGATTTGCAACAACGTTATGCTCAAATATCTTTGGAGATTTGACCATCTCTCATTCACACACCATTTCTATTTAGGAATTGGGAAAGGGCCAACTGCAACACTTCAGTGGCACCAATTCCCCCATAAGATCATCATGTTATTATCTTAATTAGCATTGAATCTCTTTTGTTTCAAGTTCATTGTGTTCATTTTCATAGTTTAGTTTGAATAGATTGATTTTATGGGGAATCTCTCATACTTGTTTGCATGCATATAATCTAACAACTAATGCGCTTTGTTTCTCTTGTGCATTTGCAGGTTTAGGCGTTCACATTTTGGCGCTAGAAGGAGGGCTACATCAAGAATTTCATCATGTTTTTGTGAAAAATTTTGTGGTTTTAACATATGTTGGCTATACATAGGAAATTGCACCACGAGTAGTTCATGTGGTCCTATATTACACTACCTACTCAGATGCGGAATTGTATTGCACCACACCTCTTGAAATCTACGACACTATATTGAACCGCAATCGCTTCCCGCTTTTAAAATTCAAATTTTCCCAGAAGTTACCATTTTCAAATTTCGTCGCTTCCTGGATTGCACTGCACCCGTGGTCTCTATTTCTATAGAGCACTACACACAGTCAACCACGTGACACTATATAGCACCACCTATTTACCAAACTGAGCCACACCCGCGAACTACGCCACACCTGCTAACTCTTTCGCGGAGAATAGTCTGGTTGGAGCAAAGGAAGAAGTTCATCATGACCTCATGTTCACCAAATCCAAATTTTTTTTAAACATTAAAGTGTTCTTCAACACTCTTTGAGAAATTTGTTAAAAATCCTTGACATTAGGAACACTAAATTCACTTTGGATTTAAAAAGAACAAAACAATTATTTTTATGACACCATGCTCATGCTCATTTTGTACAAAGTGTTTTTCAACACTCTTTAAAGAATTTGATAAGTTCATTGATCTTAGGACACTAAATTTCCATTGGGTTCTAAAATAAACAAATCAAGTTTTTTTTTCCTTTTCAAAAGTTGCCAAGGGGCTAAAAATAACTTTAGACAAACATACTAGATTTTTTTTAAGGGTTAAAAAATTGAACAAGGCAATCTCACATTTCATTTGGTGCTTAAAAAGAATTCATCATTGCTTTGAGGTCTAAAATGAACAAGTGTTTTTCATATTTTGCAATCCTTTTCACAAGTTAATATCATTCAAAATCTGTATGCGCTTCATTGCAATTTTGAGAATAAAATAAAAATTGGTGATATTAGGTTGTTAAAAATATTGCCTCCACATTTCAATTTGGGCACTTAACAAATGAACAAAACATGCGAGTGTTCTCCGTTTGTTTTTAAACAAAGGTTGATCGAACTATGAATATGTTTATTCACTATTGTTTATCTTAGAGGGCCTAACTTGTGGGAAAAAGCACTCACCCAAGGGAACGACCCAATTGGGAACACGCTAAAGCCAAGCGACTTCCAACCTGTATATAAGTGTGGATTTTTTAGGAAAGTTCAAGAATCACGAGGATTATTCCGACGAGATGGACAGAAATGGACTCACACTAATGTTAGATAATCCCCCACGAACAGAATGCCCCCATTAGAACCCTTTGTTTAGAAAAAGGCCAAAACCTTGTCTATCTTGTTGGTGCAAAAGGTCATGTCCTTTGAAGCTGCCCCACATTATACATGCGGTCTTGTTGTAGAAATGGAAATTATGCCATGGGAGATTCATAGGTACTAATGCTTGGCTGACCCGAGAAGTGTGTGTCATGGAGGGGAGCTAGTGTGGTCAAGCATTTAGCCATTCACAAAAGATATGCGCAGCTGGATTTATCCAAGTGGGAACCCAACAAAATATTGCCTAATCATCTTAGGATTGTAAAAGTGCTTGAAAGAAAAGAACACATTGCTTGGTTCTCGAAAACACTTGAAAACGTACTTTCACAAAGACCTTCAAATTTCAAACCTCTTTGAAGAGACAAATACCTTTGATGAATTTAAAGCACTCTTTCTTTCCCTAGGGATTCTATCCCTAGAGGTTTCTAAGTGCTCAAATTATATCGTCATTTGTTTTCGAAAAGGTTAAACATAGGTAACTTTTTCTCTATTTTCCTCGATTTCCACACAATGGACCTTGTGGGATGAGAAAGAAAGTGGGACATTAGATATATAGTTTGAAACATAAGCAAGAAAGTTTATTTGATAGAAATAAATTCATTAAGCCAAGATAAAGAGACAAATTGAACTTCATGTGTGTTGTTCCCAATGATTTCCTGCAAGATTAAAATCCCAAAGCCAAAGTTCAAAAAGATAAGCCTAAAATCCCATGAGCAATGCCTTGAGATGCTCCTTGAAGTAAGAGAAAGACTTGTATACAACTTCTAGAAAAACACTTCAAGGAATAATTTGACTTTATATGTGTTCTACTACCAATAGAATCCCGAACTTTTTGAAAGGTTTTCTTTTCTCCCATGGGAAGTATAGCATGTTCTTCAATACCGAGGTTTTGTAAAGAGAGTCGTTTCTAGGTTAAGGTTCAAGATAAAAGTTGTCATCCTCATCCGTCTCTTCATTAAACCAAATCTCATTCCATCAAACCTTTTGTGAACTCTAGAAAAATCACCCATGCTAAACTTAAAGGGCTAAACCAACATCACCCTATCTTGGCTTAACACACCTAGCCAAAAAAGTCAATACTTTTGGACAAATTTGCCTCATGGATAATGCAATTTCCTAAGGTCTACTAGTTCACAAATCACATTGTCTTAACACACCTAGCCAATTCATCCACTTGTGCAAGCTCCCCTAGGCTAACACAACTTCCTAGGGAATACAAATTCACTACAATCCTGTTTGACTTAACACATCTAGTCAAATTATCACAATCAATCTAAGTCCTTACAAATTTAGCATAACCCTTCAAAATTTCTCCAAAAGGTTTCATTCACTCATTTCATCCATTTATCCCATCACAATTACCACCATCTTTAATCATTTAACTTCCCTAGTTCTTCTCTTTTGGGCCTAAAAGGTTAGGATCAAACAATCCCTATTTTTTATGGTCCAAACTAGATCTCAATACAAGAAGAACATGGAGAATATCAGTGAAGTGTCAAATTCTATGGACATGAGTTAGTTAACCTCAAAAATAAACTTGGTGGGATCATCCAATCCCCCAAGTAACTCTCCTTTATCATCACAAAATCCTCAAGAGGAGAATCATCAAGAGGACATCACAAATGAAGACATGGGGATGACACAATTTGAAATAATGAAAATGGTTCCAAATCCAAAGAACCACCAAATTTTTAGTGCCATGTTCAAGTACTTAAATACACTAGTAGGAGGAGGGGTCCAGTTCCCTTCTTATCTTAACACAAGCACTGGTATGGATGTGCCTCTTACCAATGCATCCCCCATGTCAAAGGTCAATCAAGAAGTACCTCACACCACTTCGGTCATCACACCAACCTCATCGAATGTAAAAAAGGGGAGTGCCATGTTTCAAGAATAGCAAAGCCATCACCTTGTGGCTAGCAAAGAGGCGGTCATCACCACCACACTGGATAATTTTGTTTTGGAGAATCCATTGCACCCATACATTCCACTCACATATCATAATCCCGTCGGTTCATCTTCATTCCATGCCTCACTAGCCTATCAATTAAACATACCAACTTCTCTACCACAAGGAGAAGGTGATTTATTTAGAGCAACTAAAGTCGCTGATCCTTTTTCTTTCCAAGGTAGCCTACCACCTCTACCCTCATTTCCGTTCACAATCACATCACCTCTTGGATTGGGTTTTCCTCCCCTAAACATTGGTAGCTTCTCGGATCCGGGAAATATGAACATCACATCAAGTCCTCTCTTCTTGCTCGTAGCATCACAAATCATGACCATTCAAGCCACTACATCAATTGGTTCTCAAATATCCCAAAGCATACCATCTCAACCACCCCCCCAACAACTCAAATCCCAATCACCACCATAATCCCTTCACCCGACACAATGGTCCCCATGATCCTCGGTCCACCACCAATCCCACCAAAATCCAACATGACAAATTCATTCACCACTCTAATCCAAACCCTTCAAAAGGCCAACCAACAAAGAGTACTCAAGCAAAAGTAGCAAGCTCAAGCTCAAGCATAGGCCCAAGCCCAAGCTCAAGCTCAAGCACAAGCACAAGCCCAAGCTCAAGCACAGGCCCAAGCCCAAGCTCAAGCTCAAGCACAGGTGCAAGCTCAAGCACAAGCACAAGCACAACAACAGGCACAAGCCCAATACCAATTGTAACTGCAAGCAATCCATCTGCAAGCTTACCAACAAGCATTACATGACTTTCAGGCACAAAAATAAGCTAAACAACAAGCTTTGTTGGTACAATAGCAGCTCGGCCAACAACAAGCTTTGTTGGCATGAAAACAACTAGACCAACAACAAGATTTCTTAATGCAACAACAGTTTGACCAACAACAGGCTTCTTGGGAACAGCAACAGATGGACTAGCAACAAGCGTTGTTGGAATAACAGCAACAAGATCAACAAGTGTTGTTTACGCAAATGCAAGCTTACCAATAGGCTTTGAACGCACAGTAGAGCTTGCAAAAAATGCCCACTAGTACTCTTCACACCCATCAAACACCTCACAACTCATTCATTCCACATCCCAACCCAAGCAAGGATGTTGCAACACAAATCAAACTGCTCTCGCAGGAAGTGTTGGACTTACAAGTAGGAAAAAAAATGAGAACACCAGGCAACTTGTGCCCTTACCCTTTCGATAGAATTCTAACCATGATACCATTTCCAAAGGGATTCAAGATCCCCAAGTTTGACAAATATAATGGAACAGGTAACACTGAGAACCACGTCAAGGTATTTTAGGTGCACTGCATGGAGGTCGCATACGATGACATGTATCTAATGTGACTCTTCCACCGTAGTCTGACTAGTCTAGCTATGGAATGGTTTTCTCACCTACCCATGGGCACCAAAACATTCGAGGATATCGTAGAAGCTTTCCTTAAAAATTATGCTTTCAATATGGGTGTGGACGATTAGTTTAGAAGAACTATCCACACTCAAATAGAGAAAAGGAGAGTTATTTGCATCCTTCTTGCAAAGATGGCGATCCAAGGCCAATCAGAGCAAGTGGTCTATGCCAAAAGAACAAGTTTGCACCATCATAGCCAATCTAGATGAAAACTTGGTGTTCTACTTGAAAATGCAGTGCATCACATCATATGACCAACTGATCCCAAAGGCACTCAGCATCGAAAGAGCCCTTACTACGCAAGGAGGCACGCCAACATTCACTCCACCATAGGATAACCGCTCGCCTAAAAACTACAATGATGAACCTCAAACTTGGACAAGGAATAAAAACATCACGAATGACGACGTAGTTGATGCTAAAGTGGTCATCGGTGCCCCTAAGTAGAATACCCAAACCCATCACCATCAACTGCAAAATCATAATCGTAACAATGTGCAAACTAATGTGGTAGTAGCATAGCAACAACCAATTCCCACCAATCAAATTAACAACTTGGGTAATCAAGGAGGACCACCTCCCCGATGCAAGTATCCCCCCAAGAGGAACTTCATGGCTCTTGGTGAATCAATTGAGTCCATAATGAAGAAGTTGGTCAAAGAGAATCTAATCAAATTTTCTAACTCAGAGCAATATGCAGAACCCATGACCAAACCACTATGGTATAACAAAAATCTCCTTTGTGACTTTCACAAAGTCAAAGGACATACCACCACCAATTGCATGAGGCTGAAAAACATCATCTAAGACCTCATCAAGGATAAGATCATCAATATCAAATAGCCAGCTGGAAACCAAGACCTGAAAATATACATGAATCCGATGCCAAACCATAACCAAGGAAATAATCAAGGGAAGAATAAGGGAAAGAAAAAGTATGGTAGTGCTAATCAAGTGTATGAAGAGATAGTCGGGTGTGTCGATGAAATGGTCACAGTCATAAATGTCAAGGGAGCCAACAATGACTGTGGAGTCACCACATGTGGCAGAAAATTTACCATTATCGAGGCACCAGCTAAGACCCCCATTTCTAATACAAAGGCCATCCCTTATGACTACAATGTCATTGACCAGATGAAGAGAACCCCCACCCAAATCTCCATCATGGAACTATTGAAAATCTCCACCTCCCATAGAAGGATCCTTGATGAAGCATTAGCTGCATCCACCATCTCCGCCACCCTTGACACAAAGTAGTTCTAGGCTATGGTGGGTAACATCGTTACCCCAAATCTCATTACATTCTCTGACCAAGACTTACCCGCATAGCCATCTCATAACCGTGCACTCCACCTTCAAGTGCTCATCCATAAAAAGAAATTAAAATGAGTCTTGGTGGATGGAGGTGCAAGCCGTAACATCTGTTCTCTAAAGCTCATAAAGAAATTGGGATTCATCGAGGATTCCATTAATAAGAAAAAAAGCATCACGATAAGGGTGTATGATGACCAAGAAAGAGTGTCTCAGGGCACCATCAAGATCTCCATCCAAGTGGGACTGGGAACTATGGAGACCACTTGTCAGGTCCTCGACCTAGACCTACCATACAATATTCTCCTTGGATGCAACTAGATCAACAGAATGAAGGTAGTAGCCTCGATGTATCACCAATGCATCAAGTTTTCACATCACAATGAGGAGGTCACTATATATGGGGATCCTGAACCTTTCACCTACTGTAAAAATTTGGAAGCCAAGTTTTATAAAATCCCCCAAGTACCAAAAAATGATGAAGGACCATCCATGTCATATATTGACCCAGCCAACCTCGCTTCCACTTCTACGACAAAGACACATCTGAAATCAAAAACATGATCCTGGAAAATGGATGTGGTGACTACAAAATGAAGAGGAATGCATTTATTGTAGGAGAGTTACCACAATCTTCTAGGTCACACGGACAACCTCAGCTAGTTGAAACACCTATCCACATTATTAGGGCAGAACCTTTTGGATTCTACCATTAAGGGGATCTCAGTCAAGAAAATGTAGATGAGGAAGACATCTCAGACATATTATACCAAGATATAAGGTCCACCCCCAATCTAAACATGGATGAAACTAACAGAGGGTTACAAATGATGTTTGGTATGGGCTATAACAAGAATGAAAGCCTTGGAAGAAATAGTGATGGATGACTGGAACCCATCATTGTAGAAAGAATAATGTGGAACCTTGGCCTTGGGTATACTCCTCCGAGTATAAGCATATGTGGTAGAGGTACCCTCAGAAGGACAGTCAAGTCCTCTCCTTAGGTAACAACAACCACTCCTAGACCACCTATATGCCTAGGTATCCCACTCGATAATTACACCTTTGACGTCACTCATGTTTGTGCTAGTAGTGATGATGATAATACCATAGCAAGTCTCCCTAGGCTCTTTGAAGATTCCACCTTGTTAATTATTAGTTCCTCAACAGCCGAGTCAACCCAACCAACCCACCAAATCACCTTAGTACACCCACAACTCATCGATCACGATCAACATGGACCACCAATTCTAGACTCATTCAGAAATGATGAGGCACTCTCAGAATTCATGGGACTAAGGGATATAGTTTCATGTGGGGATCACAAGGCAGGTTTTGACATCACATTGGACACCCAGGCATACTATGGGGAGACGATTGAGTCCTTCAGTAGCAAAAGGAAAATATCGAGAATAAGCTCGGAGTTATTGAGTGAAAACCACACTATGGCACTCTCTAACCACAAAACAGTAAAAATAAAGGATGCATCCAATGGTGAAAACCTCTCTGAGGTGATAGAGGATGAAGGATTCAATCTCCCCCCTACAGCTCTACATCAAGAAAAGTCAGTAGTCTTGGCAGAGCAGTGCAGCCCTGTCAACTTGGGAATAGAAACAGAGCCACAAATCACCTTCTACGTCGAGTCACTCTTAACAGAGGAACAAGAACTATTAGCAGCATTCCTGAAAGAAAGAAAGGTAAAATTTTCATGGACCTATGCTAACATGCCAAGTTTGGATCCTGAGGTAGTGGTTCATCATTTGGCTATTTACCCTAGGGCAAAGCTAGTCAGAAAAAAGTTAAGGAAAATGCACCCGCAAATAGCCTTGCTCATCAAGATTGAATTACAAAATCTCTTGGATGTTGGCTTCATATGCCCGATTGACTATCTAGAGTGGCTATCTAATCTCATGCTAGTCTCAAAACCGAATGGGGGCATCTGCATCTGCACAAATTTTAGAGATCTAAACAAAGCATGTCCTAAGGATGACTTTCCACTACCCAACATTGACATGATAGTGGAGATGACGGTCAGACATGAGATGTTGTCCCTAATGGACGGTTTCTCAGGATACAATCAGATAATGATAGCAAAAGAAGACCAGCATAAGATGGCCTTTACATGTCCTTGGGGCACCTACTATTGGAATGTGATATCATTTGGGCTAAAGAATGCAGGAGCTACATACCAAAGAGCCATGACATTGATCTTCCATCACATGATTCACAAAAATGTTGAAGACTATGTGGATGACATATTGGCTAAATCAAAGAAGATACAGGATCACATAGCAACTCTAAGTGCAATCTTTGATAGACTAGAACAATACAAGGTCAGACTCAACCCAAAGAAGCATGTCTTTGGGGACAATCAGGAAATCTATTGGGGTACATAGTTTCAATGAGAGGGATAGAGGTGGACCCTGCAAAGGTAAAATAAATCCTTGATATAGAAGCACCAAGAACATTAAAGCAACTCAGAGGATTACAAGGTAGACTCCAGTCCATTCGGAGATTCATAGCACAACTAGTAGATAAAAAAATAGCCTATTCACATCTACTCCACAAGGGAGTAGCATTTAGGTGGGATGAAAAGTGCGAACAAGCATTCAACAAAATCAAAGAATATCTACTTACACCACCTGTGTTGATGCCACCGATCGTAGGGAAACCATTGATTCTATACATCTCAGCAACTATAGGCACCCTTGGTGCCCATTTAGCCCAACATGATGAAAAAGGAACTGAGCAGGCCATTTACTATATCAGTAGGACAATGGTAGGGCATGAGCTCAATTACACATCAATAGAAAAAGCTTGCCTAGCAGTGGTGTTTACAGCCCAAAAATTTAGACACTACATGCTAGCTCATCAAATTAAGCTAATTGCCAAAATAGACCCACTCAAATATCTATTATCGAAAACAATGCTTACAAGCAGAATGGATAAATGGGCAATGATACTATGTGAACATGATATTGAGTATGTCGAGCAAAAGGTGATCAAAGGACAAGTTATTGTGGACCAGCTAGTAGAAGCTCTCCTCTACACAGACAACTTGCTCATATCAAAATTTCTAGATGAGTCCCTTTTTAATCTCGATGCAGCCAACCACTGGAAATTTTACTTCGATGGCTCCCACACGTAGCATGGATTAGGAGCTGGTGTGTTCTTCATTACCCCACAAGGAGATTATATACCAAGATCATATAAGTTGGAATTCCCCTCTATGAACAACATTGCAGAATATGAGGCTTTAACCATAGGTCTCAAGATTGTGGCATAGTGGCAAATTATGGCATTAAAGGTATATGGAGACTCTCACCTTATCATTAACTAATTTAACAGTGAATACCAAACTAAAGATGATAAGCTTGCACCATACAAAAAGGTAGTAGAAATCCTCAAGTAATCATTCATCAACATCACCTTCGAGCAAATACCGAGGGCAAACAACAGAGCAGCCGATGCAATGGCAATGATCGGATCCCTGTTAGATATCCCTCGCAACGTCTCGAAACACGAATTCCTTGTAGAGTAGCTTCTCATACCAACTTTTGAGGTACTAGAGTCAGAATATGCATGTGAACTCATTGGTCTTGGTGATCTTTGGTATCATGACATTTACACCTACCTAAGGTTAGGAATCCTCCCAACTGACATCACCCCGAACCTAAAATGAACCTTTGTCAAAAGGGCCTTACGATTTGTCATCCTAGGAGAGACCCTCTTCCATAGAAGTATCGATGGAACCTTGCTACATTGTTTAAAACTTGAGGAGGCCATGACTGCTCTAACTAAGGTACATAATGGCACGTGTGGTTCACACTCGAGTGGTATGACCTTGGCTAAGAAGTTGTTGAGAACCGGGTACTATTGGGTGACAATGGAAAGAGAGGGACACGAATTTGTCAAAAGGTGTCTACAATGCCAACAGCATGGAGATCTCATTCATGCACCAACTCAACAACTGCATCCCATTGTCATACCGTGGCCCTTTTCACACTGGGGGCTCGATCTCATTGGTAAAATCTCGCCCACCTCATCCAACAGCCATAAGTTCATTATCACCGCCACTGAATATTTCACAAAGTGGTTCGAAGCATTTCCCATGACCTACATCACATGTAAATAGATATCCAAGTTCATCCTAAACTACCTCATTTGCCAATACGGTGTTCCTCAATCCATTATCTTTGATAATGGGACACCCTTCAAAAATTAGTATTTCCATGATTGATGTGAAAATTTCAAAATCCAACACCACTTTTCCACCCCATATTACCCACAAGGCAATGGCCAAGCAGAAGCTACCAATAAGACCATTCTGAAAATCCTCAAGAAAACAGTTAATGACTCTGGTCATGACTGGCATTTGCAATTAAACCCCACCTTATGGGCCTACAGCACTAGCATCCATACGCCAATAGGCGCCACCCCATTCTCCCTGGTCTACAGATCAAAGGCCATACTCCCAATTGAGATCAAGCTCCCTTCATTGAGAATATATTTGCAAAACCTCATCACAGATGAGGAATATAGGGTTACAAGACTAAATAAGCTAGAATTACTAGATGAATGGTGAATGGATGCCCTAAATCATCTACAGGTCTACCAAAATCACCTGAAATGGAGCTACAATAAGAAGATCAGGCAACGCACCTTCCTAGTTGGTGACCTTGTGCTAAAAGAGAATCAAAAGAATGTGCCCAACCTGAATACAAAATGAAAATTTGAGCCTAACTAGCTGAGACCCTTCATCATCACCACAAGCTACAAATCAGGGGCATATCAGTTGTCCACACCAAAAAGCGAACCTCTACATGAGCCCATGAATAGTTTGCACCTCAAAAAGTTTAATGCCTAATAATTTGCAAGGTATAGAACTAGAAAATACAAAAACAATCATAAAAAGTCCTAAAAAAATGGTTACCTTGATGAAAACCTGGCAAATAGGCATCTTGGTGACAACAAAAAAAATCAAAAAATCAAAAATCCAAAAAAATCAGAAAAAAGATTCGAAAATAGTAAAGAGAAAAGAATCGTCCTCTAGTGAAAACCACTTCAGTGGTGCTTTAGACAAGTACCTTGGTGAAAACCTAGAAAATAGGCATCAAGCATAAATAAAGCACTCTCTATCCACCAGGATTTGCATGACTCACTCATTCATTCCATCACATTTCATTAATCACCCATTCACTCGCATCCATGCCATAGCCTGAGTTGTTGTCCATACCATATTCCACCATAGTACTACTTGGCATATTCCTAGGGTCAGTTTGTCCTACCTTTATCGAAGTAATCTATCGCACCACGCTAGGAGCATGTTCATGTGCCGGCATCTAATCAAATTCATGTATATTCTTGGAATCTTCTCAAAATTCATCAAAAATCCAAAAACATCCAAATCATTCAAAAAATCTAAAAACATTTCAAAATATCAAAAAATCTTCAAAAATTCATCATTGAATCTTGTCAATTTTTCACCTTGTCAAACTACATCATCTTTGAGCTTGAAGGTAGGCAAGGTTGATCTTTGATCATCCCCCGAGATAGATAGGGTCATTCCTTAGGTGTTCGTTGCATTGGCAATCCATTTTCCCATCTAGTCTGCATCTTAAGTCAGTCCTTTAAGCAATAAAACGGAAATCCGTTTGTCCATCTTATCATCAAGTCAGTTGTCATCAGTCAAACTACATGGTCTCTGTGTGTATAATGTAGGCAAGGCTAATCTATGTATCAGCTCTCAAGACCCCTAGGATAGGTCTTTAAGTTATCCTTTTCGTCGTAAATCTCAAAATACCAAAAACATTGAAAAATATGAAAATATCAAAAATAGCCTCAAAATATCTAAAAATCCAAAATGGTGCATCCATTTCATCTCACTTTCACCCATGATTCTCATCACTCATAATAAATTGAATCATCTCCATCACCCTGTGATGCATCAATCAGAAGCAAGTCTAGTAGGTTCCAAAGTGAACACTCTAATCATCAAAAGTTGTGAAGGTCTAAAGTCAGTAAGCAAGCAAGTTGGTCAACTCAGAATATCAATAGCTTATCACCCAATCAGTCCCATCAAAACCCTGATCACAACATGTCCTAGGATGAAGCTTTTCTGCGATGGACATAAGCATCAGGTACCCCTCATATTAGTTATTCTTGGCTAGTGGTATGAAGAACATTAGCTTGTTTGGTTGCTTTACTTAATCTTTTATCGACTTATCTTATTTTGCGCTCATTTCAAGGACCTCTCGATGATGCCTAAACAAAACAGGTTTAGAGAGAAAGGAATGGGGCAAAGATCATTATCTTTTTTATCTGCTATGCTTGTGGGATACCCTTGTAAAATAACTTGGTCATATATATTTTGTTTGGTTTTTAGAGAGGATGTTTTAGATATCTTGTTGACCACATAGGAAAGCATGCTTTTCTGTGTTTTGGTCTGAGATGTTTAGAATGTCTGAACTGCATCTTGAAAGAAGTATGTATGTTAAGTGTGAACAAGAATACTCCTATCTGATTGTCAAGTCAAATTCCATCACACTAGGTACCACGTCATCTTGGTCCATTATACCTTGATGCATCGTACCTATGTGTGTTATCAGACATAAAATAATTGACCCTTTGAAAATCCTAATTCCTAGCAATGCAAATCACCATCACCATTCTAACTAACTCATTAATTCTTCAATTCTTCTATCTTCTTTCCACACTAACATGGTATCATAATAGTGATCAAAACATCGTCCATGCATACACCCTGCATCCACATGATCGTTAGCATTAAAACATATTGCATCATATCATTATCTTAAGTTATGAGGAATAATATAAATTTGTTATTCTAAACATCTTAAGAAAACATTACATCATTATGCATGCATAATCATTTGCATCCATTTCCATTTGCATATTGTTACAACATCGTTAACATACATTGCATCCAAAAAGCATGAAAAATATACAAAAAGAAATGCATGCATTACATACATTGTATCACATAAGCATAACAATAGAAAACATCTCATAGCATCATACATTTTATACATCTGCATATCATACATGTCCACCATACATATCATAAAGGGTGAATCATCTCATATATATCATCAAAAAATACTGTTATGATACAAATCAAATCAGGTGCACATCGAATACATGGTACAATAAGTCCAAAATACTACAGCCCATATATAAAAAATGGAACAAACTATCATGTGATCAAAAAGGGGCCTAGCCCTGTTGATTGTGGCCCTCACCCTCCCCTGCCTACCTCTCACCGTGATCCTCTATCGGCCACCTCCCTATCTGCTAAGAGAAATCTGGCACTTTGTCTGCTAATGGCACTACCTGTCAGTAGTGCTGCCGATAGTACTCGACCTCTCTGATGGCATCCCTGTACTCTCAAATGTCAACTGATTGGTCCTGGGAGGTAGAAGTTGTACTCTCTAGCTATCAACGTCGACCAATCTCCTGATCCCTCTCGGATCATGCCTAGTCTCTCTCAATAGTAACAACAACAACCTGTTGATGTGCCTCATCCTACTCTGCTGCCAGAACCTGTACCTGGCCCTGCAACTGTTGAATCAGTACATCTCGGGGATCTAGCTAATCTATTGGCTATCCTGTTGGTTGTGTTGCTAGCTACGGCTGAGGACCTGCCCTCAGCTGACCATCTTGATCTCCTACTCGGGGAGGTGACTATTGTGCTAGATCCCAAGGGGGTGTCTGATGAGGAGGTGGCCCACCTCCTCCTCTACCCCATCCTCTACCAACTGTCTGACCCCTAGGTCTACGTCGTGGGGCAGCTATGCCCGGAACTATCAATCTAAGTGTGGAGGCCTGAACCATGCCCTATAAGCTAGAGTGACCCCCGCATCTTTCGGCCCCTGATCATATGGCCATGGTCGGGCCACCAACTGCTTGAATGAGGATACTACCTCAACTACTGAGATGGGCTAACCCCATGCTATCTCTCTAGTAGTACAGGCAAAGATGGTCACATACTGGTCATCGGGTCTATCATGTACCTCCCCAAACTGTTAGGAAACCCTGTCGAGAAGATACCTCTCAATCATGGTGTGCTCTCGACCCTACATCCATCTATCCTATCTGGCATAAAATAGTTGATTGACATCATCGAACCATGGGCCAATGACCATCCAGGGTCTCCAGACGAACTCTCTCATCTCATCAAGAACTCACCACTAGTGTGCAAGGTCACCTATGCCAATGTGGGTAAAATGAATCTTTGCCCCGCCATACCACCAAATGAGAGGATCGTCTATCTCAAGGAGAACTAGTGTAACATCTGGACGAAGCATTGGGATTCTCTACCATGCCCAGATGTGTAGTAGGGTGACACCCACCCCAAGCGACCTACTACCCAGGTAGGGGAACTCATGAAGATCCCTGTAGAGGGATGCCAGTAATACCTATCCCCAAGAAAAGCACACCTTGTGGTGAACCATATGATCCCATGCCAATCCCCATCCTAGACTAAAATATCATCCTTGCCGATTGGGTACCACAAGGCCTAAGATGATAGCGGCAATAATCAATCTATAAGCAGCCACACTGCTGTGATATCTCTCTAAATCAATCTGACCATCAACAAAGTCAATCTCATCAAGCTCCATAATCCCATAGAAAGCATCTTGGTCGGCGTCCAAATCATAGATAACTCGGGCTCCATGAATAGGTAATTGAAGGATGTGCCATACATCCTCGAGGGTAATAGTAGCCTCACTGGTAGGAAGATGGAAGGATGAGGTCTCACTATGTCATCGCTGGGCTAGGATCGTCATCATCCCTAAGTGTGCTTGAACAGGAGGGATGTACACAACATACCAAAGACCAAGGGCACCAAGATGCTCCTAAACCAGCTCATGCATATCTTGCAATCTGCTAAGTACTAGCCATCTATGCTCCCATGAGTAAAGTACATCAAGCTCCTCCTGCACAAGCAAATCCATCGCGTTAGAAAAAATAAACCTTTTTCATCTCACACTTTTTTTGCACCCAAAACAAAAAATGCGGCGTTGTTTGCGAGTGCGGTCCAATTTAGAAAATCCCAAATTGCACCGCCGCGGTAAGGTTTTCATTTCTCGCAGTTTCAAAATGGCTCATGGTGCTATTCACATATGCGGTCCCGTATATGGCAAACCCTAGTTTTCCTAACTATGTCGCGCGGTGGAATATGCACTTGTGGCGGACTTTCACCAGAAAAACCCTAATGTCCAAACTGGAGCGCATGGTGCACTTTGCATATGCAATGCCATACAGGACCGCGCAGCACTGATAAAACATTTTTAGTGGTGCCATATAGCACCGCACAACTTCTATGACACTTCGACCCTATTTTAATGCACATAAAACGAGAAAAAAAAAGTTGGATAGGGGTACATACCACGGCTCCTGCACCGACTAACCGTCGGTGCACTTGTACTCTCTCTGACACGTGCCTAGGAAGCTATCATCGCGCCATTTCAACCAAGACTCAGAGCTCAAAGAATGAAATTTCCTAAAGGCTAAAATTGCAAATACATTGAAAGTGACCCCTCAAGGTCTATTTAAGCCTAAAAATTAGGGTTTTTGACCTAATTTGACCTTCTAGCGAAGGTTTTCATCCCCCGATCCCATTTTCATCCAATCGAGAGTCATTCTACATCCCTTTTGGCATTTTAATGCATTTTTCTGGCATGCCGGCACTTTGTCATCTTTTTTGCGAGATCATCCAAAAATCAAAATTTTCGTCTGATCTCTCGAGGGGGCAATATCCAGCAATATCCTTCCGTTGGGGCAGCAATGGGGCATCTGAAAAAATTTGAAAAAATCTTGGACCTTTGATCACAACATTTTATTCTTTGAATCAATGCAACAAGTACATTGCTTCAAAGAGGGGCAAAATGTAGACATGGAAAATGTACAAGTTCATTTTGGCACACCTGATCCCGATTACTAACAACATTTCCTCCTAAATCATATTCTCAGCATTTCATCACATTGTATCTCTTAATTTAATAATTCATTATTTATTGGATTAAGTCTTCCTCTTTCAGTGATTAAATTAATCAATTTAACTTAATTAACCTTACATCCCTATTTAATTAAATAAATCATTTTATTTGATTAAAATCCCTAAAGTCCTCTTATTAAATTAAATATATTAAACCTTATTTGATTTAATCTAACATGTTCCTTCTTGATTAAATAAACCAAATCATTTATTTAATGAATCATTTCCTCTCAATTCTTGACTTAAATCAATTCACAAATCTAAGTCTAAATTGTCACATCATCTATAAATCAAATACTTAGATTTATTAATTCATCTATTTTCCCTCACAAAGCATCAAAAGGGAATATTCTCTCATTTAAATTCAAAAATCCCAAGTGGACTTGGTCCTTCCAACAAGGCATTTAAGACCTCTTACATGTCCTTCACATTGAGCCAATTGGTCATAACTCCATTTGACTTCTCATCTGCCTTGTCATCTCACAATTTCAAATTCAAATTTATGCATTTATCATGCACATTGGCCAAAATGTGCTCATTCCTCATCAAATCACATGTGGACAAGTGGCACAATGCCATTGGAATATCTTTTGTCCCACATTGCTAAATCTTTCTCACTTCTTCCAAATTGAAGTCTATAAATGAGAGACTCTTCCTCTCATTCTATCATCCACAAGTTGAGTAAACTTACTATACTCAAATCTATCATCATCCACAATCATATGCAAAGTTACTCTCTTCAACTTGAGAGCCAATTTTTCCCATTTCCATCAATTATTCATCATATTTCAATATTTGCAACAAGGTTATGCTCAAATCTCTTTGTATATTTGACCATCTCTCATTCACACACCATTGCTATTTAGGAGATGGGAAAGGGCCAATTGCAACACTTCATTGGCACCAATTCCCCCATAAGATCATCATGTTATTAGCTTAATTAGCATTGAATCTCTTTTGTTTCAAGTTCATTGTGTTCTTCATTTTCCTAGTTTAGTTTGAATAGATGGATTTTATGGGGAATCTCTCATACTTGTTTGCATGCATATTATCTAACAACTAATGTGCTTTGTTGCTCTTGTGCATTTGCAGGTTTAGGGGTTCACAGAAGCATAATTTGTTCATTGTGCACTTTGAACAAACCGAATCCAAAGATTAATCCCCAACTTCCTAATCCTTTGATGAAACTTGGCAAAATCCTGACGAAGTCAAAGATTTCAAGTTTTCGAACACTTCACGGATTTCCTTTACTTCAGGATTTCCCCAATTTTTCCATTGCTTTATCGATTTCCTGAAAATATGCTTAAAATGTGAGGATTACACTAACTTCATGAAATTCTGTGTCTTCAGGATTTTACCGACATTTCTTTGTTCCTTCATTTTCTCAGAATTTGTAAACTATTGTCATTTTTGCAGATTTTCATCCTTAGCAGATTTTCCCGAAATCTTGTTGAAAATGAAGAATTGGTAGATGCCATGATCTATTAGCTGATGACTGTCATTTTATTGGCAATTTGATTTATTATAGGATGTGTCATGTTATTTCTTAGTTATTTTTTTTTTATTAAATGGTGGTTGGGAGTTTCTTTGTGCTTGTTTCACTAAATTTCGTCTGGTCCAGAATTTCCTGAGATTCCCCTCTGGCCTGATTTCCACGAGGAGACTAAAACCCTGAACTTTGAAATGAGTAATTCTTATGAGATTATGGGGATTTTTGTTCATCATGGATTTTTTTTTAAGGATGGATATAAAATTTGTGATGGATTAGCTTGAATTTCATGTTGTGATGGATCTTTACTATGGTTTTTTTTATTGGATGCAGGCATAATCAAGTCAAGTTGTTGCTGAAATGACCAAGAGAAAGGTAATGGATCTGAGTGTTGAAGGCTCTACTATCTTTGAGGCAAAAAGGATTAAAATGGACTTAAGGAGCAGAATCCCAAAGAGAAATTTGGCTCCATTTGGTCAGAGGTCACTGATAGAAATGTTAGGATGTGGGATTATGAGGAATTTAAGACAAGGATGGTAGTATGAAACCTCCCTCTGTTGGCCAAAAGACTATTGGAATCAGGGTTGGCACATGTGGTTGGATTCCCTCCTATAGTTCAGTGTTACGAGTTGTTTCTTAAATGTGCCAGACATTATGACAGAGGCACACAGAGGATAGTTGGTCCTCAAGGAAGAATTGTGGCAAATCTCAACCCTGTGTCCATTGCCCAGACCTTTGACATGCCTGATAGGTCTCATGTAGTGGGTTTTGATATGGATATAGCAAAAAATAATTATGATGAGAATGTCATCAAATCCCAACAGGTCATCAATTCATGGGTGGAGAAACCCAAGTCCCACTTCTCCAAGCTACCCAAGAAGCTAGTTAGAGCTAAGTTCAGGAAGGAATACTACGATGTTATCACACTCCTCAGCACAGTAGTGGGATTGAAAAGTGCGGGAGTGTTTGAAAATTGGATGTTCCATGTCATTGTGAGGATGGAGCAAGGTATTGACTACCATTGGGCAGGCATTATAAGTGCAATGATACATGAACAAATGTGCAATGTCTTGAAGACAAAGACCTTCACAATGACCTCTTACTTGGTTTATGCACACTCAAGGTTCCATCCATACAAAGGGCTAAGCACAAGGGGCATGTTTGGACAGGATTTTATTTATGAAGTATACCCCCAATTGCACTTGGGTGGCACAAGTTATAGGAGGGTGAATGATGCATTCACCATGTACATCAATAGGCTATTGAAAGGTGCAAAACATGTTTAGATCTTAGACAATGGTAAGGATTTAATCAAGAGGTTTGGAGCTTGGTTTATCTAGTTCCCTACCTTTTCATATATCATAATTGATGGTTGTCAGAGGACTCCGTATAGATTCCCTATATATCCCACAGATCATGTTATACTTTTGGAGGTCACAAGGAAAATTTTTGATTTTGATGCAATTGTGAAGAAGGAGAAACATAAGACTAGATTTGGTGGTGATTTTCCTTTGAGGATAGGCAGTGGTGAGGCTTGTCCTTCTATTAACTCAACCCACGCTTCTGAAGAAGAAATGAGTACTCTAGGTCTTTCCTTCCGTTCTAAGAGATCCAAATTTGATAGGACTGGTGAAGCGCAGAAGAAGGCCAGTAGGGAATATAGACACAAGGATGATATAGAGGATTATTGGACCAACATCAGTGATGAATTTGAGATTAGAAAGAAGAAGTTCTCCAGGCTACCAATGAACTTAGTCTGGATATACAACATAAATGTCATTCCAAATCAGGTTGAGTATGATGGAGATTTAATTCCGGGCCATAATTATGAATTCGTGAAGGATAAACCAATTGGAGAACTAGATTAGCTGGAGGAAGAGAAGATAGAATTGGAACAAATCATGACTCCAGTGATCAGGTACACTAAATTGTGGCTCAAGCACAAGATGTTGGAGTTGGAGAGTGAGGGTGTGCAATGCACCTATGACCTAATGGGTAACTTAGAGTCTCACTCCACTTCTGAGGAATAACCTAAGCAGGATCCTAAGGGTAATACTAAGGTGAGCTCCCCTTTTAAGATAAATATTAAAGATGCTCAAGAGGCAAGAGAGGCAGAGAAGTAAAGAAATCCCATTGCTAAGAAAAGGAAACACATTTCAAAGAAGAATAAAGTTGAGAAGGATAAAGCTGAAAAGGAAGAAACATAAGTTAGTTTTTTTGTGCCTAAGAGAAGAAGAATAGTAATATTTGTGCCTAAGAGAAGAAGAATAGTAATATTGTCATAGAAGTAGAAGGGAACCTCTGAGGGAGGAGATGAATTTGACCACCAGTGGTAGATGTGGAAAGTTCAGGAGAAAGGACACGGGTGCACACAAGAAGATCAAGAACTTCATCTCCTAAGGATGGTGTACCACATAAAAGTGTTCCCACAGCTGCTCTTGCCACTGAGCATGAAAATATTCCTCTTTCTCATGAGACTCACAATGTACTAGGCGAATCCAAGGATGTTGAGGATCACCAAGATGAGCAAGAAGAAGAGATTCAAGAGGGCGATCTCTACAGTGTTGAGGCAGAAATAGAGAAGGTATTACAGTCTCCTCTAGTGACTTATGAGAATTCACCTATAGGGGGTGAAGAGGATGGACCTCCTCAAAGGGAGGAAATGCCAATTGGGACTCCTTCTCTAGTGCATGAAAAAGAAGAACATAATAAGGGAAAAGAGGATACAGTTGAAGAGATTCCTGAAAAGAAAGGTTTAAATGAAGATACACCCAAGGTTCACCAAGATACAGTTGGAAAGGATAGTGTACAGTCGGATTCCACATTTCCAGGTTGTTTGGACAAGGAATTAAAGAGTAAACAGATTGTGGTAGATGATACTCCTCCCAACTGGGATGAATTTTTGGAAAACATAGGAAAAGGAAAAGTAAAGAAGAAAGCCAAGGTTATCTCCAGGATTGAAAGAGATGAAGAAAATAATATGGTGTTTCAAATTTCTACTCTTGTTCCTAATAAGAATAAGGATGATGTAACTTGTAGTGACTACAGTGTGCAAACTATCAATTTAGGGCCTACTTCCATGGAACGGGATATTGAAGAATATGAAGGCTCTAGTGTTGTAATCTTGGGTAGATTGAAGAAGGAAGTTCAGACCAAGAAATAATTAAAGAAGAATGATAAACTTAGGAGGTATCTGCAAGATTTGATCAAACCCTTGCAATCCATCAGCTCCTCATCATTTGTTACAGTTTTTTTGCCACAAGAAACAATAACTGAGTTGGAGAGGATGAAATTCACTACTCATGCCACAACGCGTTGGTTACATAGATTGCAAGCCAAGGGAGATAGTGTCATCAAGTACATTCTTTCAACCAGTGGAGATGTTATGAGATCAATAGATTGGTTGAATAATGTATTATCCTAGGATAAGGATGATGTGGATATTTTGTTACAGACGACTAAAACCATCATGGACTACACTGAAGACAAATTGGTGAGTTATGGAATTCTTCCTTCATCCAAAGTTGCAGAACCCTGGGAATGGGTTGAAGTTTTGTAAATAAGGCAAAGGGTTTTGAAGAGGGTGCATAAGTAGGGGAAAAAAATTGAGGACACCCTAACTGAGATCTACAACAAATGCATTTATTTCTTTGAAGTTATGATAGGAAGGAAAATGTTTGTGCCAAAACATCTAAGCTTAGAGCAATTGAGTAAATGGTGGTGAGATGTGTATTCTCCAGTCAATGAGGACCAGGTCACTAAACACCAGATAGACGATGCACCCACATACATTGCGGTGATTGATAAATATCAAACCATGAAGGTGGATTGGGATAAGGTGGTAAGAAATCAAGAGAGGGTGTTAAGTCCATTGAAAGGAGAATGAAGGTGTTATTTATGCCACCTATTTCTGACTTGGAGAAATGTTTTTGATGGTGCAGGATAGGGCAAGGCA
Organism: Sequoiadendron giganteum; assembly: GCA_007115665.2. Lineage (NCBI taxonomy): Eukaryota > Viridiplantae > Streptophyta > Pinopsida > Cupressales > Cupressaceae > Sequoiadendron > Sequoiadendron giganteum. The sequence continues at coordinate 77,399,636 of CM021109.1, forward strand.
AGATAAGTACAAAGGGGAGGGCTGTTAATATAATGCCTCATCAAAATTTGTGCTTCCCCATTATTCCTCTTCCTCTTTTGCATGCATTGGACTAGGCTATGTTGGAGATCCCAGGCCGATCTGGATGGAGTGCATGCATTTAATGCATGATTTACTTTATTTTGTATTCCTCTTGGCCAACTTGTGGCCAACTTGTCTTGGTGGCCATTTTTTATTGTAAACCTAATTGGACCGACCTATCTTATGGTGTTTCTATAAATTTGGCATTATGCCTCATTTGTAAGGGCTAGATAGTTTTACATTGGAGCAAATTAAGGAGCATAGAAAAGTTAGAGTTAGGAGTTAGTCTCATTTTCAAGCAGGTGTTGTAATAGAACACTTGAATTGTTGCTACTTTGGATGATTTAATGCAAGTAAAGACATTGTGATTTGGTGCCTTTCTTGCGTTGAATTTTGATCTGGCATGGTTCCTGAGATTCTATCTTTTGAAATTGCTTAAGTTTATTTAATATATGCTAGGTTTGATGTTAGATGATTTGATGATGTTTATGGTTTGATGCTTGAAGTGTTTGTAGCAATCCCTAGTCCATAATATTTGCAGCTAGTAGATTGTTAGTTGCTTTGCAAAGTTAGCATGGACTTCAAATTGTGCTTAGTTCGGTTGTGGATTCTTGTTCATTTCAATTGCAATAGGGTTGTTTTGAATGAATATGCAATCTAAAAATATTTAAAGCCTTAGAAGATTGCACTATTTCTGTAAGATTGCAGATTTATCTAGGTCAAACAGGAATTAGTTTCTAAGAGAGTGGTTTGCTTCAAGTATTTTATCATTTGCATTGTTAGTCTTAGAATTAGAATTAATCTTAGAAATCTCTCTGAAACCCTTTATCTTTTGCTATTTCTTTTATTATTATCTAGGTTATTTTTAGGATTAAAAGCATCACCATATTGTTGCATCAGATGAAAGTACACTTTTAGCATTGTTCATTTGTAAGGTCCCCTTGTGATTACCAGCATTTAACATTTTATCACTGAGTTGTTTTATTGCATTGTCAAGACCTCACATTAGAGACCTTGGGGTTATCTCTTGAGGCTTGTTGATAGAGATTTACCTTTCAAAAGAGATAGGATATCATATTTAATTTGAGTTTTTGTTGTGTGGAAAACACCATCAACAATAACGAATTCATGTTTTGTAATGTTAGATTCAAGTGAAGATGCAATATTCTCACATGACATTTATTTTATCCCTAGAGCTAATATCATCAAGTGTGGATTGTTCTTCCTATGAAATTATTAGTCTCATGCACATCTTCTAGTGACATTCTTAGAATTTCTTAGGCATATTCTTAATATATGTAACAACTAACAAGTGATTCTTCTAAAATTATTGGTGAATGACGAACATTGGATTGCATTTTATGCTAGTTATTTTTAGATGTTTCACTTTGTTATTGGGTAACATTTTTTTTCCCTTTTTGTTAGGTTATTCAACACATGTACTATTATAGGAATAATGAGTACAGGTCATCCTTGTTTTTATCTTAATCAAAACACATGTATTGTTACAGTCTAATTTGAAGGATAATACTCATAAAATACTCTAACACTATACTAAGATAAATAAATAAAATCAAAATTGTGATAAGAAATTTCATAAACTCATCAATTTGCACAAAATTGGAAAAATAGAATCAAGGATTGTTTTATTCTCTTGTGCATAATGAAACTAAGATGACTACATTATTTTTATTAGAAAAAATCATACAGAAAAAAATAGAGCACTGACCATGCAAACTAAAGCATGATTTGATCATGCTAAAGTCAACTAAAAAAAGAACTATGCCTAAAGTTATTGCAAATTGAACTACACCTACTGTTATTGCACATGCAAGTGTAGTTTTATTATGTATTAACAAAAATAAGAAAGAAATAATTGAAGAATACATTGATTGCAATAAGTTGTTGATCATGCATTTCTTCAATCTCTTCGTGGATGATAAATGGGGATGAGCCCCAATTTATTTCTCAAAGTAACAAAACTAGTTGTAGGAAGAGCCTTGGTAAATATATCAACATCTCTAATATCTTGAATCAAATCATGCATGAAATACCATGTTGATGGTTCTTTGAAAAGAAACAAGGCAATATTAGTTTCCAAGGGATTTTCACAAATTCCTTGAGTAGATTATACAGAGACTTTCACTCCAATTGCAAGATTTGATACAAGCAAGATTATATTGGCTATTTTTGCATAATACAAGTGGCTAGTATATTATATGGACATAAAATCATCCTTCCTAAATGGTTATATTGATGAGGAATTATATGTCAAATAGCCTATGGGTTATGAAATTCCAAGCAAATAATAATTGCTTTACAAGTTAAAAAGGCTCTCTATGAGTTAAAGAAAGATCTTTGTGCTTGGTATGCAAGGATTGATAGTTAATTCTTGAAGAAGGGGTTCAACCGAAGTCCCTCCAAACCAACCTTGTATATCCAACATCTTGGTAATGATATTTTCATTTTTTGGCTTTATGTTGATGATCTCATTTATACAAGTAATAGCACAAATCCCATGGATAAATTTCAAGAGGACATGAAACAAGAATTTGAAATGTCACATCTGGGACTAATGCATTATTTTCTAAGTGTGGAGGTGCAACAACAATTTGAAGGTATATTTATTTTTCAAACCAAGTATGTAGTTGATTTATTGAAGCAATTTAGAATGATGACATGCACTATAGTTGCAACGCTTGTAGACCTTGGTGAGAAATTAACCAAGGAAGATGTAAGTTCCAATGTACATGTTTCTTTTTATAGAAGTTTGGTTGGGAGTCTCATGTACCTCGCTACAACTATACCTAATATTGTGTAAGTTATGATTCTAATCTATTGGTTCATGCAGGATCTATATGAGTCTCATTGTCGTGTTGCAAAAAATAATCTTAAGGTATGTGAGTGGTACACAAAATTTTGGCATTCATTATTCTTCCACTAATAAATTTGAGTGAGCTAGTTACACAAATTCTAATTGGGTTAGTTCAATGGATGATAGAAAATCCAAAACTGGTTATGTTTTCTCTTTTGTTTTTGGAGTTGTCTCTTGGAGTAGTGAAAAGAAAGAAATTGTGGCTCTCTCTTCCACAGAAGCAGAATATATTGCAACAATAGCAAGTTGTCAAGCCATATGGATTTAAAGAATTTTCACTAGTACACAAACAAAAATATATGACTAAATAAACTACTAAAAATTGCATATAAATGACTAACTTTAGTCACGTGACTATTAGTGGTTTATTTGTAGTCATTTATAACACCACTAAATTTATGACTAAACAATTTTAGTCATTTATTTAGTCATTGATTTTAGTCATTAATTTGGTCATTTATTCATTAATTTAGTCATTAATTTAATCATTTATTTAGTCATGGTAGTGATTTATTTAGTCATATATTTATTCATATATTTAGTCATTGATTGTTGTTAACTAGTCATTTATTTAGTCATGGTAGTTGCTACTTTAGTCATATATTTAGTCATTAATTTAGTCATTATTTAAGTCATATATTTAGTCATTAATTTAGTCATTACTTTAGTCATATATTTAGTCATCAATTTAATCATATATTTAGTCACTACTTTAGTCATATATTTAGTCATTAATTTAGTCATTACTTTAGTAATTAATTTAGTCATTAATTTAGTCATTACTTTAGTCATATATTTAGTCATTAATTTAGTCATTTTTATTTACCGGTTTCCATTAATTGGTAGTAAATATAGTCATGAAATGAATAATTTATTAAATACCATTAACTTTTATAATGCAAAACTAACATAATATTAAACTTGAACTAAAACATAAAAGCAAATAAAAATATTACATATACAAACAAGCTACAACACGCTAGAATTAAAAGATTGATTCAACATCATGATAAATAAAGGTAATTTGTAATAAAAAAATTAATGCAAATATATATATATATCAAGTTACAAGATGTCAAAATTGTCTAAGATTATATATGTAAATATAATGAAAAATGTCAAAGTTGTCTAAGAGTTTCCAACTTTTTCAAATACACCATGATAATTAAGATCCCTAAACAACACATTCGAAATATTGCATAACAAAATGAGTCAAGATGTCTAACATTAACTAGTACATGATAAACATGTTCAACTATGGCATTTTTTGTAAATATTTTAGTGGCCACCATGTAAAGGCTCGATCTTTCTCTTTCAAATGAATAGGTCCATCTATTTTGTCTTCATAAACAAGGGGTATATTACTTGTGACCTTTAAAATATTTATATTTGCATCTCTTATTCCTTTAAAGTTGACTCCATGTACAATAGATAGGTAGTGAATCCACCCAGTTCCCACAACATCACCATCAAATGGATCCAACACCCTAACTTTATCCCCTTCTTTGAGTTTATCAATATATTTTTGCAAAAAGAAAAAAAAGAACACATTATATTAGATAGGTAATGATTACCCCTTTTTGCATAATAAAACAACCATTACTTACTTAAATAGTACTTGCATGTGTGTTTTAAAATAATTGCAAAAGGAAATTTTCAAAAATAATTGCAATGATCAATCTAAATTACTAAAAAACCAACACTCATAGCATTTCTTACAATGTTACTATTAGCTTCATGCTAATCAGATACAAAGGCCACAAATATAAACACTACATTACCATGCACACATACTAGACACATAAGGTTATGACAACACTATTACACATAAAAAAGGTAGCTAATGCACAAAAACAAAGAATGCAATATGAGAGCACTACTATTATTGTTGCAAGGTGAAGGTGAAATAATTGGGATGCACAAAAATAGTGGCATTAAAGCTCTGGAACATAACCTTATGCAGTCAACATAACCCTCTCAATTATGACATATAAAAGAACAAAGAACAAAATATATCAAGGCAACATGTGACAGCCATTAAGAGCAGTCATTGAGGAAACAATGTAGTCTTTCTCTGTGGCTTTCATAGCACTAGTAAAGGAGTAAAAAATAAGGTTGGATGTAGAGGTCACATAAATAATAGAGAAAGATCCTTTCACTATTAGAAAATAGTGTAAGATTATGTAAAAAGAAGTAAGGAATGATGTCCAATGAACAAGTAGTAGTAGCAGTGAGTTTCATGGTTGTATCAGTGATTTTAGTGCAAGGGAAGTGAATTTTATGGCTATAACAATGAGTTTAATTGATCGAGCAGAAAATATCATTACTAAACAACAACAAGACATTAAGAGAAAGCGGCAAGAATATCAAAAGAAACTTTTTTTTAATAACAATAGCCATAATGAAGAGTTAATAGCAGATCCATGAAGGAAAGAACAACAGGTATCATCCAATGAAAGAAGCAGCACACTAAGTTCAAGATGTTGACAAGGTCAATTACAATGCCCTAAAACATAGTCAAGAATCATAAAGTATTGAAGTGCCAGCAATCCCCACTGAAAAGTGACAAGTAGGTACAATGATTGTTCTACAGGTTACATTCAATATTTTAGTTGTCTATTCACTATTTTATAAGCTTGTTCACTGCTTGGGATCATAATAATCATTAATACATGAAGGGTTTCAGAATCAATGAAAATAAATGTTTCATAGCACTCACCTCAAGTTCAGCACCATTAGTACTATCAATATCATACATATACTCCTTGAATTCAGCATAATCATTGTCAACATTGTCCTGAAGTTGTGTAGCTTTACCAAGAGCTCTATTGACAGGTTCTTTTCCTTTTTGTTTTTCTTTCATATAATTTCCTTGCATGTGGTTTAATCATCATGAAAAGTTAATATAATTCAAGTAAAGAATGAAAAAGCTATAATTTTTTGTCCACAACAACTATTATATTACCTCAACTTCAACACAACTATGATTCACATCAAGGTGTTGTTGTTTTTGCACTGCTTTGATAAAATTTCTCTGCATGTAGTTTAACCATCAAGCAAAAAAAAAAATCCAAATGAGTAATTCATGTAAAAAATAGTCAACATAGCCTTTCCAAGCATAAAAGTCACAATAGGTGGAATGGATGAAAATCCATTTTTGTAGACTCACAAACCCTCATCTCTGTCTTTACAAACCCGTTTCAGCAATTTGAATAAAAAATACACAAAATTCTTCAAGAATCCACCAAATCAAAAACAAATTGAAGTTAACTCACCCAGCCACCTAACTCAATGCAAAAGAGAACAAGGAAACTTTGTACGGGCAAGTATAGAAGCTTGGAACTGTAAATAATCAGAAATTTATGAGAAAAGAATAGAATTTCAAGAGTTTTATTATTTCTTTATGATCCATAGCAGCAAAAATATTTTGGGGATAAAATTGGAAAACCAAAAGTATAAGATTTTTTGAAAAAATCAGGGAAAAGTTTGGAAAAAATCGGATTTAAAAAAAAAGGTAAAAATTGTAGAACAAGAGATAAAAACTATTTTTTTGAAATTGAAAGGAATTTCCATAGCATAGATACATAGAGAGAAAATAAAATAAATATTTTAACTAATGAATTGTAAAAAATAGAATTTTGTATTTTATATTCATATCGTTGATTACATTGCATTGCACATCTTTCAAACACAAAGCATTACTTCACATTGCATAACTAATAAGTAGATGCTGATAAATGAGAAAATTTCAATTACAATATAGTTTTTACAAAATCAACCTAAGGATTTATGCAATTACTTCACATTGTATAAGTAATAACTAGGAGCAGCTTCCAACTGCATTTGCTTGTCATGGAATTCTATGAGACCACATTTCTTTGAGGCATTTATTCAAACAGTTCACTGCCTTGTCTATGCTACCACATTTTTCATACATGTCTACAAAATAATTTTGTCAAATAGTTCACTACCTTGTTGCTATGGCTAAAAACCTAGAACAATTCCTTTCAAACAAGATATGGATGCTTGGAAAAAATATATCAAAAGTATAATAGTAAGCAATAGCATAGACAAAGTGGTGAACTCTTTAAAAAAAATCCTCAAAGAAATGAGGTCTCATGGTGATGGAATGCCATGACAATGAAATTACTTTTGATTTTCATGGCATTCCATCACCATGAGATCTCATTTCTTTGAGGCATTTTTTCAAAGAGTTCACTCCCTTGTCTATTCTAACACATTTTTCATACATGTCTATCAAAGAATTTTATCAAATAGTTCATTGCCTTGCTGCTATGGCTAAAAGCCTAAAGAAGGTTCTTTCAAACAAGCTATGTGTTGAGACCAACAATTCTCTAGATATTTTATCAAATCAAAAGCCAAAATTCTCGCTCCTATTTTTATGATAATTCACATTATCGCCCTTCACATGCCCATTTTCACATTTTACCATAGTACAGCTACCATATTATGATACCCATACCTTACCTCTCTACCGCAGCTCATGGTAGGGCGGTGAGAGGATCCACTACTATACATAATGTGCCCTCCATGCTATACCGCTATACCTCAGGGGGTCAAGACATGGCCTGCAGTAGAGAAGTACATTGAAGAGAGTACTAAGGATACACTGTGGTACTATAGGGGAGATAAAGGTGACACACCATAGTGCAGTAACTAAGTAGTTGGTTCATTTAATACATACCAATCACATCAGTCAACATCAAAATATAAAATTGAGCTTAACACAAAAAATTGAATTATGCGAATTTATGAGCCATAAGTAAATGCATCCTAGTGTTGAAATACACAAAATAAGTTAAGATTTTTCACTCATGACAGCTAAATCCGACTTGCAGAAAAGCTCAAATTACAGGAGTAAAGGGAATTTTGTGAGGTGAAATTTATTTCTAGGTAAGCTTTTCTCATCTTTCTCTGTAAATTTCATAAAATGGCACCAAAGAAGACTAAAGTAGGAGTTAAAAAATATCAAACGAAAACCAGCAATCCCCATTGCTTTCTTTGTTTCCTGATTTAGTAGACAAGGCACCTAAAAAGATTTTTAGAGACTCAACTCAGGGTTGTAGGGACCCCATTATACCTCAGTCGAGTTGGAACCTTTATTGGTATTTCTATCAGAAGAGGAATGACAAGGTTCCAGCATCAAACTCATGGACCCTAGATTTGGCTAAATTAATTGTCCCTAATGTTTTCATTGACATTGAGCTAATTATTGTCCTTTCCCACATCTACCATGCCCCAACCAAAAATTTTAGGCTTCCAAATAGTGGGTGTTTATTTGATGCCACAAGAGATGCCATTATAAAATGCTTCAAGTTGAATAAGCAAGCTATACTAGAGGTAAATTTATTTAAATTGGAGCAGGAGTATAAGAGGTTGAGAAGAACATACCAAAGTGATGAGATCCCCCTACACATGAAGATGGTGATGATAATATAAAACTCTCCATCCCTTCCTCTAAAATGGAGCCTTTCCAATTTTCAAAGTTTCAATTTTATTTAAAGAACACTTATTATGCATTGTGTCAGGTCTTGGGTATAGATGCAGAGGAACATATGCCAATAGGGCTGATGAGAATGGCCATGGTAATTCAAAATTCTGAATTGAATGTAGAGTTTGATTTTTCATCTATAATTGAGGAGAAAATTCATGAGGGTTTGTTGCAAGTCACGGAAGCTAAGGACCCCATCAATTTTAGGAAGTATTCTTTATTGTGTCATTTAATCTTATAACAAAATGAAATGAAGTGGAATAAAAGAATGAAACTGTGTAAACAAGAGGATGGAGTAAAACTCCCTATGCAAAATTGGTGTTACATCTGGGATTGCAGGTGTATGGAGTGTGATTTTGTGGTGTTTAGAGATGATTTTTCTATTAGATTGATAGCTCCTCTTGGTTACCCAACACCAAGAATTCTTGAATCATTGATGAAAGTGATGAGGCTTGTACAATATAAGCCAAACCAGGGTTGTACCCATAATTATGTTGATTGGTTTTTGATGCCTCAACACACAATTTTTAGAGTATATGGATGTGACCAGGCACTGCATATTTTTCCCAAGTTTGTACCTGCAAGGGTATGTTTTCTAGAGTTTATGTGGCAGATGCTTTGGATGGAGCATGACTTGATGGGAAATCAAAGTAAAGGCACTTTTTTGCATAATTTAGCGGTATTTGAGGAGTTTTCCATTGGGTCTAACATGTTAGAGGAACTACAGAGGTTCATGAGGGTTAATTATCCCCTCAAATCTGGAAAAGAAAGGGTTTGTGACCTAGAGGGTCATATCAACATGATCAAGAGAACCTTGTTGACAAAGAGGGCTATCTCACATGTGTTTGACCCTGAGGAGGATGTCATAAGAAATTTGGTGTATTTTGTTGATATGATGCAGACTAGGAAAAGATGGATAACAATGTTGAAATGGGAAAATATGAAGGAAAAGGATAGAAGTTTCAGAGGGTTTTTTGAAAATGAACCCGACCTTCTAGAAAGGATGCAGATGATCCTTAGCAAATTTGATGAATTTTATAAAATGGCCCAAGATGAGTGGTTGATTCCACTTCCCACACCTCACCAAACACCACATGATGCACCCACATTGAAAACACCACCCTCATCACCTACAAATTTATCCCCTCCATCTCCTACTCATGAACCACAGACTAAAAAAATAAAGGATTGATCCATTGGTTGATTATGACTCAAGTGATAATGAATAATAGGAGGTAGTCCTAGATGTGATTGAAATAAAGGAGATAGCAGAGAAGCAAAGGATTCAAAAGCCTCATGATCCTAAGATCAAGCTTTTAGAAGAAGGGGGCTGATGAAATTCAAGAAGATGAGAGGGTGGTGGCCTCTCTAAGATTCATAGAGGATGATAATTTTATCCACACCAATAAATTTAAAGATTTTTGGGTTAAAATAAAAATGAAAAAATTTGATGAAAGGTTGAAAATCAATCTCATTGGAGTTTATGAGTCGAAATAGGCCGAGATCCGAGCTCAAACATTTGCAGAGCTAAATGTTGATAAAATTAATGTTATCCCCAAGAGGCGGGAGAGATGGTACTAAAAAGTAGCATGCTAATTATTTTGAGGATGGAGTTATCTAAAATGTTTCTTCTTGATTAGATCAGAGCATAGGATGACCCCATGTTGGTAGTAGAACTTGATTTTGAAGAGGGTGTCTCAGGAACAGGGTATAATCCTTACCCAAAAACTTGCTCTATGGACAAAGCAGAAGAATACAAGGAAGCATCAACTTTTGGATGTAGTACAAGAATTGATAGGGTCATCTATGGTTAAAACAATGAGAAACACAAATCCTATAGAAGTTCCCACAATGACTATGCATTCTGCAATGTTCACCAAGGATGTAGTAGAAAACATGGAAAAGAAGATTAATGAATATGAGAAAAGATTGAAATTATCAAATGATGAGGTGAACAAATTGTTTATTGAAAATATAAAGATAAAGCAGCAATTGTAGCAAGCCACCATAGTGAGAGGAGATGAAGTAATTGTCTATCACCCACCTATCCAAGTAGAGGATCCATAGATACAACAAATGAAAAATGAAATTGATAAATTGAATAAGCATAACATGGAGGATGTCTAGCATCATGTCATAGAGGCTCTAAAGAAGTTATTGGAGCATAGAATTGGGATGTTGAAGGAAACGATAAATGGAGTACATGAAAACTTTAGCAATCTAATTAAATCCTTGGAACAGATAAACATCAACTCCCCCATCCTTGAGGAACTCCATAAAATATGGTATCCCACCCTCCATATATTGACCACATTGTGCAAAGCAACACATAGGGATCCAAATGCACCATCAAGGCTCAAACCTACGCAAGAAATGGTAAAAGGTGTGATTGATGAATATAAGTATCTGGTGGATATAAGGAAGAAAGTGGAAATTAGGAGAGGTGTATTTGATTATATCAAGTATATCTTCAGCCCATCAATCCTCAAGGATGACAATCAATTAAAAGGTATAGATGAATGGAGGGAAGAGTTTGATCAGATGACTCCCAAATGTTTGACACATATCTAGGATGAGGGGAGATCAATCTTGACAAATTGCATACCCTACTAGATGGGATCATCCTACTTGACAGTGGATATACAAGGTTCGTGGTGGATGTTAGAAACCTCCTGGATAGCAGATGGAAGAGTCACCTTGCAAATTTTATAGTTCCACAGAAATTCAAATGGTCCAGCAACCTGACAATCAATAAATGGCAAGAAAAATACTTGGGCTCTGATGAGGACTAATTACATATATTATGGAGAGGAAGTATCTTGAACAGGTCTTAGATGACCACTGATACTTCTATAGAGATTAATCGAGCAAACTGATGCATTTAATTATCTTTAATTTATGTTTATTTATGTTTAACAAATTTTATGAAGAGGCATTTCTGAAACACTCTAACAGTTTGAAGCTTGTTGCCTCTCATATTTATAAGAGAGACTAGGACCATAAGAAAGACATTAGAAGATAGGAGGAGATAATAGAAAACTAGGATAGATAGAAGGTAGAAGAAAATCACAATGCTTACATCCAAAGAGACCATGTTGTAGATATAATTTTAAGGAAACCAATGGAAGATCTCATATTTTGTGGCTCCATATTGGTATCAATTATTTGTTGAAATATATAGTTATGTGATTGTCTCCAATTTATTGTTTCCTAGTTATTTAAGTTGATATATCAAGCATATATTTAGTTTATCGACACACATTTGTTGTAATTGTGTGATGTGATTATTTGGTTTCCTTAAAAGAATTAAACTTCTCTGATCAATCACAGTAATCCGAAAGTGCTATTTGGATCAATAAGAAGAATCATATAATTAGGATTTCATTTTGTCTCCAAATTGACATTGTTTGTCATTCTTGTGTGACTTATTCAATTGGTTTCTTCAAGAAATAATTAAAGTCCTCTTGATAAATCATATATAACCTGGTTGTGTTAGTTGGATCCATAAGTAGAGTTTTTCAATCACTTTCTTGCACATTTATACAAGTTATAAACTAACCAAAGGGTGCCAAATAGTTTGAGTTACTTCCAATACAATTCATTCATTTAGATCTTCATTTGACTTTATTTACCCAACAAGGCACTAATCTCACCATTTCATCTTTTAGTTATATCAAATTTATCTTCCTGACATCTGTTAATTGAACATATTCATAAATTTCATCTTGATATTTCTTATACGATTTATACCAAATTAGGATTACATCTTTCCATTCTAAATTTCTATTGTGGATAGATTGCTTAACTAGGATACATATAGTCTAAGTTTTCCTCATTTGCATAGGTATACCCACCTAGGTCTGGCAGAGCCTAAAGAGAAGAAGGTTCAAATACATTATTTGGCCTCGTTCATTAGCCTAAAATGTACCAAGAGCTTGGAAACCCCTTGAGGTTTTTCAACCAGTATTTTTGAGAACTAACATTATGGATGCTTGGCTAAAAGCTTGTAGATATTTTTGCAAATTTCTACTTTTGTGGCCCACATTGCCAAATTGTCACACCCATAAATGAGTTTGACTCCATAATATTTCCCCATTCCTAAATAAAAATTAGCACTATCAGTCTAACAATGCCTCATCAGCAGAACCCCTATCATAGCCTCACTGATGGCTCGATGAAAGTAGTTAATAACCTAGTATTGGTGTAACAATACCCTATTGGGCTGACTCCTAAGGCATCCTCCCCGATAGACTGATAGAGTCAACAAGATCAAGCACATCATTGTAACACATGAACATCATTGGAATGAATGTTTGCATTCCCCCGATGGCTCGATATAATGAATGTTTGCATTCCCTCGATGAAAGCAGTTAGTAACCTAGTATTAGTGTAACAATACCCTATCGGCTAACTCCTAAGTTCTCCTCCCTGACAGACCGATAGAGTCCAAAAAATCAAGCACATTGTTGTAACACATGAACATCGGTGGAATGAATATTTGCATTCCCCTGATGGCCTGATATAACCATGGATTATTAGGAATTAATATATATCGGGGGAATCAGTCTTGTTCACCTTGTTCATGGGCCAAAGGTGTATTAAGGGATTGGTACCCCCTTATAGTTTAAAAACATGCACTTCTAGGACCTAACAGATCAATCATTCATCTCATAGTTGTTTTGTCATAAAACTCACAGTCACAACATTTAGGTCAGACACAATGGATTTCAATGAAACAAAAGGAAAAATTTCATAGATTCATTGTTTTATATATGATCGTAATACTTTTCCTAGAGATCACGAGAGTAATTTTATAAAGGCATGTTGTGGAACACATATATGAAATTTGTAGACATCTTTAGAATACAATATAAAGATAATATAGTTGAGAATCAAAATATTGAGGGATAGCCTCTTACCTGATCTGAACCCATGGAATTATGGTCATTCCATGCATAAACTATAGGCTTAATAGAGGTAGCCAACTACAAAAAATTTCTCAGTGAGATAGTTTAAGCAACTCATTATATGTTGGTACTCTTCATTTGAGTTGACATGATTTGGAGAGGCTCTTACTAGGCATTCAATAGATCATTGTGAAATCTATGTTGACAAACTAGATTTCCTCATGATACTAGTATTAGATTTAGTACAATCTAGTGCTACCATATAATTGACAACATCTTCTACACTTGCCTCTCTATTATTGTTTTCCACCTAAAATACAATGTCAATTTCAACATATAGTCAATTCAATAAAAATTTGAAATAAATAACACAATGTAAATTGAACCAAAAATCCATATACTTACTCCACATTTGTCCATTTTGGCCTACAACCTACCTCAGCCAAATGTATATTCAGTCTGATGGCACTCTCAAATTTTTCAAATTTGAGATGCCCATTTCAAACTTTTACTTCTGCACTTTCAGAAGTGCACTTCAAGAATCTGCTCAGGGGACCCACTTTGGAGGCTTGTAATTTCAATCCTGTTAATTTTCATGCAAAACCCATTTGCAGACATATTCAATTGACCTATGTCAGAAGGCATGCCAATTTTCAGCTTCCAACGATAAGTTTTGACAGAGTTTCAAAAAGTGAAGCTGGAGGGTTTTTACATTGTTTTGTTGTTTGTAGACTGTTTGTTTTGCGAAACAGCTTCCTGTTTGGGCTTGGTTTTCACTACCAGTTGATTGTCATCAAAATGAATGATTTTTTGTATTCTCCATACCTAAATGATCTCGAGTGTCATTTTCAGAGCCTCATGATCTGATTTTTTATTTTTAACACGTCGAAACCGAATGTAGTTTGTTCAGTTTTGCATTTGCATTCCTGATAGCATTTCAAAGAGGCTAACTTCAACCGTCAATAACTTTTGATCAACGATGTTTCAAATAAATTCCTTTTGCACATGTGCTCGGAGTACCTCAATGAACTTGTGTGTCTGATGGCAACTCGTCAGGAGTTGATTTTTTTTCACAATTTGGCAATTGGATCAATTTTAATTGGTGCAAAACAACTACTGTTTCAGGAAAGCTTGACTGAGCAACTTTGCCGATTAATATCCGGTTCCTTGTGATCTATTTCTATGAGCCATTTTTTGCATTATACTTTTGGATCAAATATTTGCATGTCTGCAAGTTCTCATTGCTTCACGGGGTCGTTTGACTAGTTTCCCAGATTGATTCCTGAGCCAACTTGGCCAGTTTTGCACTATTTCCAAAAGGGATAGAAAATAGTTTCTAATTGCAACCCAGTTTATTTTTCAACTCCAAAATTCATCTGGATGTTGTGTCTGATCAATTTGAGCATAAATTTGTTTGAAAATGAAAAAAGTTTTAGTCAGGCCCAAATGGGACCCGATGTGCTCTGCACTTTTATAATTTTGTGAATGTTCCATTGTGCCAATCACTTCACAGGAATTATTTTGAAATAAATGAAGCAGGATGATAACAAGAAATACAGTGAAACTGAAGAGGAGACATATGAATATAAAAAGTGGTTTCCAATGCACTTGCTGAATGGGTTTGATCCACATAGTAAATGGGATTTGAAAAGGGCTATGTTGTAGATGGCGATGTTTGTGTTTATTTTAAAATATACCAATTTCATTTGGGGAAATCCTTATTGGGATGTCACTGTGCTTGTTGCATGAGGGTGTTTTCAAAATTTGAAGGGATGTTGATCCACCACAAAGTAAAGGATAGTGATTGTGTTTTCAAATAGTGAGGGTGATTTGATGAGCCTTTCATCATCAAAAACAAAAACCAATTGCTTAGTACCTCAAATTCTTCTCCTGATTAGGCATATTCAAAGGCAGAAATAAAGGTTGTAATAAATGGAAAATTTGTGGGAGGTGCTATTGTTCATTTGATGCATGTGAAGTTGGAACCATAGAACACCATAACTGCTGCTTTGAGTCTAGGATGGACTGTTGGTAATGTTTCATTGAGGTTGATAGGGAGATCTTGAAATACTTATGTTGTTGATGGGACACGAGCAAGAGAGGGGAAGTGGTAGGAAAATGGAATAGGGTACATGCATTCATCAAAACATTGAGGAATTCAATAGAGGAAACTGGTGCACGACTGTTTCGTACATGAGATCATTTCAACCTTTTCAAATTATATTAACCAAATAAAAGTGAGAGGGGCACGGCCTGGAACAGGGTATGCAGATCCATTAAAGTATAAAATTAAATGTAGTCTCATGGAATGCCACCAATGTTGGGTACGCACAGAATTAACTACTGAAATTTTTTTAGAAAATTTCATGTAGGATCACATTGGCAAGTGTATGAGGTGTCGCTTGCAAGTAGAGCATGAACATACATCAAAGCATAAGCAAAATGTACCTGGTAGTGAGGACATGTACAAATTGGATATGTTGCAAGGCCTTAGAAACTTTCATGCAAATGCAATGGCGCTGCCAGCCAGATGGGAGAGAACCCGCGCTAGTAGATGGGAGATGCAAAGAACAGAGCTTAGATGAAAGAATGTGCTAGGAGAGGAGAAATCTATGCCTAGTGAGGAGAAATTAAGGAGCAATGTGCATGGAGAGACTAGCCCGCACTTAGCAAGGAGGAGACCAGGTGAGGGTGTGCGGCTAGCAGATGAGGAATGAGGTAGGGTAGATGAACTGTTTGACAAGGTATGCACCATGTCAGTAACAAGAAGCCCGATGGAGGTGTGCCACCAGAGGAAGGCCCGTATCAAACAAAAAGTGTGGAGGGCATGCATGAAGGAAACCATAGCCCGTAGCTAGTGAAAGAGGAAGCCCGTGTGAGTAAGGAAAAGACTAGTGATGGTGAGTGCAGCCAACATAAGCAGGGTGAGGGGCACAATCTAGAACAAGGAACACCATAGCCAGAGAGGAACTCAAGCAACGAATGACAAAGGAATTAGGGTAGAGATAGAATGGCACAAGGATCAATGGTCAGGACAGTGGGTGAGGATGCAGCCAAATCTTGGCCATAGCTTGTGAGCCTCGCACAAGAAAGATGGTGTCATAGATATTCTTGCGAGGTATGTGAGAACGCACGGGAGGAGCCCATTTTAATATTTTCAAAAATATTAAATAGTTTGATTAAAACGGGGTGGGCCCAATGCATTTTTCATAAACTTTAAAATATTTCCCGAGCAAGTAAAATATAAAGAGTGGAATATTTCACATATGAAATATTTAATGGTGCACAGGATTAAATAGTCTTTGTTGCAGCAGAATAAATATTTTACTCAGTTAGTAAAATATATTCGATAAAGCAAGATATGGGTAATTTTGCAATTAATTATTTTAAATGAATCATTTAAAATATTTAAGGTGAGTGGGAGTATATTTTCTAAAAGTGAATTTATTCACTTTATAATCAGAGGGCTATTATGTGTGAAAATAAAGTGCAGCCACTACATTATGAAATGAGCTGAGAAGTGAAATAATTCTTTTGTTCATGGGAAAAGGCTGAGATAAGAGCAGCTGGGTGAATCTGAGATTCTCCACATGGGCATATTTTCTGTTGCTGGGAAATGATGAGCAAATGTTATTTTTGAGGGAATATATTTGTTTCTACAGAGGAAGAATGAAGAGATATTATTTTCAGTTTGATCAATGGTGAATGGAGCTACCAGATGGCATCTCCAGATCAGTTGTAGGGTTGTTCCTATTTTCTTCTATTTTCTATATCTTCTTTTCTCTTCTCAATTGTAATGGTTCCAATTTCTGAAAGCTCTGAAAGTTAGGCAGAAGTTATGGGTAGATTGTAAAGCTAGGGGGAAATATGACTATTAGTCATTTTTAATCTAAAAGTGTGTGTTCTGAATTGTTCTGTTATTTTTATTTTGTTGATAATTGTCTCCATGGCTGAACTGTAATGCTATTTTGGATTCAATAATAAAATTGTCTGAATTTGTTCATGCACATTTTCTACATTTGAGTTACATTTGTTGTTTCCTTTTGTTCTATGAATGGTTTAATTGCTTTAATAATTCACAAGTTGCTTTTATTATTGCCTATTGTTCAGGGATGTGTAATTGGTTTGAAAAATGTGACAGGAGTGTTATGTTTCAGGTGGATTTATAAGCAGATTTATCAAAGAAAGCTTCAATGGTCTGGTTGTCATAATGTGACAACATTTGTAAGACCTTCAGAGCATGTTCAACACTGAAAGATGAATGCTAGTTATATGACTCCATAGCCCATTTTATGGCACTGGTCCATTATCATTTTTATGTTGTTTTCAGTTTGGTCCCAACTCTTTAAATCAAAAATCATTTCAAATATATTTTGCTGAGTTGTGTCTTTCATGTTCTCCATGTTGTTTGGTGAAATTCATTCAATATCTTGCCAATGTTAAGTGATATTTTAAGTTTCTCAGAAATTTTGTGAGAGCATAATATGTTTAGTATCTTGTTACTTGTGTGTTTAGATTGTTTGATGTTGTTATTGGGTTACCCCCTAGGTCTTACAGAGCCTGAAGTGTAGGGGAAATATGTATCCATTCCATTTCATGTCAGTTGGCCACTAGCCTTTTTGGTTCTTTCTAATAGACGTGGGCTACCTCTTAGAGAATTGCAAATCCTGGCTGGGTTGTATTTTTAAACACCAACAGAATGGCAACTCTACTGGGGACAATTTGAGAAAATGTTAATTGCAGAATCTAGCCTTAAGATTCAGTGCATAGAGTCAAACTATTTATCATTTTGAATTTGTTCAAGTTTTGAAGGATTTCAACCCTAGAGAAGAATTTGTTGCAGTGAACCTAAATAGCTTTTTAATATGTGGTGCTTTACTGGTGGAAAGGAACTCATAAAGAATTTTAACTGTGAAAGAACTTCATACTGCTTAAAGTTTAGTCCTCTGTGAAAAGAGGTGGTGAATCTGTTAATAGAACCTAATGAAAATTTGAAGAAAGTTCCAGATCTACAAATATTACCAGTCAGGAAGACAATTTTCAGTAGCTAAAAAGTTTCCAGGTATTCTTCACTTTTGGTTCTCAAGAAAATTGTATGAAAACCATACTTGAACATCTTAGACAAAACCTTGGTTCCCTATTGAGTGATTAACACTAAAAGAGGGAAATAACTATAATACTTCGTTTGCATACTTCTGAACTGTAATTTGCAGCCTATGTATTTTGTTGGAGAAGTATGCTTTTTCTTAAAAAATTCCCAATAAATAGATATTATGTGTAAATGCATTTGTATCATGCATTATGGTATTCTAAGATTGTTATGAAAGATAGAAATAGGGCGATGAATGATCAAGTGTAGAGTTGATATGTAAAATTTGAAAAGGGCATATCAAGATGCCTCAATACATGCACCCTAGTATGGTTCTAGATGGAACAGTGGTTTGTGATCAGTCCTAGCCAGATTGTCAAAGAGGTTTTAGCATTGGAAGGTACAAAGCTATCAATTTCAGTAAGCCTTAGTGGTTACCCAAATGACATTCCAGCGAAAGTCAGAAATAAGTTACCAAGGTTCATTGGTGATAAGGCTGAATCAGCAATTAGACATCTCCAAGAGTTCAGTAATGTGATGGATGATTATGAGATTGACCATGAAGATGTGATCATGAGATTATTTGTTCAGTCCTTGAGAGGAGATGCAAGAGAGTGGTTAACTTATTTACCAGCCTCTTTCGTTCATTCATGGGAAGAGCTCAAGGCAGTGTTCATGGAACAATTTGGAGAAAGGATTAATTTGTTTTGATAAGGAAAAAGTTTATGAACATGGAGAAAGGAAAAGATGAGTTAGTCCCATCTTTTAATCTTAGATTTTCAATGATCATAAGAGAGATCCTACAGAACATAAGACCAAATGATGTTGAATTTTTGGTCGTGTATTTAGGATCATTTGACAAAAAGATGAGTTATATGTTGAGGGATAAAGAGCCTACAACCCTGCTCCAAACATATCAGATGGCTATATACATTGAGAACAATTTGAGATACTCTATGATGAAAGGGCATAGGGTTGTGAGTGTTGGTCATCCTAACACACCTCAGGAAAATATAAATAATGGATCAGATAATAAAAGTTCTTATCAAGAAGGTAATGATGTTGCTGCTCCAATTTCTCCATCATTACAATCTACACAAAATGTAGTATCTCAAAATTAAGGTAGTAGATGTTTGTTTCAAGAAATTCAGAACATGATATACAAGGATGAAAAGAGTGTATCAGAGAATGAAGATACATGTTGTATGAATGAGGACACTAATTGTAATCAGTTTGCAATCAACACATGTGCAAATCATTGCAGCAGTGATGAAGAGGAAGATACATGGTATGATGAACAAATAAATATGTATGAATTTTTTTCTTGTAATACCTTGAATGATGAAGGAATATAAGAGATGAAGGTCATCATTCCATGTCATATTTCGGTCAGTGAATATGATACAATTACTGATGATATTTCTTCTCAAGTTGGTGAACAAGAGATTGAAGATGAAATTTCAAGCATTCACACTGAAGATTCTGAGCATGGTATGTGCAGTGATAATTATTTTTGTGATGAGGATGTTGATGAAGGCCAAAATGATTTCTCTCCTAATGATTATGAGATCTCTTATGAGAATGACTTAGAGGTATGTTCTTCACACAACGAATATAATGATATGGACACTGATGAAGTCATTTATTCACCAGTGAATGATAAAATTACACTTGAGACAGACTTGGAATGTAGTTCAAGTTTGACATCAATGGATCCTATTGATTCAGTTAATGATGAAGAATCTGAGGATGAACACATATGTGTTCAATTTGTTGATCATGAGCATAAAACTGCTAGCAGTGATGAAGATGTTGAAGAACCTGTTTGTATCGTTGTTGTTTGTGACTCCTTGTATGAAACATAAATGGAAATGTTTGTGGTACATAAGAATGATGATAATGTGCACACTGATAATGGATGGAATTCTATTATGAAGGATCAAGTCATGAATTGTGAAAATCAGATGGATCTAGAATCAACATTATCATCCATAGGTAATGTGAAACAATTTGATGGACTTTCAAGTTGTGTTGACATTACAAGATTTTTTGATCAATGTGTAGAGAAACCATATGATCCATATAATAATGGGTTTGATTTCATTCTATATGGGATTGAATATGGACCTTGCTTTGATGATATCTCTCGTCTTCATAGTTTGAAAATGGATGTGTTTCCTTTGAATAAGGAATGCATTGGTGAGAAAGAGAGTGAAGGTATTAATTTCATTACTAATGAACAAGTTTTAGATGACAGTGATTCTCTTGTACATGGGTCAGTATGCCTATCAGATGAAAGTGCACATGAAAGTTTATTTGTTGACCCTATTACTCCTGAAAAGATAGTATTGAACATGTTGTGAAGAATCAATGTGAAGACCTTGATTTAGGGTCAAATTTTGAATGGTTTGAATCTGTGTCTGAAGCATCCTATATGGAATTGCATGATGGTTTGAAGAATGATTTTCACAACATGTGTGAACCTGAGACAGAGAACAGTGCTCATACATTCGAGGTTGATGTTTTTTTTTAATCTAATGATGTGAATGAAGATGAAAACATTTTAAATATTGACAAATCTGATTTTCAAAATCATGAAACACATGATAATGTGTTTAGGCTATGGTGTTTGGGTGATGACAATCCGACCTATGAGGTTTTTCAGTTGGAGGAGATACAAATGTATGAGCAATTTTTTCTCAACACACAAGATGATTGCATGTTTCTTTTCAATGATGATGTCTCCTTCGAACTTGATCATCCTGAAGGGTTTAATGAATGTGATAAGATCATATTTTCATGTGATCTTGATCACTAGTTTCAAGTGTTGCTGCTTGATATGAAATCAAAAAATGAAATGATGGACAGTGATGTGGCCTATCTGATTTGGTTGCCACTTGATGACAAAATTGAACAAGGAACAATTTTTCACTTGCATAAGGGTAGTTTAGTATTGTTGTTTATAAAGATGCAGTCACCAGTGTTGTTATGATTTGACAAAGGTAAGCATAGATTGAGGGGGATCAACTCTTTCTACAGAATTGTATTTGAAAAAGGTAAATGTTGATCCTCATTTTTTTCATTTGGTGACCTGGGGTCATCAGATGAAGTTGAAAAACAAGATTAAATGAAGGAACAATTTGAGGGCACCCGTTGGACTCAGTTTTTAATCTACTCTCTAGAGATCTAGAATCTTGCTATGCCCATAGGGGGCATACATCCCCAATCGGCGCCACTGATGGCACTCTCAAATTTTGCAAATTTGAGATGCCCATTTCAAACTTTTGCTTCTGGACTTTCAGAAGTTCATATGAAGAATCTACTGAGGGGACCCACTTTGAAGGCTTGTAATCTAAAGCCTGTTGATTTTCATGCAAAACCCATTTGTATACATATTTAGTTGACCTATGTGAGCCGGCATGCCAATTTTTAGCTTCCAATGATAAGTTTTGACAGAGTTTCGAAAAGTGAAGTTGGAGGATTTTGACACTATTTTGTTTGCAGACTGTTTGTTTTGCGAAACAACTTCCTGTTTGGGCTTGGTTTTCACTACCAGTTGACTGTCATGTCAGAACGAATGATTTTCTATATTTTCCATACCTAAATGATCTCGAGTGTCATTTTTAGAGCCTCATGATCTGATTTGTTATTTTTAACAAGTTGAAACTGAATGCAACTTGTTCAGTTTTGCATCTACATTCCTGACAACATTTCAGAGAGGCTAACTTTGACAGTCAATAAATTTTGATCAACGATGTTTCAAATAAATTCTTTTTGCACACATGCTCGAGGTACCTCAATGAACTTGTGTGTCTAATGGTAGCTTGCAAGGAGTTGATTTGTTATTTTTACAAATTGGCAGTTGGATCAATTTTAATTGGTGCAGAACAACTGTTGTTTCAGAAAAGCCTGACTAAGCAACTTTGTCGATTAATATCTGGTTCTTTGTGATCTTTTTCTCTGAGCCATTTTTTGCATTATACTTTTGGATCAAATATTTGCATGTTTGCAAGTTCTCATTGCTTCACGGGGTCATTTGACTAGTTTCCCAGATTGATTCCTGAGCCAACTTGGCCAGTTTTGCATTGTTTCCAAAAGGGACAAAAAATAGTTTCTAATTGCAACCCAGTTCATTTTTCAACTCCAAAATTCATCTGGATGCCATGTCTGATTGATTTGAGGATAAATTTGTTTGAAAACAAAAAAAAAAATAGTTAGGCCCACATGGGACCCGATGTGCTCTGCAATTTTATAATTTTGTGAATGTTGCATTGTACCAATCACTTCACGAGAATTATTTTGAATTAAATGAAGTAGGATGATAACAAGAAATACAATGAAACTGAAGAGGAGACATATGAAAATAAAAAGTGGTTGCCAATGCACTTGTTGAATGGGGTCGATCCACACAGTAAATGGGATTTGAACAGGGCTATGTTGTAGATGGCGATGTTTGTGTTTATTTTAAAATATACCAATTTCATTTGGGTAAATCCTTATTGGGATGTCATTGTGCTTGTTGCACGAGGGTGTTTTCAAAGGTTGAAGGGATGCTGATCCACTTCAAAGTAAAGGACAGTGATTGTGTTTTCAAATAGTGAGGGTGATTTGATGAGCCTTTCATCATCAAAAACAAAAACCAATTGCTTAGTACCTCAGATTCTTCTCCTGATTAGCCATATTCAGAGGTAGACATAAAGGTTGTAATAACTGGAAAATTTGTGGGAGGTGCCATCGTTCAGTTGATGCATGTGAAGTTACATTTCCATATAACTTGGAACTATAGAATGCCATAACTATTGCTCTGAGTCTAGGATGGACTGTTGGTAATGTTTCATTGAGTTTGATAGGGAGATCTTGAAATACTTATATTGCTGATGGGATGCGAGCAAGAGAGGGGAAGTGCTAGGAAAATGGAATAGGGTACATGCATTCATCAAAACATTGAGGAATTCAATAGAGGAAACTAGGGCGCGACTGTTTGGGACAGGAGATCATTTCAACCTTTTCAAATTATATTGAGAAAATACAGTGAGAGGGGCATATCCTAGAGCGGGGTATGTAGATCCATTAAAGTATAAAGGTAAATGTAGTCTCATGGAATGCCAGCAATGCTGGGTACGCACAGAATGAACTACTGAAAATGTTTTAGAAACTTTCATGTAGGAGCACATTGGAAAGTGTATGAGGCATGGCCTGCAAGTAGAGCATTAGCATACATCAAAGCATAAGAAAAATATGGTTGGTAGTGAGGACATGTACAAATTGGATATGTTGAAAAGGCCTTAGAAACTTTCATGCAAATGCAATGGCGCTGCCAGCCAGGTGGGAGACAACTCACGCCAGTAGATGGGAGATGCAAAGAATAGATCTTAGATGAAATCTCATGCCAAGAGAGGAGAGATTCGCACCTAGTGAGGAGAAGGTAAGGAGTAGTGCACATGGAGAGATTGACTCGTGCTTAGCAAGGAGGAGACTAGGTGACGGTGTGTGGCCAATAGATGAGGAATGAGGCAGGGCAGATGAACTATTTGACAAGGCCCACACCATGTTAGCAATAGGAGGCCTGATGGAGGTGTGCCACCAAAGGAAGGCTCGTATCAAACAAAAAGTGTGGATGGCACACATGAAGGAAACTATAGCCCACAGCCAGTGAAAGAGGAAGCCCGTGCGAGTAAGGAAAAGACTAGTGATGGTGAGCGCAGCCAACATAAGTAGGGTGAGGGGTGCACTCTAGAACAAGGAACACCATAGCCAGAGAGGAACTCAAGCAACGAATGACAAAGGAATTAGGGTAGAGACAGAATGGCAGGAGGATCAACGGTCAGGACAGTGGGTGAGGATGTAGCCAAATCTTGGCCAAAGCTCGTGAGCCTCGCATAAGAAAGATGACATCACAAATATTCTTCTGAGGTGTGTGAGAATGCACGAGTGGAGCTCATTTTAATATTTTTAAAAATATTAAATAGTTTGATTAAAACGGGGTGGGCCCAGTGCATTTTTTATAAACTTTAAAATATTGCCGGAGCAAGTAAAATATAAAGAGTGAAATATTTCACATATGAAATATTTAATGGTGCACAAGAGTAAATAGTCTTTGCTGCAGCAGAATAAATATTTTACTCAATTAGTAAAATATATTCGATAAAGCAAGATATGGGTAATTCTACAATTAAATATTTTAAATGAATCATTTAAAATATTTAAGGTGAGTGGGAGTATATTTGCTAAAAGTGAATTTATTCACTTTATAATCAGAGGGCTATTATGTGTGAAAATAAATTGCAGCCACTACATTATGAAATGAGCTGAGAAGTGAAATAATTCTTTTGTTCATGGGAAAAGGCTGAGATAAGAGCAGTTGGGTGAATCTGAGATTCTCCACATGGGCATATTTTTTGTTGTTGGGCAATGATGAGCAAATGCTATTTTTGAGGGAATATGTTTGTTTCTGCAGAGGAAGAATGAAGAGATATTATTTTCAGTTTGATCAACGGTGAATGGAGCTACCAGATGGCATCTCGAGATCAGTTCTACGGTTGTTCCTGTTTGCTTCTATTTTCTATATCTTCTTTTCTCTTCTCAATTGTAATGGTTCCAATTTCTGAAAGCTCTACAAGTCAGGAAAAAGTTATGGGTAGATTTTAAAGCTAGGGGGAAATATGACTGTTAGTCATTTTTAATCTAAAAGTGTGTGTTCTTCATTTTTTTGTTATGTTTATTTTGCTGATAATTGTGCTCATGGCTGAATTGTAATGCTATTTTGGATTCAATAATAAAATTGTCTGAATGTGTTCATGCACATTTTTTGCATTTGAGTTACATTTTTTGTTGCCTTCTGTTCTATGAATGGTTTAATTGCTTTAATAATGTACAAGCTACTTTTATTATTGCCTATTGTTCGGGGATAGTGTAATTGTTTTGACAAATGTGACAAAAGTGTTATGTTTAAGGTGGATTTATAAGCAGAGTTATCAAAGAAAGATTCAGTGGTCTGGTTGTCATAATGTGACAACATTTGCAACAACTTCAGAGCATGTTCAACACTGAAATATGAATGCTAGTTATATGACTCCATAGCCCATTTTATGGCACTGGTCCATTATCATGTTTCTGTTATTTTCAATTTGGTCCCAACTTTTTAAATAAAAACCCATTTCAAATCTATTTTGTTGAGTTTTGTTTGTCATGTTCTCCGTGCTAGTTAGTGAAATTCATTCAATATCTTGCCAATGTTAAGTGATATTTTAAGTTTCTTAGCAATTCTGTGAGAGCATAATATGTTAAGCAATATCTTGTTACTTGTGTGTCTAGATTGTTTGATTTTGCTTAAGGGTTACCCCCCTAGGTCTTACAGAGCCTAAAGTGTAGGGGAAATGTGTATCCATTCCATTTCCTATCAGTTGGCCACTAGCCTTTGTGGTTCTTTATAATAGAAGTGGGCTACCTCTTAGAGAATTGCAAATCCTAGTTGGGTTGTATTTTTAAACACCAACACAGTCCTCACATTATCTCTTGCTCTCTTGCCTCTATTACTCTATCAAATATTCTTCAAAATGCATACTTTATTTCAATGCCTCCCACTGTTTGGGAGATAGAGTGGATTCTAACATCTCTTTTCCCTCCATGATTTTTTTTTTGCAATTGTATCTAAAAATTTTCATTAGAAGTCTCATCTTGTGCTTGTAATATTTTCTAGAGATTTTTCCACCAACAGTGTCAAAGGCATTTTTCATTTTTTGTATAACATATTCCACATTTTGTGGATCTTTCTTTGCAAAATTTGATTTTCAGTTATCCAAATGGGCCCTACATATTACACCCAACTTGGAGGCCCACCTTGCAACATTTTTCCCAATGAGTTCACCATCTCTTGATACCTCAACCAAGAATGGCTTCTTCTCTTATAATATTCTTTCTTTTGTGTTCCTCTGTGTAGATCTATATAAATCTTGACTCAAACTTTGTCTTTTAACATAAGCAAGCACATATTTTTTTCACCACTACAAATATTTTTGGCTGATCTACTAATTCCTTCAAAAGTTATAGATGCAACAGGTGCACTCTCAAGCACATAAAATGCAAGCAGACTCTCTTCATGACTTTGATTAACCAGAACTTCATGCTCCTTGGCCACATCATGTGTGGAATGAGTAAGTAGATCAATAGTGGTCTCCACAGATTTCACTTCATCACAACTATTTTTTTCACCAACTTCATTTTTTGAATCATGAAAGTGTTGGCTTCTATGAGCTAGCAACATTTTATCTTTACTTTATTTTTGTTTTTTCTCTGTATTTTCTCGGCTCTATTTCTCTTGCTTGTAAAAAATATATATATATCATATCATGTCTTATATACACAAAGCTCTTTCCTATAAAATTTCATTAAACACTATTAAACAAATAATTTACTAATTAGTGAATTTACAACTTGCTTGTTTGGAAAACCAAGTGATAAATATTCATTAATCTTGGCCACGTTCTCCGTGCAAGCGCTCATAATCTATCACTGGAATTTCAACATTGTGATCACTATCATCTAATTTGTGCCTTTCATTCCTTTTCTTCATTTCCTGATGTCCAAAAAAAAAATGTATAAATTAGCAACTTCATATAGAGATAATTAACCGTAACAAAAATTCCATAAATATAAGTTTATGAGGTCTCGATTTTAATGAATAGTCATTAAAACATGTATGAAGTCTAAATCACTTTAAACAACAATAGTCATTAGATGTTGTGGGTATTTCAGTCAATGGAGATTAAATAATGGTGCATTGTAGAAATTCTAGATGCATAAAAAACTTAGCAATGTATTTGAATCAATCCATCAAGTCTTTAGCAATAATGTTTTCATTCATTGTTCAATTAAAAAAATTGCATTACCAAATTTAACTGGACATGAACTTGTAGCATGGAAACCATTTTTTACAACTAAACCAATGCTTTTCTTAGGTGATAGCACCATCACTAAGAAATGTCTATGGTATTTGGTGATTCTTACTTTTTTTGTTTTGTTACATAGTAATTTGTTAATAGAATCTAGATACATTCATGAATGGATAGATTTCATGAAAAAGACCAAATGTTTTAGAGTGGATAGTGAGTTACAAGCAAGGAATGTCATGATTTGAGGACTAAGTAGTCAAACAATAGTGAACTTCAAGATATATGCAAAAAAGTGAAGAACATTTGATCAAAGAAAAAAACAATGACCTTACAGTATATAAAGATACATATGAGATAGTGATTTCTAGTGCATAAAGTCAGAAGCATAAATGTTGATAACAGTGATATCACTATTAAAAAGAATGTGAAGACAACAAAGAATGTGAGCAACATGTAATGTGTTGGAACTATAAAATTTTAAAAAATTTATAGTATCTTACATTTGTAAACTCCACAAGGTAGCCACATCTTGAGTGCAAAATTTCTATAATCCTCTTTATATATCATATCCACCAGTGATCCCATCATATTTGACCTTTTGATACACCAAAATCCCTCTGATCATCATTGAGCAGGAGCCTCTGAATAAATAATCCATATCGGCATGACTATGTCCATGTCTCTCTAACCCATAAGTTATAACCTTTCAATTCAGGCACTTATGGCATATCAACAAAAGGTCAACATTGTCACATCGATCAAAAACTGAGGAGGATACATATTTGGGAAGAAAAATCATGTTGTGTCATCGACAAACAGGAAATCAGAAAGAACAATACCATCGGAGTGAGATCATCAAGTCAGCCTGAGCATACATATCATGCTGGTGGACTTTCATCGGTAAAAAGTTCACTCTATTTCACCGATAAAGAAAAAATAAACATGTCGAGGAGACATGTGTTGTCAGAATGAGTTTCAAATGTCTTCCTGATTCCATATGTTATACTGATGAAATTACTATCAGAGATATTCTTTTTGATTCATCCAAAGGAGGAAGATGATACATCAGGGGGACTTATAACGTCGGAGTAACTTTCAAATCTTTTAGGGACACTTATTCTCTTGTCGATGGTAATAAGAATGGATCAAAGCTCGTTGGAGTAACACTTGTGATAGTTCTGATATCTAAGTGACTTAATAAGTCTCTTTTTGAAGGTGATATGAATCAAAAGATGAACTATTTAACATCGGTAAGAATGATATGGTCTCCCTAACCATATAATGTGTCTAATGAACACTCTGCTTGATTCAAACTCATAGATTGACCAAATTTTAAATAGTTCATGTTGATATAATCATTCGGTCTGACATTGGGAAATTCAAAAAATCTGCTACACTTGTGTTCAAAGTTGGACATTAATGGCCGCATGGATACACATTCCATAGATAATTCTCTAAGTGAAAAGAGAATAATTGAGGAGAATTTGCAAGGTTGGCAGCAAAAGGAATGGGAGAATGAACAAAAGCTAGAGAATTTTGTGCAGCCAGAGATTTTCAAGTAAGCTTGTGAATTCTCTGCAATTGTATTTTCAATTCTGTCAGTTTGAGAAAATAAAATGGAGGGTTTGAGCTCTGGAAAATCAAAAGGTAGAAAAAATTAGGGTGAGAGTAGTCATCCTAGGGGAAAAAATAAAAATATTGAGACTAGGGATGAATCAGAAACAACTGAAAGGAAATTGAATCAAGATCTTATTGAGCAACTACCTGGCTTAGGACCTAAAGCTAGACATTCTATAGAACTTAGGGTAGATGTGGATAGATTTGAGGAAAAATGCAAACATATAGGGGATGTGTGGACTTAAATTTAGGGATATGAACTATTTATGTTTCACTATCATCAGAGGGATAGGTTCGAGCCAGTATGCAATCCTTAGAAATTCAACTTGGGAAAATTGGTTGTCCCAAACATATTTGTGGATGTGGAACTAATAAAAATCTTAGCTGCCCATTACAATTCAAAACTCAAAGCTATCTGCAATTCATTGTGTAAACCTTTCATACTTATGTCAGAAGTTGCAATTTGTGAAGTCTTTAACCTAGATGGCACATGTGATGAAGCTAATGTGTATGAGAATTTGCAGAAAGAATTTTGGAGAATGGATACCACCTATACCGTTTCATAGACCTAAAAGGAATGGAAATATGGTTCCATTGGATGACAATGATGGGCCTCCATTTCATGTACAATTATTCAAGCCCTATTTGAAATATACATACTTCTCAGTATATCATGTGTTAGGGATGGAAGCTCCTGAGCTTATGTCAATTGTACCAATGATAATTGTAGCTAATGTTTAGTATCACAATGCAAAACCATTTTATTATGCTTCATAAATCTTCAAAGGAATTTATTCGGGGATAATGGCAATAAAGACTGGATCCCCTATTTTACATTTCAAGAATTACTCTATTTTTATGCATATAATATTGTATTATGGACAAGAATTGGGAATGTGGCTAGAAGATTTAAGGATTACGCAGTTTGATAGGGAGGTTAAATTGTTACCAATTTAGTTATGGACTATTATTTGGGATAGCAGGTTTTCCAATTCAAGTTTTTTGCATTTTGAAGAATACTTTGTTGAACCATTGTACATATTCTTTAATCATCCTTGTGACTATGCATTGTCTGATGAGATTAAGAGGTTCCTCAGACCCAAATATTTCAATGGACCTATTGGTCACAATTGAGGAGATTGGTATTGTTTTGAAGATGCTACTATGATCAGATTGTATGGTTTTGAAGATACACCATTGATCTTGCCTAAAATAGTGCTTGATAGAATTTCCTACTTGGAAATTGTTAGGCAAATGGATTACTTAAGTGTAATGAATTTAAGTTCCTTTGGAAAATAGGAATTCATGCCAAGCATTTTGTGCTTTAGATATTTCACTATATTGTCAAAGGAAGGGTATGATTTGATGGTGGATAAGTTATTTCATTTTAATTTAAAGAAAGCTCCACCATGAAAAGGGTTTGATCTGGAGGGATACATTGACTTTGCTAAGAAAAAGATGAACTTAGGTGGGTAAGATCATATACCTTATCAGTGTGATGATTTGATCATAAATTTGGAAGAGAAAGAAGTTAAGAGGGTTGTTGATAAATATAATAAGGGAGTAGAACAAAAAATAAAAGAGATACAAGTTGTGGAGCTATTATATTTTGGTGAGGAGTCACCTGGTGATGAGGGGTCTCAAGGTCCAACTGATAAAATCTCTAGATTCAAAACTAAGGATTATAAGCTTCCTCCTAGAGAACCAAAAATTGAAGAGGGTTCAAATACAAACATGAGGCAAATGGCTTATAGATCCTTTGTAGCAAATGATGAGTTTGTGAAATTTCTAGAATTCAAAGCCTTATTTTACAAACAGAAGGGAAAATAAATAAGAGAATCTATTGAAAATGTAACACCGAATAATGAGGATCAATTATTGAATAATTTGAAGCTAAGTGTTGAAAAGGAAATGATAGATATGACCCCAGAGAGAGGGAGAAAATTGTTATAAGATTCAGGTGTCATGATTTTCCTAGGATTGGGTCTAAAATCTTCCCTTGTTTTTGACATTTTATTGAAGGATAACAATGCTACACATAAGCTTATCCATGAGGGAGTGACAGAAGTGTATACATGATCAAATTATAACCCTGATGAAGGTTCCCTTATGATTTGGGCCCTATATCCGCCACATAAGATTTCTATTATTATTGACACTGAAAAGGCTTTTGGACATGTCATGACACTGAAAGTTGGAGAAGTTGATCCTATGGATGCAGCTAAGATTAGCATCAATTTTGTCAAGCTAAATAAATCCCAGATCCAAATGTTGATCAAAGAAAGGGAAATGTATAAAATAAACAATAAAAGGATACTTAGGGAAAATGATCGCCTGAAGGATATGATTGAAAACACATTGAAAGGATCCACTAGGTTGCTAACTCAAGGATAAAGCTCTCAAACAAAGGACAAGTGGGAAGGATTAGATGTATATTCTCAAGGAAAATTTGATACACTTTTTGCAGTGATTAGAAAAAGATAGGATAACTTGATGGTTTGGCTGAGCAAACTCTGGGGAACTCACTCAAAGAATTATGCTATAGAGCAGGAGCATATAAGAATTAGTGATAGAATCCAAGAGAAATTTCAAGAAATACAGAAGAGAGATACTCTTGATAATGAGGCTACCACTACTACTAAGGAAATTGTAAGAAAACACGGAGATTACTATGAGGAACTTCAAGGAGATGAAAAGGATTAATTGATGCCACACATGAAGGAATACCGGCACTATTGAAAATGATGTAAAAACAAAAGAAAATACTAAATGGATTGAAGAATGTGAGTTGATACTACAAAAGACTTTGGAAGTGTCTACAAGTAGAGACTCGAAATTGGATGAAGCATGTGAGCAGAATGAGAAAATGGTGAACACAGAGATAGCAGCCAGGAATGTGTTAGGAGATGTTGATCCTCACAAAAGATGAGATTATCTGGACCATCTATCAAAATTTCACTTATGGCTAACTAAAGCCTAATTATTTATGTTTAATCATTGTTAGTAGTTGTTATTATCAAAATATATTTCATGAAAGGGTGTGTCCCTTCAAATTTTTGATATATATAAATCTATTACATAGTGACAAAAGGGATGGCGAATAGGGATAGATAGACAATAAAAAAATTCTATGATGTTTACATTTCAAAAGACAATGTTGCAAGTATGATTTGAGGAGATCAATGAAAGAAATTTGAGTTTGTGGCTTCATATTGGTATCAATTTTTTGTTAAATATATTCAGTTATATGGTTGTCTCCAGCATAATATTTCCTTATTATTTAAGTTGATATATCAAGGATATTTTTGATTTATCAGAACACATATGGTGTTCTTGTGTGATGTGATTAATTGGCTTCTTTTAGAGAATTAAAACCCTTTTAATCTGTTACAGTAATCTGGAAGTGTTATTTGGATCAATAAGAAGAATCATATAACCAGGATTGTCATTTTATCTCCAATTCGGTGTTATATATTGTTCCTATGTGATTTATTTAATTGGTTCTTTCAAGTAAATATTAAAAATCCTTTTAATAAATCATAAGTAACCTAGTTGTGTCAATTGAATCTACAAGTAGAGTTTGTTAGACACTTTCCTGAATGTTTATATAAGTTATAAACAAACATAAGTGTGCCAAAAAGTTCAAGTTATTTCCAATACAAGTCATTTTATCTTAGATTTTCATTTGACTCCATTCACCCTACAAGGCACTAGTCTCACCCATTTTCATCTTTTAGTTTTATCAGAACTTGTTTCAAACCTCACAACTGAACATATTCATAGATTTTACCTTGATATCACTTATACAATTTATTCCAAATTAGGATTGCATATCTTCACTCTTAATTGCCATTGTGGATAGAATGTTCAAGTAGGAAACAAATAGTCTAAGTCTGCCTCATTTTCATAGGTGCACCTGCCTAGGTCTAGCAGAGCCTAAAGAGAAGAATGTTCAAATATATTGTTTAGCCTTGTTCGTTAGCCTAAAACATATCAAGAGCTTGGAAACCTCTTGCTGTTTCAAACCAACATTTTTTAGAACTAGAATAATGCCAAAATATTGGGGATATAATGAGGAAATTCTTCTATGGCAATGGGGAATCACTATATTGATGCCTTCATCATTGACAAAAAATAGTGATCAATCATCAAGGATTGTATAATGCTGCTATAAATAGTGAAGGAATAGAGAACAAAATACCATATCAGCGAGGAAATGAGTACCATAGTGGGTGAAAGATCCAAGAAATGAAGACAACAATGAGAAATACTATCATGGCAGTGAGCAGTCAATGTCAAAGTAGTTCACAAGGCAATGGTATACAATAATATTACAAAATAGGGCTAAATATAATTCCATATGTAGGCAAGACAATGCTATTTTAGTAAAAAAGTGTAAAACAAAACATAGAAACAATGTTTAACAATGCTTCAATGATGGTTTTTATAAAGGATGCTAGAACAATGATAGTGATAAAGAACATATATAAAATCAGTAAATAGTCCAGAGGAGTTGTTAAGAAAAGATCATTGTCAAAGTAAAGAAATGATGGTATACATATTCATATTTCATACAATATTTATATATGAAAACATATTCATATTGCGTTCATATTGCATACAACATTTATATATAAAAACGTATTCATATTGCATTCATATATGAAAACATATTCATATTGCATCCTCATTTTAATATGAAAATGTATCCATATTGCATTCATATAGAAACTTTGTTCAACAATAAAGCTTTGAAAGAGGTATTAGTCTAAAGGTTTGTGTCCTTAAAACATAAAATAGTCTTAAAATAACATTAAAGTCTTACATAAAAGGTCATAAAATGGGGCTTATCAATAACCATTTGCATTTCCAGGAAGATCATAATCTTGTTCACTCGTGTCTACATCTACTTGATTTTCTTCCTCATCCTCATTTGTGACATGCAATACATTATCTCTCCCAATTTCTTCATTGGTAATTAAAATATTTTCTTCAAACAGTCCCTCATTGTCTTCATCCACTTCTTCGAATGTTTCTTGTAAATTAACATATTGCCCATCAGGCATTACATCAACTACTTCCATGAATTTTCATCTCAAATGAGACTCTTTTTGAATGACATATGACCAACTTGGGCTTCTTACATCATCAATTAGAAATGATTGGTTAATTTGAAGAGGGGAAACATATGGCTCATCTATCTCTAATAAAAATTGGTATGTATTTGCACGTGCAAATCCATACTCATCAAATTATACTATGGATGGTCAAATCCACTTACATTTTAATAATATAGGACTATTTTCACCAAAATCCAATTGAATAATTTCTTGGATGAATCCAACATAAAATTTGTTCTCAATTTCATGAAGAACTTAAGCACTAACAACACAATCACAATTTGTATTTCCTTTTTCTTTTTCTTCCACTCTTAAATGACTACCATAGGCCCACATTACACTAAAACGCATAGCCCATAAATGTGGAGGTCGTGAAAGCTCACTTTCCTCTATTGTTATATATTGACCTTCTTCTTTTGCATCATTTATTGCATTAGCAATCAATCCTTCAAATTTTGGAAAAGAATCACCTCCAATCAAATCATGACATCTACACCTTTGAGTTCGATGTTGCACCCAATTTTGTTTCTCTTTTTCATATTTTATACATAGAATAATGATGTACAAATAGTAAGATTAATAATATAAATGTGTAAATGCAATTGAGTAAATAAATTATTGTGTAATTTTTTTTCCCCGTTCCACTTATCGAACAAAGATGTGTTTTGAAGAATAAAGGCATGTATTTCACTTCTTTCTTGATATGATAGGTTGAAGCGACGTCAATTGCCTTCTAATACTTCACTTGCAACTCTCTCATCCTCATCATCATCCCATACATGTTTACTGAAATTTTTAAAATCCTTCATATATTTTATGCAACATCCCATGGCCTCTTGCATTGAATATCCCTCAAACATGATGCCTTCTAGTTTTTCCCTAGTACGGACATTTTTTTTCAAAACCTTCATATATCTTTCTATAGGATACATCCATCTCATTCTTATTGGGCCACAATGCTCTAGTTCATATTCTATATGTATCAAAAGATGCATAGAAATGTTAAAGATTGCTAGTGGAAATTCTCGCTCCAATAGACAAAGGACTTCAACAACCTCCTCCCTCAAACTATCAAAGTTCGAAGGATCTAATACATGTAAACTCATTCTCTTTAATATTAGGCCCAACCTTATAATTTCCAATCTTGGCCCCTTTTCCAAACTTGATATATTTACCACAATAAGTAAAATATTCTTGATTATGACATGATAGCCATGGGTCTTGAGGCCTCTTAAGCTATTAATGTTAGTTTTTCTTTTGATTCTTCTACTTAAATATCCAATGGGAAAGCGAGTCTGAGACATCAATTGTAAGAATTTTGCATGTTCCTTTGTCCAGACATAAGGAGCACTAGGTTTTCTATATTTTTCATTATCATATTTTCAACCCAAATATTTCGATGAATCTTTATTTCTTGAAATTCTTCACATGATGAAATAGTATCAAGAGCACCAAAAAGAGTTTCTATAATAGCATAAGCTATATTTTTCTCACTATGCATAAAGTCAACAGTATGCTTAATGGCTATATCCTTTAAGTATGACAACTTATACAATATGCACAACCATTTTACATCGCTTTCATTAGATGGATCATATCTACTGCCATAAATCCCATCATTTTCAATAAATGACATTCTTTTTTGTCCATTCTCAACAATGTAATCACATGTTATTAGCAATGGTGCTTCATGATTTTATTATTGACCATTGAAATGTGTTTTTTGTCGATGATATGGATGATCTATTTTAAGGTAAGCACAATTTCCACAATAAATACACTTATGAAAACTTCTTGAGTGCCTCACAAAATCCTTAAAGTTGCAAGTAGGACATCCATGGTATTCATGAACAGAGAGACTAGACAATCTACCATATGCAGAAAGATTATGAATCACAAATAATAAGGAAGCTCTTAAAGTGAATTTGATTGAATGACCATCCCTTAAAGATTGAATTGCTTCAATTCCTTTCCATAATTCCTTTAGCTCATCATATAATGGCTCTAGATAAGCATCTATTATATCTGAAGTCACACTTTTCTTTCTCAATATAATCAATGATAACATTAATAAAAATGGTTTACTTACTAACCATGGAGACAAGTTATAATTTATTAGAAACACTAGCCAAGTTGACCATTTAGTAATTTTATCTGATAATGGGTTCACCCCATCTAGAGCCCAATCCAATCTTATATTACGAGGATCTTGAGAAAAATTGGGCCATCTGTTATCAAATTCCATCCATGTCTTAGAATCAGGCACATGTCAGTGTTTTCCATTGGTGCTCTTATTTTGGGCATGCCACTACATAAGTTCATCAATGTCTCTGCACCTATGCATTTGGAGTAATTGTGGGATTATCTGAAAGTGGAGAAGAACCTTTCTAGGAACCAAAGCTGATTTCAACCCTTGTTTATACCTTAGTTCATGAAATTTTGGACATTCACTCTCATTTGCAATATTTTTGTGAAATATTACACAACCATTCACACATGTGTCGATGTTTTCATACCCTAAGATGAGCTTACTAATTTTCTTTTTACATTGATTGTTTTGTTGGCAATGTGGAGTCAGCTGGTAACTATGAACTTAATAATGCCAATAACTGATCTACACTCTCATTTTTCCAACCATGCACCACTTGCAAGTTAAGAATTTGAAGATTTTTTGTCAAATGACTTAACTTACAATTATCATATACATGTTTTAAAGCATTGTCCATTGACTTGGCCCAATCATCATTTAGACCCTCATTCAGCATTTTATCAGCTTCAAACCCTTTGTCAAAAATTTATGCCTCTTCATCTATGTTTGGTGCCACTTCATCTATGTTTGTTGCCTCTTCATCTCTCACAGTCTGACATTCTATCATATCTTCATAATAATTTTAAGCCCAAGGGCTTATACCACTATGCCCATATCTTATCATATATTGATACATCATATTTATTTATTTCACCTTTCCACCAAGACAATTTTTACATGGACATGGATATTTTTCAATGTCCCTCTCATCAGCTACTCTCTCATCATATTCATGATATTGATCTTTATTCAACCTTTGATGCTCATGCATCTATAATATTGTGCATTCCCATATTAATTTAGTTTCTAATTTAAAGAAAAAAACATAAATATGAAAACAGAGATGCACATTGTTGAAAGTAGTCACTTTTAGTAAATACCATAACAGAAAGAAGAGGATATAATGAGTCATTGTTATGAGATCTATCTTACATTTATTTGAAGTTTACCTACTGAGAATGGAATATTCATGTGTTTCCTATCAGCTTACTTTTGGTAATGAGGGTTTCAAATTACCTCTGAATTCACTGCAGAGGGCCTCACTGACTTCAAATTTGTTGCAGCAAACTCTGAATCCCTTGCTTGTCTTTTCAAAAGTCTCCAGGTCCTATCCAAACAATATTTATCGCCCATGAAAGTGTTTCAATACCTCCTCATGAGAATAACAAACATCAACAACAATCCCATTTCATTCCCATGCCAACAATTATACATTTTACAAGTTGTTTGACTTATAAATATAGACAAGTTATGTAAACCACTAGATAAATAGCATTTAAAGGTTCGTCGTCTCTAACTTATAAAAAAAAATGAGTTCAGCTAATACAGTTGTTTTTTTGGTTTGTTTTCATGGTTGTTACTCATGTAACTTGTACTTTCATATCCCTTTGAGTTTCTTTTTGTATTTCTTTCTTCTGCATTGGTTGTGTTATGAAAGTAAAACTTGAAAGTGCCCCTGTTGATAAGATTTGAGTCTTTAGTTGTTTACTTGTTTTTGTTATATTTGACTTGTGAGTCTTAATATATAAGTCCAGATGTTTATCTAGATTGATGTAGATCTTGCAAATTCTAGATACTTAAAGCCAAAACATGATTGAGCCTTGAAAGTAGATTGATCCACATATAACATTATGGCGAGTCTTAGAATGTAATGTTCATTGTGGGTCATGAATGAGTGGATTTGATAAAAATATTTGAATATACCAGTAACATTCATATGGTGTTTATCATTTAATGTAAATGTGACATAAGGATTTATTATATATAAGTGATTTGAAGGCCAGAGTATTTTGTCTAACTATCAAAGAGGACAAACTTAACATAGCCATACACTCATAATTGATTTTGGATCACAAGTGTTCATGCTCAAAATCATCTCTTAGAAGTAGATGATATATATCTTCTACAAGTATTTCAACAAATTGCAAGTATATCTTGACAAGCTTATCTCTAGGTTCACCTAGCTTAGTGTAGACATGGAAAATGTACATTTCTGGTTTGGCACACTTGATCCTGATTGCTAACATCATTTCCTCTGAAATCACACTCTCAACATTTCATCGTAATTCTATCTCTTAATCTAATGAATCATTATTCATTTAATTAAGTCATTCTCACCTCATTTGATTAAATTAATCAATTTAATTTAATTAACCCTACATTGTTGTTTAATTAAATAAATCATTTTATTTAATTAAAATCTCTAAAGTCCTCCTATTAAATTAAATAAATTAAACCTTATTTGATTTAATCTAACACATTCTTTCTTTATTAAATAAATCAAATCATTTATTTAATGAATCATTTCCTCTCAATTTTGACTTAAATCAATTCATAAATCCAAGTCTAAATTGTCACATCACCTAATTCCTCATTAAATTAATCAAATCCATGATTAACTTAATCCTTCTCACTAAAATCCTCTAGAGAATGCAACTTGCACAATAAATCAATTACTTTGATTTATTAATTCTCCTATTTTCCCTCACAAAGCATCAAAAAGGGAATATTCCTCTTTTGAATTCAAAAAGTCCAAGTGGACTTGGTCCTTCCAACAAGGCATTAAAAGCCTCTTACATGTCCTTGACCTTGAGCCAAGTGACAATAACTTCATTCCTTTTCCCTCTTCAACATGTCATTTCTCAAGTTTGAAATGCCACCTAATTACATTTATTGGCACATTGGCCAAAACTTGCACATTCCTCATCCAATCACATTTGGACAAGTGGCACAATGCCATTGGACTATCTTTTGTCCCACAATGCTTGTTTTCACTCATTCTTCCAAGATTGAAATCTATAAATTGGAGACACTTCTCCTCAATCTTCATCCACAACTCATATGCAAAGTTACTCTCTCCAAGTGAGAACTGATTTTGCAATCTTCATTCACCATTCCTATCAATTTCACACTTGCACCAAAGTTATCCTCAAATATCTTTGGAGATTTGACCATTTCTCCAATCAATCAACATTTGCAACTTAGGAATTGGGAAAGGGCCAATTGCAACATATCATTGGCACCAATTCCCCCATAGGAGCATAATGCTATTTACTTAATTAGGATCTAAATGTTAAAATTTCATTGTGTTCTTTATTTCCTAGTTTAAGTTTTAGATAGATGGATTTTATGGGGAATCCCTCTTTGTTACATGCATATTTGAACTAACACTAACAATGTTTGACTCCATTTGTGCATTTGCAGGTTTAGGGTTTCACATTTTGGTGCTAGAAGGAGGGCAGCAAGTTGAAAAATCAAGTCACGTTTTCAAATTCCGTGGTTTCTAATTTTTTTGTTGACACACAGACAAACTAGCCCACGCGGTGCCATATCGTGCTGCCCTCAGTTCCGCAGTGAAATATCCCACCGCCTTCAGTTCCGTGGCTCCCTATCGACCCGTGGTTAC
The DNA here is from genome assembly GCA_007115665.2 of Sequoiadendron giganteum. Classification (NCBI taxonomy): domain Eukaryota; kingdom Viridiplantae; phylum Streptophyta; class Pinopsida; order Cupressales; family Cupressaceae; genus Sequoiadendron; species Sequoiadendron giganteum. The sequence continues at coordinate 77,439,421 of CM021109.1, forward strand.
ATGTCCAAAGTACGCCACAGGAATTCCCACCTGTCTATTTTTAAATTTCTTAACTTCGTTGCGCAGGTCCTAACTCCGCCGCCTTCACCACCGCGGCTCTATTTTGAACCGTGCTTCCTCCAAACTCCACCGTGCCACTGTTCCCACCTATAAATTTCAAATTTCCAAAGTGGACCATTTCTAAACTACACCGCAGACCTCTGTCTCGCCACTTTTGTGCCCTCTATCTATGCAGACCCCTTCCCAAAGTCACCCACGTGGTGCTATATAGCGTCACTTTTCTTCCAAACTCCGCCGCTTCTCCAAACTTCGCCGCCTTTCAAAACTACTCCCTGGGAAGACAGTAAAATTTAAATTAACATGTGCTTTCTAAGTTCAGGATTTTTTAACCTTTCAATTTAATTTCCTATCTTTATATCTCTCTGTTTTACCGTCATTTTGCAAGTTGGAGCAAAGGAAGGAGTCATTATGACATCATGTTTACAAGCCCAAAGTGTTTCTAAACACTAAAAGTGTTCTTTAACACTTCTTGAGAAAAAAATTTAAATTTTTCGGCCTTAGGAAAAATAATTTTACTTTGGGTTTTAAAAAATGTTTAAATTTTCATGTTCATCTTGTGCAAAGTCTTTCTAAACACTTAAGTGTTCTTCAACACTTCTTGAAAATTTGTTAAAATATTTGACCTTAGGCTACTAATTTTTCATTGGGATCTAAAAAGAACAAACAAACTTTTTTTTTTAAAGTTGCCAAGGGGCTAAAAAGAATTTTAGACATTTACTAGTTTTCAATTTGGATTTAAAATTGAACAAGGCAAACTTCACATTTCATTTTAGTGATTCTAAAATGAACTCATCATTGCTTTGAAGGTAAAATTCAACATGTGTCTTATATGTTTTGCAAATTTTTTAAAAAATTAATATCATTAAAATGCGTATGTGCTTCTCTTGAGCTTTATAGCGATCTTGAGAATCAAAAGAATTTTAGTGATATTAACTTGTCGAAAAGATTGCCTCCACATTTGATTTGGGCACTTAAAACTGAACAAAACATGCGAGTGTGAGCATGATATATTGCGGAGGTTCTCCCCTTTGTTTTTCAACAAGGGTTGTGTGAACGACGGGATATGTTAGCTTGCTTTTGTTAACTTAGAGGGTCTGCCTTGTGGGAAAAAGTAATCACCCAAGGGAACAACCCAACCGAGAACACGCTAAAGCCAAGAGACTTCCACCCAGGATATAAGTGTGGATATTGGAACAAAGGCCAATATCACAAGGATTATTCTGATGATATGGACAGCAATGGACTCTCGCCGATGTTGGATAATCCCCCACGAACGAAATACCCGAATTAGAACCCCTTGTTTAGAAAAAGACCAAAACCTTGTCTATCTTGTTGGTGCAAAAGGTTATGTCCTTTGAAGCCGCCCCACGTAACATGTGGTCTTGTTGTGGAAATGGAAGGTATGCCATGGCAGATTCATGGGTACTAATGCTTGGCTAACCCAAATAAGTGAGTGTCGTGGAGGGGAGCTAGTGTGGTCAAGCATTTAGCCATTCGCACAAGATATGCGTAGCTAGATTTATCCAAGTGGGAACCCAATAAGATATTGCCTCATCAACCTAGGAGTGTAAAAGTGCTTGGAAAGAACAAATTGCTTGATCTTGGAAACATTTGAAAAATGAACATACACAAAAACCTTGAAATCTCAAACACCTTGTGGGAAACAAATACCTATTGATGAACTTGCCCACTCTTGCTTTCCCTAGGAATCACATTCCTAGAGGTTTCTAAGTGTACAAGTTCTACCATCATTTGTTTCCAATAAGGATAAACATAGGGAACTTTTGCCTTATTTTCCTCGATTCCCACACAAAGGACCTTATGGGATGAGAAAGAAAATGGGACACTAGACATATAGTTTGAAAACCTAAGCAAGCAAGTGTCTTGGATAAAAAGAACCTCATTTAACCAAGATAAAGAGACAAATTGAATTTCACATGTTGTTTCCAATGATTTCCCGCAAGCTTAAAATCCCAAAGCCAAAGTTCAAGAAAGTGAATCTAAAATTCCATGAGCAACGCCTTGAGATGCTCCTTGAAGTAAGGTAGAGACTTGTATACAATTTCTACAAAAAGGCCTCAAGGAACAATCCTGTATTGTATGCATTTTATTGTCAACAAAATCCTGAACTTTTTCAAAGGTTTGCATTTCTCCCATAGGAAGTCTAGCATGTTCTTCAATACCGAGGTTTTGTAGAGAGAGTCGCATCTAGGTTAAGGTTCAAAATCAAAGTTTTCATTCTCATCCATTCCTCCATCAACCAAATCTCATTTCATCATCAAACCTTTTTGAGAACTCTAGAATCAATCATCACGCTAAACTTAGAGGGCTAAATCAACATCATCATACCTTGTCTTAACACACTTAGCCAATGTAGTCTTAAACCATTGGACAAATTTTCTTTGAGATAGCACAACTTCTTAAAGTCTATTAGTTCTCAATCTCATTGGCATAACACACCTTGTCAATTCATCCATTTGTGCAAGTTCCCTTAGGATAACACAACTTCCTAGGAAAAACAACTTCACAAACAATCTTGTTTGACTTAATGCATCTAGTCAAATTATCACAATCAATCAAATCAAAAGCCCTTACAAGTTTAGCACATACCTTCAAAAAAAATTTCAAAAAAAGGTTTCACTCACTCATCCCATCCGTTTAACCCATCACCATTATCACCATCTTTGATCTTTTAGCTTCCCTAGTCTTCTCTTTTGGACCTAAAGGATTAGGATCGAACAAATCCCTATTTTTTATGGTCCAAACAAGATCTCAATACAAGAAGGACATGGAGAATATCAGAGAAATATCAGCTTCTATGGACATCAGTCATCTAAACACTGAAGTGAACCTAGCAGAATCAAGCAATCCCCCAAGCAACTCTCCCTTATCATCACAAAATCCTCAAGAGGAGAGTCATCAAGAGGACAACACAAATGAAGACATGAGGATGACACCAAATGAAATCATGGAAATGGCTCAAAATCCAGAGAACCACAAAGTTGTTAGTGCTATGTTCAAATACCTAAATACGATAGCAAGAGGAGGGGTCATGCCCCCTCCCGACTTTAACACAAGCACTAATACAGATACATCCCCATTGTCCAACATCAACCAGGAAGTACCTTGCACCACATCAATCATCACACCAACCTCCCCGAATGTGAACAAGGGGAGTGCCATGTTCCAGGAATTGCAAAAACACCACCTTGTGGCTAATAAAGAAGCAATCATCACCCCCACACCAACTACATTTATTCTGGAAAACCCATCTCACCCATATGTCCCACTCACATTTCATAACCCCGCTGGTTCATCCTCATTTCATGCCATGCCATCCTATCAATTAAACATAGCAATTGCCCCACTGCATGAGGAAGATGGCTTGTTTGGAATGACGAAAGCTATCAATCCTTTCTCATTCCAAAGTGGTGCATCATCCCTTTCCCCGCTTCCTTTCGTGTCCACACCACCTCTTGGAATAGGTTTTCCACCTTTACCCATCAAAATTTTTGCCAATCCAAGCAATCCGACCACCATTTTGAACCCGCTTCTTTTGCCCATATCCTCACAACAAATTGCAACTATTCCCATCACCACGGTTAATGCATCTATTGGTCCTCAAGTCTCCCAAAGCATGCCTCCTCAAGGACCAATCATCTCAAACACCCCTCCAACAACCCATATCACAATCACCGCCACAATCCCTCCACCCGCCACAACAGTTGGCATGATTCCTGCTCCACCACCAATCCCACCGAAAGCCAACACAACAAATTCATTCACCACTCTAATCCAAACCTTCCAAAAGGAAAACCAACAAAGAGTACTACAGCAAAAGTAGCAAGCTCAAGCCCAAGCCCAAGCGCAAGCTCAAGCCCAAGCCCAAGCCCAAGCTCAAGCCCAAGCCCAAGCACAAGTGCAAGCGCAAGCTCAAGCTCAATACCAAGTGCAATTGCAAGCGATTCACCTACAAGCCTACCAACAAGCCCTGCAAGACTTTCAGGCACAGCATCAAGCTAAACAACAAGCTTTATTAGCACAACAGCAACTCGACCAACAACAAGCATTGTTGGCACAATAGCAGCTAGACCAACAACAAGCATTGCTAGCTCAATAGTAGCTTGACCAACAGCAGGCTTCATGGGAACAATAGCAGATGGACCAACAGCAAGCACTATTGGAATAGCAACGACAAGATCAACAACAAGCGTTGTTGGCACTAATGTAGGCTTACCAACAAGCCTTAAACGAGTAGCCAAGCTTGTAGCAAATGCCCACTAGTACTCCTCCCACCACACGCACCCCCCAAACACCTTATAACTCATTCATCCCACCCCCCGATCCAAGCAAAGACGTCGCAACACAAATCAAACTGCTCTCATAGCAGGTGTTGGACTTGCAAGCAGGAAAAACCACAAGGACACCAAGAAACTTGTGCCCTTATCCGTTTGATAGAAATCTCACCATGGTACTGTTCCCAAAGGGATTCGAGATCCCTAAATTTCATAAATAAAATGGAATGGGCAACCCTGAAAACCACGGCAGGGAATTTCAGGTGCACTACATGGAAGTTGCATATGATGATACGTATCTAATGCGGCTCTTCCCCCGAAGCCTGACTGGTCAAGATATGGAATGGTTTTCTCGCCTACCCACGAGCATTAAAACATTCGAGGAGATAGTGGAGGCTTTCCTTAAAAATTACGCTTTTAATATGGGTGCGGATGTTAGCTTAGATGAACTATATGCACTCAAACAAGAAAAAGGAGAGTTATTCACATCCTTCTTGCAAAGATGGTGATCCAAGGCCAATCAAGGCAAGTGGACTATGCCAAAAGAACAACAAGTCTATACCATCATAGCCAACCTTGATAAGAACTTGGCGTTTTACTTGAAAATGCAGTGCATCACATCGTACGACCAACTAATTCCAAAGGTGCTCAACATTGAAAGAGCCCTTACAGCGTGAGAAGGCGCACCAACATTCAATCCACCACAGGATAACCACCCATCTAAAAACTACAATGACAAACCTTGAACATGGTCAAGGAACAAAAATATCATGAATGACGGCGTGGTCAATGCTAAGGTAGTCATCAGTGCTCCTAAGCAAAATATCCAAAACCATCATCAACCGCAAAATCATAATCATAATAATGTGCAGACTAATGCGGTAGTGGCACAACCACCTTCCACCGGTCAAGTCAACAATGTGGGTAATCAAGGAGGACTACCTCCTCGCAACAAATTTCCCCCCAAGAGGAAGTTCACAGCCCTTGGCGAATCGATTGAGTTTGTCATGAAGAAATTGTTCAAGGAGAACCTAATCAAGATCTCTAACTCCGAACAATACACGGAGCCCATGACCAAACCGCTGTGGTACAACGAGAATCTCTTGTGTGACTTTCACAAATTCAAAGGACACACCACCGCCAACTGCATGAGACTCAAGAATATCATCCAAGACCTCATCGAGGATAAGGTCATCAACATCGAGCAGCTGGCCGAAAACCAAGATCTAAAAATCTACATGAATCCGATGCCGAATCATAACCAAGGGAACAATTCGGGAAATAACCAAGGGAATAATAAGGGTAAGCAAAAGTATGCTAGTGCTAATCTAGTATACGAGGAGATAGTCAGTTGTGTCGATGAGATGGTTATTGTCATAAATATCAAGGGAGCCAACAATGACTGTGGAGTCACCACATGAGACAAAAAGGTTACCATTGTTGGGGCACCTGCTAAGACCCCCATTACCAACACAAAGGCCATCCCTTATGACTACAATGTAATTGACCAGTTGAAAAGAACACCCGCACAAATTTCCATCATGGAATTACAAAAAATCTCTGCTGCCCATAGACAGATCTTGGATGAAGCACTAGTTGTGTCTACCATTGCTGCCACCCTTGATACAGAGCAATTTCAGGCTATGGTGGGTAACATCGTTACCCCAAATCTCATCACATTTTTAGATCAAGACTTCCCTCCGCAGCCATCTTATAATCATGCACTCCACCTCTGAGTCCTAATCCATAAAAAGAAAGTCAAACGGGTCCTGGTAGATGGAGGCGTAGGCCTTAATATTTGTTCTCTGAAACTTATAAAGAAATTGGGATTCGCTGAGGATTCCATCAATAAGAACAAAAGCATCATGATAAGAGCATATGATGACCAGGAAAGAGTGTCTCAAGGAACTATCAAGATCCCCATCCAAGTGGGGCTAGCAACCATGGAAACGACCTGTCAAGTTCTTGACCTTGATTTACCATACAACATCCTCCTGGGACACCCATGGATACATGGAATGAAGGTAGTGGCCTCAACCTATCACCAATGCATTAAGTTCTCGTATCAAAACGAAGAGGTTACTATACATGGGGATCTTGAACCTTTCGCTTACTGCAAAAACTTGGAAGCCAAGTTTTACAAGATCCCTCAAGTACCTAAAAATGATGAAGGACCCTCCACTTCATACATAGACCCAGCTAATCTTGCCTCCACTTTTGCGACAAAGACACCCACCATCCCTGACATATCTGAGATCAAGAACATGATACAGGACAATGGATGCGGTGATTATAGAATGAAGAGAAACACTTTTGTTGTAGGAGAGTTACCACAATCTCCTAGGTCACATGGGCAACCACAATCGATTCAAACACATGTTCACACTAGAATGGAACCTATTGGATTCCACCATTGGGGGGATCTCAATCAGGAGAATGTGGATGAGGAGGACATCACAAACACTTTGTAAGAAGATGAAAGACCCACTCCCACCCTACCCATGGAGGAAATAAACAGAGGATTACAAATGATTTTCGGCATGGGCTATAATAGGAATGAAAGCCTAGGAAGAAACAGTGATGGACGGTTGGAGCCCATCATTGTAGAAAGAATAATGCAGAACCTTGGCCTCGGCTGTACCCCTCCGAGTATAACCTTGCATGGCAGAAGTGTTCCTAATAGGGCAGTCAGATCCTCTCCTCAGGTCTTGGAAACTAACCTTAGGTTACCCGTGTCCATAGGCCTACGTCTCGATAACTTCACATTTGACATAACTAAGGTTTGTAGTAGCAGTGACGATGATGACACCATAGGTGGCTTACCTAGGCTCTTTGAAGATTCCACCCTACTGATGATTAGTGCCTCACCCGCTAAGCCAATCCAACGAACCCACCAAATCCACTTAGTGTACCCCCAACTCATCGATCACGACCAATGGGGACCGCCAATTCTAGACTCATTTGAAAACGATGAGGCTCTCTCTGAATTCATGGGACTAAGGGATACAATCTTGTGTGGAGATCACAAGGCTAGATTCAACATCACACTAGATACACAAGCATACTATGGGGAGACGATTGAGTCCTTCAATCACAAAAGAAAAAGATCGAGAATAAGCTCGGAGTTATTGAGTGAAAACCACACTGTGGCACTCTCTAACCATAAAACAGTAAAAATAAAGGACGCATCTGATGGTGAAAACCTCCCCGAGGCACCAGAGGATGAAGGATTCAATCTCCCCCCTACTGCTCTACACCAAGAGAAGTCAGCAGTATTGGCAGAACAGTGCAACCCTTTCAACCTGGGAATGGAAACAAAGCCACAAATCACCTTCTATGCAGAATCCCTCCTAGAAGAAGAACAAGAATTATTGGCAGCATTCCTAAAGGAAAGAAAGGTGAATTTTGCGTGGACCTATGCAAACATGCCAGGCTTGGACCCTGAAGTAATAGTTTTTCATTTGGTTGTTTACCCCGAAGCAAAACCAGTCAGACAAAAGCTAAGGAAAATGCACCCTCAAATAGCCTTGCTTATAAAAATTAAGCTGCAGAAACTTCTGGATGTTGGCTTCATATGCCCGATTGACTATCTAGAATGGGTATCTAATCTTGTGCCAGTCTCAAAACCAAAAGGGGGCATCCACATTTGCACTGACTTCAGAGACCTAAACAAAGCATGTCCCAAGGATGACTTTCCACTACCCAACATTGACATGATAGTGGATATGATGGTCAGACATGAGATGCTCTCCCTAATGGATGGTTTCTCGGGGTACAATCAGATAATGATCGTAAAAGAAGACCAACACAAGACAGCATTCACATGTCCTTAGGGCACCTACTGCTGGAATGTAATGCCATTTGGGTTGAAAAATGCAGGAGCTACATATCAGAGAGCCATGACACTAATCTTCCATGACATGATCCATAAAACAGTCGAAGATTATGTAGATGACATACTAGCTAAATTAAAGAAGAGACAAGACCATATAGCAACTCTAAGTGCTATCTTTGATAGGCTCAAACAATATAAGGTTAGACTCAACCCAAAGAAGTGTGTCTTTGGGGTACAATCAGGAAAGCTGCTAGGATACATAGTTTCAATGAGAGGAATAGAGGTGGACCCTACAAAGGTAAAAGAAATCCTTGAAATGGAAGCACCAAGGATTTTTAAAAAATTAAGAGGATTGCAAGGTAGACTCCAGTCCATCTGGAGATTCATAGCACAACTGGCAGATAACCAGATTGCCTATTCACACCTACTTCACAAGGGAGTAGCTTTCAAATGGGATGACAAATACGAGCAAGCATTCAGCAAAATAAAAGAATATCTACTTACACCACCTGTGTTGATGCCACCAATTGTGGGGAAACCATTAATTCTATACATTTTAGCAACAACGGCTACCCTAGGGGCCCTTTTGGCTCAACATGATCAAAAGGGAACCGAGCGGGCTATCTACTACATCAGCAGAACAATGGTGGGACATGCGCTCAATTACACATCAATAGAAAAAGCTTTCCTAGCACTGGTATTTATGGCTCAAAAATTCAGATAATACATGCTAGCCCACCAAATCAAGTTGATTGCCAAAATAGAGCCTCTAAAGTACCTATTGTCAAAAGCAGCGCTTACAGGTAGAATGGCTAAGTGGGTAATGATATTATTTGAACATGATATCGAGTATGTAAAGAGAAAAGCCATAAAAGGACAAGTCATTACAGATTGGCTGGAAAAAGCTCCCCTCTACACAGATAACCCACTCATATCAGAATTCCCAGATGAGTCCCTTTTTAACCTTGGTACAGTAGACCACTAGAAGTTATACTTTGATGGCTCTCACACACAACATGGATCAAGAGCTGGTGTATTCTTCATCACGCCGCAAGGAGACTGCATACCTAGATCATACAAGTTGGCATTCCCTTATACTAACAATATTGCAGAATACGAAGCTTTGACCATAGGCCTCAAGATTGTAGCACAATTCCGAATCATGGCATTAAAATTCTATGGGGACTCGCAACTTATCATCAACCAAGTCAATGGTGAATAACAAATGAAGGATGATAAGCTCACACCATACAAGAAGGTCATAGAAAACCTTAAGGAATCTTTCATCGACATTACCTTTGAGCAGATACCAAGGACAAGCAATAGAGCGGTCGATGCAACGACGACAATTGGATCCTTACTATATATCCCTCGTAACATCTCAAAACATGAATTCCTTGTAGAGCAACTTCTTGTACCCACATTCGAGGTACCAGAGTCAAAATACGTGTGTGAACTCATTGGTCCTGGTGATCTTTGGTATCATGATATATACACCTACCTAAAGTTAGGAATGCTCCCCACCGACATTACCCCAAACCTCAAGCGAACCTTTGTCAAAAGGTCCTTATGATTTTTCATCCTAGGAGAAACCCTCTTTCGTAGAAGCATTGACGAAACCCTACTACATTGCTTAAAACCCAAGGAAGCCTTGACTGCTCTAACAGAGGTACACAATGGCACATGCGGGTCACACTCAAGTGGTATGACCTTGGCTAAAAATTTGTTGAGAACAGGGTACTACTGGCCGACGATGGAAAGAGAGGCACACAACTTTGTCAGGAAATGCCTACAATGTCAACAACATGGAGACCTTATTCATGCACCAGCTCAAGAACTGCATCCCATTGTCACACCTCGGCCCTTTTCACAATGGGGGCTTGATCTCATTGGTAATATCACCCACCTCATCCAATGGCCACAAGTTCATCATCACCGCCACTGAATATTTCACAAAGTGGGTCAAAGCAATTCCCATGGCCTACATCACAAGAAAACAAATATCCAAGTTCATTCTGAATTACCTAATTTGCCGATACGGTGTTCCCCAATCCATTATCTCTGATAATGGGACGCCCTTCAAAAATAAGGATGTCCATGACTTGTGTGAAAAATTCAAAATCCAACACCATTTTTCCACTCCATATTACCCACAAGGCAATGGCCAAGCAGAAGCTACAAATAAAACCATTTTGAAAATCCTCAAGAAAACAGTCAATGACTCTGGTCGTGACTGGCATCTGCGGCTAAATCCCACCTTATGGGCCTACCGCACTAGCATCTATACGCCAGCAAGCGCCACCCCATTCTCTCTGGTCTATGGATCAGAAGCCATCCTCCCTATTGAGATCGAGCTCCCATCACTGAGGATATCATTGCAAAACCTCATCACAAATGAGGAATACAGGGTCACAAGACTCAATGAGCTGGAATTACTAGATGAAAGGCACATGGATACCCTTAATCATCTACAAGTGTACCAGAATCGCCTAAAAAGGAGTTACAACAAGAAGATCAGACAACGCACTTTCCAAGTTGGTGACCTCGTGCTGAAAGAAAACCAAAAGAACGTGCCAAATTAGGATACAAAAGGAAAGTTTGAGCCCAACTGGCTGGGACCCTTTATCATCACTGTAAGCTACAAATCAGGGGCATATCAGTTGTCGACACCAGAAGGTGAGCCCCTACAAGAGCCCATGAAAAGTTCACATCTCAAAAAGTTTTATGCCTAAAAATGTGCAAGGTATAGAGCTAGAAAATCCAAAAAAATCAGAAAAAGATTGAAAATAGAAAAGAAAGAAAAAAATCGTCCTCTAGTGAAAACCACTTCGGTGGCACTTTGGGCAAGTACCTTGGTGAAAACCTGGCAAATAGGTGCCAAGTGTAAATAAAGCACCTTCCCCATCTACCAGGATCTGCACGACTTATTCCATCACTCATTCATCCACCCATTCACTCACATCCATACAATAGTCTGCATTGGTGTCTACACCATATCCCACCATGGAACTACTTGCCATTTCTAAGGTTAGTTTGTCCTGCCTTTATCGAAGTAGTCTGTCGCACCACACTGGGGGCACGTTCTAGCAACATCGGATCGGATTCGCATACATTCTCGTGATCTTTTCAAAATTCATCAAAAAATTCAAAAACATCGAAACATTCAGAAATCTTCAAAAATTCATCATTGAGTCTTGTTAGTCTTCCACCTTATCGAACTACATCATCTCTAAGCTTGAACGTAGGCAAGGTTGATCTTTGATCATCCCTCAAGATAGTTAGGGTCAGTCCTTTAGGCATCCATCGCATTGGCAATCCGTTTGCCCATCCATCCTTTCATTAAGTCAAATGTGTCATCAGTCGAACTACATCGTCTCTACGTGTATAACATAGGCAAGGCTCATCTACGGATCAGCTCCCAAGACCCCTAGGATAGGTCTTTAGGTTAGTTTGTTCATCGTAAATCTTGAAAATCCAAAAACATTGAAAAATGTGAAAATACCAAAAACAGCCTCAAAATATCTAAAAATCCAAAATGGTACATCCATCTCATCTCGCTTTCACCCTTTGGTGAGTCAATCAGAAGCAAGTCTAGCAAGTTCCAAAGTGAACACCTAATCGTCAGAGTCTTGAACATCTAAGTCAGTAAGCAAGCAAGTTGGTCAACTCGGAGTATCAATAGCTTATCACCCAATCGGCCCCATCAAAACCTTGATCACTACATGTCCTAGGATGAAGCTTTTCTACGATGGACATAAGCATCAGGTAACCCCCACAATAGTTAGTCTTGGCTAGTGGTATGAAGAACATTAGCTTGTTTGTTTGCTTTATTTTGGTCTTTGTTGACTTATCTTAGTTTGTGCTCATTCCAAGGACCTCTCGATGATGCCTAAACAAAACAGGTTTAGAGAGAAAGGAATGGGGCAATGATCATTATCTTTTATCTGCTATGCTTGTGGGATACACTTGTAAAATAACCTAGTTATGCATGTTTTGTTTGGTTTGTAGGGAGGATATTTTAAAATATCTTGTTGACCACATAGGAAAGCTTGCATTTCTGTGTTTTGGTCCAAGATGTTTAGAATGTCTGAACTACATCCTGAATAAAGTATGAATGCTAAGTGTGAACAAGAATACTCCTATCTAATTTTCAAGTCAAAATCCATCACACTAGGTACCACGCCATCCTGGTTCTTAATACCTCAATGCATCGTACCTATGTGTGTTATCAAACATAACACAATTGACCCTTTGAAAATCCTAATTCCTATATGCAAATGTAAAATCACCATCATCATCCTCACTAATTCATTAACTCCACATTTCCTCTACCTTCTTTCCACACTAACATGGTATTATAACAGTAATCAAAACATCGCCCATGCATACATCCTGCATCCACTAGATAGTTAACATCAGAAAAGCATTGCATCATATGGATATCTTAAGTTATTAAGGATAAATTTGTTATTCTAAGCATCTTAAGACATCAGTACATCATACATTATCATCTACAACCATTACCATTACCATTTGCATCCATTACCATCATTAATATGCATTACATCATTTAAAGCACGAAAAATACAAAAAGAAATGCATTCATTACATACATTGTAGGAACATCTCATAAACATCACATATTTGCATTCACATATTTGCATGTACATCATAAAAGGACAAATTATCTCATATATATCATCAAAAATCACAATTATAATACAAATCGGATCAGGTGTCTATCAGGTACATAATACAATAAGGCCAAATATTGCAGCCCGTATAACAAAAATGGAGTACAAAACTGTCATGTGATCAAAAAGGGGGCGGGCCATGCTGGATGTTGCCCTCCCCATCCTGTCTCTCACCATGTGCCTCTACTGGTCACCTCCCTGCCTGCTGAGAAAAATCGGGCACTCTGCTATCTGACGGCACTACTTGTAGATAATGATGTCGATAGTACTCGGCCTCTCTGATAGCATCCCTGTAATCCTGGATATTGACTGATCGGCCCTGGGATGTGGAAGCAACACTCTCTAGCTATCTCCGTTGACCTATCTCCTGATCCCTCTCGGATCATGCCTGGTCTCTCTCTGCTGTCAGTATGGCAACCCGCTGTCAGGCCTCATCCCGCTCAGCTATTAGAACCTGTGCCTGCCCCTGTAACTACTGAATCAATATGTCGTAGGCATCTAGCTACCCACCCTACCCTACTAGCTGCCCACCATGCCCTGTTAGCTGCCCATCCTGTCCTGCCGGCTGTACTACTAGCTACTGCTATGCTAGCACATGTGGCTGCCCATCCTATCCTACCACATGGGGCTACCCATCTTGTCCTACTGCATGTTGCGTGGGATCCCTTAGAGGTGACTGTTGAGGAGGAGGTACACCTCCCCGGCCCCTATCTGTTGACCTACCTCTCGGTCTACAATGTGGAAGCACTATCCCCAAAACTATCAATCTCACCGGCAACCTGAACCAAACCCTAAATGCCGGAGTCACCCCTGCATCTGTTGGCCCTTGATTGTATACCTAGGGTCGAGCCACCAACTGTCTAAAAGAGGTCACTGCCTCATTTGCTGGAATAGGTTGTCCCTAGGCTATCTCCCTGGCCGAACAGGCAAAGATAGCTGTGTACTGAGCATCAGGTACATCCTGCACCTCCCCAAACTATCTGACCACTCTATCTGGAAGATATCTTTCTATCAGTGTATGCTCTCGACCCTGCGTAAGTTTGTCCTAACAAGCAAAGAAAAGTTGCTCTGCATCGTCCATCCATGGGCCCATACCCATATACGGCCTCCAGATAAATACTGTCATCTCACTAAGAACCCGGTGCTAGTGAGCTATGCCATCGGTACCCATGTGAGTGAAACAAATCGTCGCCTCACCATACTGCCACACTAAAGGATCATCAATGTCTAAGACAACTGGTATCACAAACAGACAAAGCACTGGAATAAGCTCAAATACCCAAACATGAAGAAGAGTCAATCCGGCCCCCAGAGCCCGACCCTCCAAGTAAGCAAACTCATGCAAGTCCCTGTATAAGGAAGCCAGCAACACTGGTCCCCAAGCATAACGCACCCGGCGAGCGCACATCTGCTGCCATGCTAACCCCCAACTTGGACTAAAATATCGGCCACGCCGATCAAGAGCTACAAGGCCAAAAATAATGGCGACCACAATCAGACTATAAGTAGGGGCTATACCCCGGTAGTGCTCCAAATTTAATCGACCGTCGTAGAGTATAAGCTCCTCCACACCCATGACACTAAAGCAGGCATTCCTCCCCTCCTCCATATCGTAAATCACCCACTCTCCATGAATAGGTAATCGCAGGATACGCCAGACATCCTCGAGGGTGATAGTGGCCTCGCCAGTGGGAAGATGAAAGGAGGAAGTCTCGCTATGCCACCACTCGGCCAAAGTGTGCATCATACCCAGGTGTGCCCGAACGGGGGGGACATAGGCAACGAACCATAGACCTAGCATCCCAAGCTTCTCCTGAAGGAATATGTGCATGCCCTCCAATCTCTCCAGTACTGGCCATCGGTGCTCCCTCAAATGAATAACCTCAGGTGTCTCCTGCATGAGGAAAGTACCGCATCAGCTCCCTGAAAAAATTATGGTGTCTGTGTTACCTTTCGCTTTTGAAACAACAAAAGTGGCGCTATTTGCAAAGGCGAGGCAGTTTGGAATTCTCCAAACTGCGCCACGCGGTTGAGTTAGATAGCAAATATTTCCAAAGTGAACCGCGCGGCTGAGTTAGATAGCTCCTGACCCACACGGCGCTGTTTGAGCGGGCGGCCAACATAAAAATTTGAAATTCCATAGTTCTTAAACTCCGTCGCGCGGTGATCAATGCACCCACTGCCCTATATAGGACCGCGCGGGCCAGTTTGGAGAGCTCCTGCAGCGCAATATCACACCACACCGGCTCGACCATACCTAAACGCTATTAAATGCGCAAAAAATGAGAAAATAAAAAGTGGGATAGGGGTACATACCGCGGGTCCTACGGCGACTGGTCGCTAAAATACTCATTTTCGCTCTGACACGTGCAGGGGAAGCTCTCATTGCGCCATGGTGTCTGGAACTCAGAGCTCAAATGTCAAAATCTTCAAAGGGAGGAGTGCAAATATTTTGAAAATGACCCCTTAGGGTCTATTTAAGTTTGAAAATTAGGGTTCTTTTTTACCTAATTTGACTTTTCAAAGGGGGTTTCTTGCCCTGATCCCATTTTCACCTAACCGAAGGTCATTCTTCATACCTTCTGGCATTTTAGTGCATTTTCGGGCATTTTCGGGCATTTCTGGCCTGTCGGGCACCTTCTTATCTTTTTTCGCGAGACCATCCAAAAATTCAAAATTTTCGTCCGATCTCTCGAGGGGGCAATATCTAGCAATATCCTTTCGCTGGGGCAGCAGTGGGGCATCTGAAAGTCGTTAAAATTTTGAACTTTGATTACAACAGTTATTCTTTGAACCAATGCAACGGGTACATTGCTTCAAAGAGGGACAAAATGTAGACATGGAAAATGTACATTTCTGGTTTGGCACACTTGATCCTGATCGCTAACATCATTTCCTCTGAAATCACACTCTCAACATTTCATCGTAATTCTATCTCTTAATCTAATGAATCATTATTCATTTAATTAAGTCATTCTCACCTCATTTGATTAAATTAATCAATTTAATTTAATTAACCCTACATTGTTGTTTAATTAAATAAATCATTTTATTTAATTAAAATCTCTAAAGTCCTCCTATTAAATTAAATAAATTAAACCTTATTTGATTTAATCTAACACATTCCTTCTTTATTAAATAAATCAAATCATTTATTTAATGAATCATTTCCTCTCAATTTCTGACTTAAATCAATTCATAAATCCAAGTCTAAATTGTCACATCACCTAATTCCTCATTAAATTAATCAAATCCATGATTAACTTAATCCTTCTCACTAAAATCTTCTAGAGAATGCAACTTGCACAATAAATCAATTACTTTGATTTATTAATTCTCCTATTTTCCCTCACAAAGCATCAAAAAGGGAATATTCCTCTTTTGAATTCAAAAAGTCCAAGTGGACTTGGTCCTTCCAACAAGGCATTAAAAGCTTCTTACATGTCCTTGACCTTGAGCCAAGTGACAATAACTTCATTCCTTTTCCCTTTTCAACATGTCATTTCTCAAGTTTGAAATGCCACTTAATTGCATTTATTGGCACATTGGCCAAAACTTGCACATTCCTCATCCAATCACATTTGGACAAATGGCACAATGCCATTGGACTATCTTTTGTCCCACATTGCTTGTTTTAACTCATTCTCCTGAGATTGAAATCTATAAATCGGAGACTCTTCTCCTCAATCTTCATCCACAACTCATATGCAAAGTTACTCTCTTCAAGTGAGAACTGATTTTGCAATCTTCATTCACCATTCCTATCAATTTCACACTTGCACCAAAGTTATGCTCAAATCTCTTTGGAGATTTGACCATTTCTCCAATCAATCAACATTTGCAACTTAGGAATTGGGAAAGGGCCAATTGCAACATATCATTGGCACCAATTCCCCCATAGGATCATAATGCTATTTACTTAATTAGGATCTAAATGTTAAAATTTCATTGTGTTCTTCATTTCCTAGTTTAAGTTTTAGAGAGATGGATTTTATGGGGAATCCCTCTTTGTTACATTCATATTTGAACTAACACTAACAACGTTTGACTCCATTTGTGCATTTGCAGGTTTAGGGGTTCACACTTAGAATTACATGTCAGATGCTACTATGTTTTTTCCTTGGTGAATTAGTCGTGTTCCTTTTTGTTCATAAGGAACATCTTTATAATTAATGTTGGTTTGTCTCTTTTGATGTGCATCCTATCAGGTCTGTAGTCAAATGGATTCCAGAGAGGTTGTGTTTGGTGGAGGCTCATCAGGTAATATTTTGGAGTAATTCTTTAATTGGAAAATATATCCTTATTTTTTATAATTTTATTCTATTTGATAGAGTGGATTTGGGGATAAGGATTTTAAATGTTTACACAACTCTATGAAGAATTCATGCTTTCTTTATAAGAGTTTATTCAAACTTTACATCCAAATTACCATGAGAAATGCCTTGAAAATTGTGGTTATAGGAGGGTGTGGGATGTGTGCTCAGTGAATGTGATGTATCTGTTGTCCAGAAAACAACTGAGTTGGTTCTTACATAAGTACTTTGGACAAATTGATTGACTAGATATGTATGCATTAGCAATTTCAAGTGTAGAAGAGCCTATTCAATCATGGGCAAAATTGTAGTAACATGGGGATACTATAAAGAATATTATAAATTAAAGGATTAACATTGATCTAGTCAAGCTAGGTAATGAACACCATATATATGTGGTATTTTTCTTCTTGGAGACAACAAGCTTTATTCAGTTATCCATTATTGATTCTTATTCTCTCTCTCTTTTTTTTTGATCTATGTGTTGGGACTGTAAAAAAAATCAAAATCTCAATAGCTTACATTCATATACTCCACAAGATAGCCACATTTTGAGTAAAAAATTGCTATAATCCATTTAGCACTTATAAGATTTTCTCAATGAATTGGGATCTTGTATGTAAATACATGATGTCTATCTTTTTGTTTTTCCCTTTTCAAGTCCACTCTTGAAAGCTTTTAAGTGGTTGAGGAAACCAGTTGGTGTCAGTTTTGGATTTGGAGGAAAGCTTGCTTCATTTTGGCCCGGTACAACGTCACAGAGTGTTGTTGGCTCTTTTGAGGTAGAGTACAATTTATTCTTTGGTACATGTCATTAAGATGATATATGGTCTTATTTTTCTACTATTTTCATAGGTATATATACACAATCTCGTTATCGAGGACAGTCTAGTGCTTCGTTCAACAGAGTTTGAAGCTACAATAGCAGATGGTGAGAAATCATCATTGAGCTTTGTGTGACAATAATTCTCAGGATTCTCAATTACTTATTTTTGGATACATTTTAAATGGGATTAATAACAATTTACATTCATTTGTATTGTTTCACTTGTAATTTTTTGGTTTTTGCATTGATTTAGTTTGAAAGAAGAGAGGGAGACATGGAACTTCCTAAGAGTCATGTTTGAAGATGAAGGAAATGCTAGGACAAAGCTACTTGAGCACCTTGGATTTCAAGTGCATTCTATAGAGAATCAAGACTTACAAGAATCTCAATCTGCCAACATTGATGATATTAGCAGTGAAATAATCAACAATGTCACTCTTGATGATACAACACAATTAGATCCATCAGTTCGGTCAAAAGGTGGACAAGATGTTACATCCCCCAATGAATTGGGATCTTGTATGAAAATACATGGTGTCTATCTTTTCATTTTTCCCTTTTCAGGTGCACTCTTGAAAGCTCCTAAGTGGTTGAAGAGACCAGTTGGTGTCAGGTTTGGATTTGGAGGAAAGCTTGTTACATTTTGGCTCGATATAGCATCATAAAGTGTTGTTGGCTCTTTTGAGGTAGAGTACAATTTATTCTTTGGTACATGTCATTAAGATGATATATGGTCTTATTTTTCTGCTATTTTCATAGGCATATATAAATAATCTTGTTACCAAGGACAGTCTGGTGCTTTGTTCAACAGAGTTTGAAGCTGCAATAGCAGATGGTGAAAAATCATCATTACGAACTTTGTGCAATAAGAATTCTCAAGATTCTTGGTTAGTTATTTTTGGATACTTTTTGAATGGGATTAATAACAGTTTACATTCATTTGTATTGTTTCACTTGCAAAATTTTGGTTTTTGCATTGATTTAGTTTGGAAGAAGAGAGGGAGACATGGAATTTCCTAAGAGTCATGTTTGAAGATGAAGGAAATGCTAGGAAAAAGCTACTTGAGCACCTTGGATTTCAAGTGCAGTCAACAAAGCATCAAGACTTACAGGAAGCTCAATCTGCCAACATTGATGATATTAGTAGTGAAATAATCAACAATGTCACTCTTAATGATACAACACAATTAGATCCATCAATTCAGTCAAAAGTTGGACAAGATGTCACATCCCCCAAAGACAATGGTGAGGATATTTTTGATAATTTTCACAGTTTGAAAGAAGATTCCTCACTTCCTCTCACTGAAAATGATTTTGTTGTTGGGAAGGATACCCTAGGAAATGGAGAAGAGGTGCAACATGAAGCTACTAAAGATTCTACTGAATACTAAGAATGTGATAAAGCCATTCAAATTTATTTAGTTTTTGGTGATTATAAGGGAGCAGTCATGCAATTCGTGTAAAAAAATAAGATGGTAGATGCACTTCTCATTGCTCATGTCGGGGGGAGTTCTTTACGGGAGAAAAGTCGTAATGAATATTTAAGAAAAATGAATTTTTTTAATCTTAATGTTATGCTTCTATACTAATTGCATGGAATTTTCAACGTCTTAAAGTCTTTTAATGTTTTATGTTTTACCCTCCTTCTTGTATTTAGCTATTTGTATTTTAGAAGGCTAACTAGCTCTGCTTATCTAAAATATATTTCTTTCTGTGGAATATTTTCTAACTTAACACTATTAGTGCAGGTGGTTTCTGATATGGTCAATAATGATCTTATTGGCCTTGTGAACAACGGGCCTTTGAAATACTGGAAAGAAACTCTTGCTTTACTTTGTACACTAAGTTTTTGGTGAAATTGACCACAATTTCTCTTTGATACATTTGACATGCTAACACAACAGGAAAATCAAACTAGCTTCAAATCATAGTTAAAAACATTAACGATTCATTAACATAATGAGTAATAAAAGTTAAAGAATGTAAATGTTTATAAAAAAAATTATAAAATGTGTGAAGGCCTTAAGATTGCACTGAGAGGCAATTCCTTCCATGCAATAGGTATTTTTGGTGCACCAAGCAACCTAGCCAACCAAATGGCCCACTTAGGTAGGGCTCCCATTAGGAGGGCTTAATTAGCTCTATAGATTATGATCAAAAGAAAAAGAAAAAAGAATAGAGGAGTAATAGTCATTTATTTAGACATTAATTTAGTCATATATTTAGTAATTTATTTAGTCATTTTTATTTGTCTGATATTAGT
Organism: Sequoiadendron giganteum; assembly: GCA_007115665.2. Classification (NCBI taxonomy): domain Eukaryota; kingdom Viridiplantae; phylum Streptophyta; class Pinopsida; order Cupressales; family Cupressaceae; genus Sequoiadendron; species Sequoiadendron giganteum. Next base: position 77,459,707 of record CM021109.1, read on the forward strand.
AATCTATTTAGTCATTTAGTTGTGATTTTACCCAATTACCAAATTAGTCACTTATAAATGACCAAATTAGTCATTTATTTTCAAAATATTACTAGTGTTAGTCATGTGACTAAATTTTTTAATCACGTAGTCATTTATTTGCCAAATTCTACTAGTGTTTGGAGGATCTACATTTAGTTTAGGAACATCCAACAATTATTTATTGTGATGATCTTCAGGTTCATTACATCCTACTTCTACTAACTCCCAAAGTTTTTGGGATAATATTAGGGTCTTCATATTTATACTCCAACATTTGTAGTTGTCTCTGGTAAACAATAGAAGCTAGAATGGAAAATTGTTGTCATTTTTCATTCTAATATTTCTTTGAGCGAATTGTTGTCTTGTAGTTGTTGCTTGCACAATAAAAATTCTACAACCTACTTTGATATCAATTGAAGGATAATAATTATAAAGAACTAAAACACTATACTGAGATGAATAAATAAAACCAAAATTGTGATAAGCAATTTTATAAACTGAATAATTTGCATAGAATTGAAAAATTAGAATCAAGGAGTTTTATTCTTCTACATAATAAAATTGAGATGATTATGTTGTTTTTATAATAAAATAACACACACACACAAAAAATAGAGTACCAGCCATGCAAACTAAAGCATGCTTTGATCATGCTAAAGTCAACTATAAAATGAACTATGCCTAAAATTACTACAAATAAAAATAGAACTATGCCTACATTTACTACATAAGTAATTACAGTTCTATTATGCATTAACAAAAATAAGAAAGAAACTGTTGAAGAAAACATCAACTGCATGAAGTCATTGATTATGCATTTCTTCATCATTGACTTGCATGGCCATTTGTAGACATGAACATTATTTCTTCTTTCTTTTTTTTTTAAAAAGACATGGTATCTATTATTAAAAAAGAGCACCATGACCAGCTTTTTGACATCAACCTACACTATGAATTTTTTGTTTTTGTAATGTCCCCTTTTTCCTACCCTAAATCCACCCTATTTTAATAGTATTTTTAAACATTAGTATATATATTATATAAAACTAAAATATAAATAATATAATTAAAAAAATTAAGAAAAATAAAATAAAGTAAGAATATATTGCTTAATGAGGCCGGCCTTGATGGAGGGCTATAAAAGAAAGTAAAGTGCAAGTCATTTGGCATCCATTAATATCTTATTTTATTTTGGATATTCTTCTCTTTGGGTACAAATTTGGTTAGGCTTCATTCCAAGAACAAAACCCTTGTGAATGTGGTGAGTTGGATAAAACCCTAGCTCATCTTGTGGAGAACTCATGACAGAGTTCTAATTGCACTTCATTGCAGACATTTGGAGGTTTGGAGCAGCATTGTTGTGGTATTTTGTCAATATATTGCATTAAGGTTTTTCCCTAATTTGGAGTGCCACTTTGGAGCAAACTTGGGTGTCCATCTTTGGAGGGTGATTTTGCATATTTGGAGTAGTAAACCCTAAGCGCTTGCCAAGGATGAATTCTCCCATCTAGTGTTTGATATTTGAAGACTATTTTATATATATGTGGTATGTATAATCATAGTTTTAGGTTTTATTTGTAGAGCAGAAATCTAGGCATATGTTTGGCATGTTTAAGCCCATGAATTCATTGTGAAATTGGTCCAGAATATTCAATTTTGTAGTAGTAGAATTCTTTAGTCAGAAATTAGATTGATTGGACTATGTTTGGCACTTGGATGGTTGATTTTCATGGTTTCTATCATATTTGATGTTATCTATATGTTTTGCATAGTTTTATGGATGTTTGTGTTTGATAGGAAAATCGGTTAAAATCTCGAATCCTAAACAACAACCACAAACCATTAGCTTTAAGCTAAAAATATAATCCAAAAAATAGAGCACAAAATGACATAATAAATTGAATGAAAACCAACAACACAATTATACCTTCTTACGTCAATGTTGCTTCACCTCCATTTCTCTTCTCCATTTTGCTTTTGGGAGATTTGTAATGTTGCTCTCAAATTATTAAGTGCACAAATTCAATAAGCTTGTGAAAATAATGGTGGTGAAAATTCAAAGATTGTGGTTGAAAATATGAAGAAACAAAGAACGAATTTATAGAATAAGTTGGCATGATCAACGAATGAGATCGAATGAGACAATTTGCATGGGAAATTTGCTCATTTTCAAAATAGAGAAATGGAAGAGATAAGTGTAGAGGGAAATAGAAATTAGTAAGAGTTAAGTGGAGAAAATTGAGGAGTAGAAGAGTTAAGTGGAGAGAATCAGGGGAAATGTAAGAGTTGAGTCGAAGAAAGAGGTAGTGGAGTGGAGAGTGAGATAGAGAAAGTTTTCAAAAATAAAGAAATAAAATTTATTTAATTTTGATGCCATATGAATAATTAATTAAATTTAATTAAATAATCTAATTAATTATAGAAGAAATTTAGGTTAAGATTATTAAACAAATAAAAATATTTATTTAATCAAAGGTGAAACTAGGTTAATAATTAAATAATTAAAATTATTTAATTATAAGTTTGATTAAGAATAGAATTAGGTTTAGATGAAAATTAGGGTTAGATGAAATTAGGGTTAAATGGAAATAGGGTTAGACGGAAAACTAGTCAAAAAATATTATTGTAGGCTCATGACAATTTTTAGTGTCTATAGTTTGACATATGTTTATTGGATGCCTATAAGTGTTTATCATTCTAAAAATCAAAATCAAAATTCAATCCTAGGGTTTCAGCAGAAGACTAAATTGGAAAAGTGCAAAAAAATAAATCAAAAATCTAGGGCAAAAATAAAAAATTTAGGGCAAATCCCATTGGGAATATTTTAATGGTACCAAGGATAGGGAAAAATAAAATTTGCAAGAAATTATCGGGGAAAATAAATAATTTCAATCTTGTATGAGAGAATCTATAGTAGAGTTGGCTCACATCTTAAGGGAGATGAATCAACAATGGAATGTTGGTATGTTCAATCAACCTCTTGCAAAAGGAAGTAACTCAACCAATGGCAATGTTTCAATTAACCCACCCAAGAAGACATTCAAATCAAAAGAATTACAAAGAGAAGAGGAAAATCCATTTGAGGGAGAACGACTCATACCACCATGACAAGAGGATGAAATGACAAGCTATCATGTTGAATATAATGCCTTAAACCCAACCATCCATCGTGGCATTCCTTTTGAGGATTATTATGATATGAAAATAAGAAATGGATAGAGGAGGAGAAGGCGCAAAGAATAGGAGACAAAAGAATCATTCTTGAAAGAAGGAGAATCCAAGATGATGGGACCTGAAATAGTGAAGGCTACACTAAAGAAAAAATTACAAGAGGATGTCAAGAAAGAAGTTGTGATAGTGGACAAAGAAAAATTGAAGTTATCAGACATCATGGAGCAAGAATAAGAGGTCCCTATTCGGCAAGTTGAAGGTGTCGATTCCTAATTATTATGCATATCAACAAAAGACTGATGAGATGAAGGTGGGAAAAAATCTATTTGTTGGATATGAAGAGTTCAAGTTGAAGGAATTACAGCGAATCATGCAAGATCTTTCAAGTTTTCAAAGGATGAGTCATTAATCAATTATCCAAGTAGCATTGTAGGCAGATCTGTATTTGAGAGAGAATTATCTAACCCTAATCCAAATATTTTAAGTCACAAAAATGGAGGTGTTGAGGATATCTCAAAAAATTCCTTATTAGAAAATAAGGATGAGCATTTTGTTGGTAGCCAAATATATAAAGATGTTTCAGATTTGTTGCTTCCTATGTCATTGCAAAATTATTTTCATTATGAAAAACATGCAAAAAAAGTGGTAGAATAATAAATACAACTTACAGTATAGGGCATGTGGACTCTTTGTTTCAAGTTCCAATTTTTATGTATCCAGGTGACCCCTTGAGGGTTAAAGAGGATAGACGCATTGGTGCTAAATTATAGTCTTGCCTTGAGGGTCAATTTTTTTATAATTATTTTGGAATGTATGAAGATGGGAATCAAGGAAGGGGAGATCTATATAACGACATCAAAAAATTAAAAAGAGAAAAAGAAAAATCAAAAGTTATCCAAAAGAGAATTGAGGAAAAAGAAAAGAAGGAAGGAAAGAAAGAATAATTACTTTATTGTGATTTGCAGCCTATGGATGATCTTAAGAAGAGGAGAGAACAACGTTGCTTCACTTGCCTAGAAATTTGGACACCTAGTCATAAATGCTCGCAAGTTCACTTGAATAGAATAATGATATGGGAAAAGAAGAATCACTTCATGCATCCACAAGTGAGGGGCACATGATTTTTCATGATGAGAATAAGGTTGAAGGGTATGTTGTTATAGATTTTTCTAGATCAACAATGACTAGATCAGCCACATGAAGGTATGCATTCTTTTGATGATTCATTATTTGAGCAGAGCATTGTCTCACTATCTCTACATAGTAGTTGCAAGGAATCAAATTGTGATTTGGATGACCTTGAAGGTGATATTGTTTTTGATAAGATAAACAGCATTTATAGGGTGTTGTACCCTTTACACATCGATCCACAAGGGCCAAAAAATATCAAGTCCATAAAACATAACATAAAAACCACCAAAACAAAACACAGTAACAGCAGACTAACAATCGATAGTAATACGACCCAGAGGAAAAGACCCAAAGGAAAGTGATATTGTTAATACATATGAAGGAAATTTGGTTATGTGATGAGAAAAATGACTTGGATAAATTAGATCAAAGACATTTAGCTTGACAAGAGTTGAATGTCAATGAAGGTACAACTTGTAGCCATGGGATATAAGTTATGACAAGTAATACACTTGATTTTAGCTAGATACATCTCTTGGACCAGCACTTGATGATGAACATCCAACAATGAAGGAAGATGAACTTGAGATCCATGAAGACATCACAAAAATTTATGAAGACAGTTCTGATTTTATGATTATTAACAATATTCCATTACCTTCGCATAATCATGAGGTGATAGATAAATCGTATGAGGATGATAGTGGTAAGAATCATTACCTTGTTGATACTCAAGATTTTTTGGCTAAGCATGAGGTAACAGTTGTGGATAGAAGCTACAAACAATCTAATTTTTTACATCATAGCATAGAGGATGTTGTGAGGGCTCAAAGCAAGTGTGGGGGATGGCTAAGAAGGGCTAAGGAAGCCAATTTTTTGGTTTCTTAAATAAAACAACACCTACAAAATATCAAAGAACAATTTAATCACTTGGATCATGAGAGGCACCAATGAGATACATTTCTTTGTCAATCTCTAATACTTCCAAGGAAAGAAACTGTGATGATTGAAATTCTTATGATGGTAGACTATGAAGACCAATCATATTTGCATGAACTTGTTGAGAGGTATGATTTTGAAAAAAATCATAAAAATTATTTTGTGCAAATGATTTTAATCATAGGGTTCATGGAATTCATCATTTAGAGAGCCAATTGAAGGCTCAAGTCATGGTTAAGGAAGAGGAAGTTGTGCACATACTTTGTGGACCAACAAAGAATGATTGTTATGCATATGTAGATAATTCAACATGTTTGATTCATATTTAGTTGAGTTTAACCATTTGTGGAGAGCTCAATGAGCCTACTTGTGTTTTGACACCATGATATCATGATGATGATCCTTTGGGTGAGCACAATGTTGCCCTAGCTTCAAAACTTGAAAGAGATGTCATGGAGGTATCCAATTTGGAGCTGTATGTTCATGGGGATGTTGATTTTCAGCTATAATATAGTCCAAGACATGGAAATGAGCATGAGAGCATAAAAGTTTTAGACCTAATCTATTGGTTTTCAGCTCACTCCTTGATGATGTATGGTTGTTCTATATTATTGATCATGGAATTTTTAGATTGCTCATTGAAATTTGTAGTTTTTTGGATGGATTGGTATGCATAGGATTGCCACTATAGCATTGGGAGGTTGCATGATGATGAGATCCCATCATCTTATGATATCAGAAGCATTCTTGGCATGATCATAGGTCTGATTTTCAGTTTTCACAGTGTTGTTTTGATTCACACCAATAGCCTAGAGTGGATTTACATGTTTGGTGATGTACATAGGATACACTTTTCACATCCATATGAGACAATTTGTGTCTAGGATGATAGTTTGTTGTGGTGGCATGATGAGAGACACCTATCTATTTATTTTCAATTGGTGTGATGGTGTAATAATTTGGGATCCAAGCACAATGCTTCATAGTGATCATGGTGAATTTCTTCACAAAAATTGGATGAGTGATATTTGTATTAGAGTGGAGCAGTGGAAGGCTTGGTGTAGGTGGTTGTGTTTCAAAGAGAATTATATGATATCACCTATCACATATTGATCAACTTAACATCTTCTAGGACCTTGGATAGATACAACGCTTTGTCTTTGGTAGACATAGCCTTCAAAGTGAAGGGGTTGATGCAGGATATGTACATGACACTTGAGGTTGATGAATTAGTATTCGTATTCCTATAGCTATACAAACAGATTACATTGAGTGGTGCAGGAAAGTTGAAGCTTCATTTATGTGTCCCTTTCAAGATTGTGAGTGGAATTGGAGAGGATGCCTATGAGTCAGATTTACCTAAGGGTAGCTGGATTCATAATATATTTCATGTATCTTTCCTCAAGAGGAAAAGTGAGCAACATATCACATCTCTCAAGTTTCCTCCTTGGGATGAAGAAGGAAAGTTGCTACTTGTACCTGATAATACTTTTTATGGTGGGGGATCACTGACCTTGAGGAGCAAAATTTTAGAGTTTGAAGGTGTAGAGAAGAAGGATTCGCTACTCACGATTTTTCTTCATTCAAAGAGCCTCATGGGGGGACGAACTGCCCTAAACTACCTCGAGTAACAATGTAAGAGTTTTAGAATCAGAAAGAGAATGTCACAGATATGTTTTGGACAAATTGACAAGCTCTTTTCTAAAGCACACCAATGTGGAATAAGGACGACAACGCGGTGCATTGTCATCCTAGAGGTACACTAGCGTCTTGTATGGACCAAAAAATGAGAATGTCACAGAAAATGGCAAAGTAGTTGCTAGCAACCTAGTTACTAGAAAATTTCAAAGCATAAGAAAATAACAGAATGCAATAGAAATGAAATGAAGTAAAGTACAAATGATAAAGCAAGAGAAGAAACAAAATACTTACAACCATGTAAGTGATGAAACCTTTGGAAAATGAATATCTTCAAAACGTGCATGTGTAAGATCTGGAGAAAGTGTTGGGGTTGTATAGGGGTTTGCCTCAGTCAAACCCACGTTTTGGTGTTCCCACCTCCATGGATAGCCAAATAGTTAGAGATAAATGCACCGAAATGGACAAAACATGTGGTGAAATCAAAACCCACTTCAGGAGTAGAACCTGCACCACCAATTATGAGTGATAAAAGCAATCCCCATTCAAGGAGGACAACCCGTATCACAAAAGAGGTGGTAAAATCAATCCCCACTCGAGGAGGAGAACCTGTATCACAATTTTTAGATGCAATAGATAGGGGATATGGAATCCTACAATGCTCACAAGAGAAAGGTAAGGGAGATAGATGCGAGAACCAAAAGGGCTGCAAAGACTGCTACAAGGATGTGAGAGTGTTGTTGTAACAAAAGAGAAATCCATGAGCCAAGGCTAGAAGGAAGCTAGAGGCGGAAGAGACTAGAAGACCAAAATGGATGGAAATGATCACATCTAAAAGAGATAATAGGAGGGAAAATAAGTTTCTCGAGTTGTTTCAGGGCATCCCCAGCCATTACCACCGACAAACGGAGGTGACAAATGGAAAACATGCATAAAAATGATCGTTTTAATGTTGAAACATCGTAGGACACTAGTGTGGCGTGTAGACATTTGTGTGGTGCGCTAGTGTCCGAACACATCACACTATGAAATGACGATAATGGGAGAAGCAACAAGTTAAACGCAAAGCTGACATGCAAGGGTAGCTGTTAAAAAGGGGTGTTGAGCATCCTGAGAGGGGAAAAGGCTGATGCAAGGGCTAAAATGAACCTATACAAGATGCTAAGGGAGTGGACACTAAAGTAGATACAATAATTTATGTGAAATTAAAAGGGGTGCAATTTTACGACATTACATTTTGCCCCTACTTTAGCAAGCATATGAATCTAAACTAATATGCATGCTAAAGGAAATATACTAAACATAAATAACATCATGATTCCAAAATAATACTGTAGAGGAAGCAAATAACTCTTCGATCCAAAGAAGCATGCCCCTAGGCTGAAGACCTGCAAAACAAATGCATTAGACAAGAAAAAACCTGCACCAGACAACAATGTTAGTGCACAAAAAACTAAAGGATTTGAGTCAACAAAGTGAAAGAGACCTCAATGTAAAAGGTTGTCTCAATACCATGTGTTGTCCCCAAATTAAGAAATAGCACACTTAGAAGAATTATAAAATGAAGAGAGGAAGGGCATATACTCAGGATGAAGAAGATGCAAATCTTCAATCCGATATATACAATTAAGAAGAAAAGAGAATTTAAGAGGAAGAAATGGAGAAGCTAGAAAGGAATGAAAAATCCAAGAGAGATGGCTCCACAATTCCTTGAACCCAAGGAGAGTTGAACAAAAGGACTCCATAGCTCCGTGGAACTAAAAAGTTGCACAAAGTACACTGAAGGCCCTTAGACCAACGATGGACAAATCCCACAAGATAAAAGCATCTTACAAGCTCACAAACCTGCAAGAGGGTGTCCCTCAAGATCTCACATTAAGGAAACCCAAAGAAATAAGCATCTCATAGGCTTGTAGACCTACAAGGAAGCAACCCCCAAGATCTCTCATATGAAGGAAGTCTTGTGAAGTATGCACCTTATAGGCCCGCAAACCTACAAGAAGGTATCCCCCAACATCTCTCACATGAAGGAAACCCAGATGAAAGCACCTTACAGGCCTGCAGATCTACAAGGAGGTGTCCCCCAAGATCTCTTACTTGGAGGAAACCCAAAGAAGGGGACTTTGCAGAGTCAAATTGGAAAGCGGCTTTATAGACGCACCTACAAAGAGACATGTTTACTCACAAATAAAGCATGTCTGAAAACTAAGAGGCCACACAGGAAGTCAAGCGGACAGTCACACAAACCATCAATAAATTGGAAGGATCTCAAAGGGCTCCCTGGGGAACCCTTCAAGAGAAAATGGGTACACTCAAGGAACACACTATTTGAATAGCAAGTTCTAGTTAGGCTGCCCCCAAGCTAGATGCAAAGATATGAAATAGGTCTAGTTGGGTTTCCCCCAAGCTAGATGCCATAGAATTCATTTGAGATACAAGATTTCAAAGGGGCTCCCTCAAGAACCCTTCAAGAGAAAGGGGGTCCACTCAAGGGATGCACATCTCCAAAACAATTTATCATTACCCCCAACATATAGGGGAGGAGAACCATGCAAGATACTTAGAACATATAGGATAGAGGTAAACCTCAATATCACTGGTCATTTGAAGAAGGGGCAGGTGCATCAACAAAAAAATGAGGAATGACACCTAAATCACAAAGTTGTTGTATTTTATCCTTCAAAGCTTTACATTTACTAGTGGAATGAACAAGCACTCGATGGTATGCACATAAAAAATGTGTTTATTTATCATGTTCATGAGGTTTCTTATGTGTAGGAGAAGGAAGAGTAATTGAGCGAGATTTTAGGAGCCTCAACAAAATACACTCTTGCTTAGACAAAGAATGGGGAGTAGGAAGTAACCCTCTCTCTTGTGGAGAAAATTTTGACTGCTCACAAGAAGAAGATACGAAGATAGAAGACAAAGGAAGGTGGACCAATCTGCAAGAATGAGGTTGAGCGAAAACCACGTCCACATTCAATTGTGATTTCCGTTTAGATTTTTCATTCGAGAAACCAAGCCCCAAATAATTCTTACGAGGTAAAAATTCTATAGGGCCTTGAATTCCTTGTTCATTACGCCCACAACCTTTACGCCCATAGCCATATTTAGATACAATCTTAAAGCTAGGGCCATATAGCACTTGAAAAGAGGAAAGAATCTTCACAGAGCATGGTTCCAGCAATGTGGATCACTCTCTTCTATGGGATCACTATCATCCTTCTTGATAGGACTACCAACATTATCCTCTTTAGTAGAAGCGTAATCGTCTTCCTCAAAAGGACGATCAACACTAAGAACATTACAATTGTTGCTCACATTACCCTGCGATACAAAAGAGTAACCATCTTCGATATCGGGTTTGGATGATGTTATTAGAAGGTTTGAGTGGATCGAGTCAATTTTATGCTCTCCAATGAAGGATTCTATAAATTCTAGAGAACCCCAATCATCATCAAGGCATGCATTCTTTTGAGAAGGAGTATACTTAGTATTTCTTGCTTCAAAAGGATCTTATTTAGGGACATTTATCTCAAGAGTATCCTTTGTAGTAGGTACTATTGGAGTAAACATAGACACATTGGAAGACACTAAAGGAATAAGAGTAGGCACAACTAAAATCTGACTGATAGTTTCCATCTCACATAAGTGCATAACATTAGGGTCATCCTTGACTGTGACTACTTGATTATTGCAAATGAATTTAATAGATTTATGCAAGGTAGACGGGACTGCACCCATAGCATGAATCCATGGTCTACCAAGAAGAAGGTTATATGGTAGCTTTCCTATCATAACATATAGCAGGGTGGGTATGGTAATGGGTCCCGACCTCAAAGACAAGACTATCATACCCAGGGCTTTTTGACTGACATTATCGATTCCACAAGTGTCAATGAAAGAAGCGCTAAGAGAAAATGGATCAATATTAATTTTAGGCAATAGATCAATGATACATACATTGAGCGTCGAACCTACCTCAACGAGAGTACGCCTAATGATAATCTTATTAATGCTAACTATAATCATTAGACGGTCTTCTTGCTTCTATACTTTTAGAGGCAGGAGCTTTTGCGGATAGAACATAATATTCAACGAATCCGCACGAATATATACACATCAACATTTTCTAGCCTAGTGGAAGAAGGCAAGAGGATATTTTGCAAGGCTTCTTGAAGCATACCTTGATAAACCGGAGCATACTGAAGTAGGTCCCACAATGAGATCTTAGCTAGAATAACCTGAGGTTGCTCGAAAATATCATAATCTCTAGTTGCTTTAGTTGTAGGTTTAGGTGCTTGAGGAAGGCTTAACTATTTATTCATTCTATTCTCATAAGTATGAGCTACCGCTCTATAAGAGGGAGCCATAGAAAGATCAAGAGAATCACCATCAAATGGAACATTGTCAATAGAACATGCCCTTTTAGAAGTAAAACTAGCTAGAGTTAGGTAAATAATAGGTCTCTTAGGCCTTTGAGGGGTAGCAGAGACATAGATTATATTTATAAACTCACCGCAACTAGTAGAAGAATTATTCGAAGAAATATTCTCAACATCGATCCAAGGAGGATCAGATGTGGAAGGAGATTCACCATTCACTAATGCATCATCTCTAGAAGAGAGTGAATTGGAATGGAAAGGAGATTCATCATTCACAAATACATCATCTCCAAAAGAGAGTGCATCGGAATGAATAGAAGGTAGAGTGACATTAAGAAAGGTATCAATGATTTCATCTTCTTGCAACAAGATATCCTTCAAAACGAGAGGAATCTCATGAGAAGGATCAAAGATACAAAGTGATGGGCAAAGCCAAGTCACTATCACATGCATGAAATGAAACATCATTAACACTTTGAATAAAATTAGATACTTAACTCATAAAAGAGGATATTAAATTCATTTTGGTGATAGAACTAAGAAAAATCAAGAATCATTTTTTTGGTATTTTCTAGGTTCTAGTAATTTGCATTTTTGGAGGTCTTCAAAGCGGAATTTGGGTTTATAACTTGCGTTCATCCCTAAAAATTGATAGTTGAAGGCATATTATTTTAGGGATTGAACTAGTTCTCTTGGAGACCTTTCTAACAATGCAAACGGTTCTGAATTCTGAGCACCGAATCAAAAGTTATGACCCCACCAAGTAGGGGTAAATAAATTCCCACTTTTTCGCTTCACATCAGGTTCACCAAAATGTAGAGAAGGGGGATTTGCTACTCACGAGTTCTCTTCATTGAGAGAGCCTCATGGGTTGAACTACCCTAAACTACCTCAAGGAACAATGCAAGAGTTTCAGAATCAGAAAGAGCATGTGATAGAGATTTTTTGGACAAACTGACGAGCTCTCGGCCAAAGGACGTCAGTGGGGAATAAGGATGACAATGTGGCACAATGGCGTCCTAGAGGCACATTGGCATCTCGTATGGACCAGAAATCAAGAATTTCACAAAAAATGACAAAGTATCTACTAGCAACCTAATTACTAGAAACTTTCAAAGCATAGGAAAATAACAGAACGCAATAGAACTGAAATGAAGTAAAGTACAAATGATAAATCAAGAGAAGAAAGGAAATACTTACAACCATGCAAGCGATGAAACCTCTAGCAAATGAATGTATTCAAAACCTGCATGCGTAAGATCTGGAGAAAGTGATGGGGCTGTATAGGGGTTTGCCTCAGCCAAACCCCCGTTTTGGTGTTCCCACCTCCATGGACAGCCAAATAGATAAAGAGAAATGTACCAAAATGGACAAATCATGTGGTGAAAGCAAAACCCGCTTCAAGAGTAGAACCCGCACCACCAAGTATGAGTGATAAAAGCAATCCCCACTCAAGGAGGAGAACCCACATCACAAAAGAGGTGATAAAAGTAGTCTTCACTCGAGGAGGAGAACTCGTATCACAATATGTAAATGCAATAGATGGGGGATATGGAATCCCAAGATGCTCACAAGCGCAAGGTAAGGGAGATAGATGTGTGAGCCAAAGGGCTGCAAGGATGTGAGAGTGTTGTTGTAACAAAAGAGAAATCCAAGAACCAAGGCTAAAAGGAAGCTAGAGGTAGAAGAGACTAGAAGACCGAAATGGATGGAAAAGATCACATTTAAAAGAGAGAATAGGAGGGAGAAGAAGCTTCCCAAGCCATTTTAGGGCATCCCTAGCCATTACCACCAACAAAAGGAGGTGACAAGTGGCAAACATGCATGCAAATGGTCATTTGGACGTTGAAATGTTGTAGGATGCCACTGTGGCGCACAGACGTCTGTGTAGCACGCTAGTTTCCAAACACATCAAGCTATGAAACGACAAGAACGGGAGAAGCATCAGGTTTAACACAAAGTTGACACGCAAGGGTAGCTGCTAAAAAGGGGTGTTAAGCATCCTGACAGGGGAAAAGGTTGATACAGGGGCTAAAATGAACCTACACAAGATGCTAAGGGAGTGGACACTAAAGCAAATACAAGATTGTATGTAAAATTGCAAGGGGTGCAATTTTACAACATTAAAGAAGGATGGATCATATTTGAGTTTGAGTGTGTATGGACGATAGTGTTTCATTTCTAGCCACTAGAACTCACTTTGTATACTATTATTCATATTCACTATAGGAGGAGTAGCCACAAGTTGAGGAGTAGGGTGATCATGGAGTACTTGACTAGTTGGAGAGACTTGCCACTTGAGGATGTTTTGCAGTATTCAAGCAATTCTGAGGACTACAATGTTCCCTTTTTTCTACCCTCAATCCACCCTATTTTAATAGTGTTTTTAAAGACTAGTATATTATATAATATTAAAATATAAATAATATAATTAAAATGTTTTTAAAAAAAGCATATAAATAAGAATATATTGCTTGAGGTCAACCTTGATAATGTTATTTTGGAGGGCTATAAAAGAATGTAAAGTGTAAGCCATTTGGCATCCATTCATATCTTATTTCATTTTGGAGATTCTTCTCTTTGGCTGCAACTTTGGTTGGGCTTCATTCCAAGGATGAAAACCCTTGTGAATGTGGTGAGTTGAACAAAACCCTAACTCATCTTGTGGAGAACTCATGATGGAGTTCTAATTGCACTTCATTGGAGACATTTGGAGGTTTGGGGCATCATTGCATAATCAAATTGGAAGATCAAATTTGGAGCAACATTGTTGTGGCATTTGTGAGCATATTGAAATAGCAACTTGCCCTAATTTAGAGCGCCACTTTGGAGCAGACTTGAGCACCCATCTTTGGAGGGAAATTTTGCATATTTGGAGTACCAAACTCTAAACGCTTGTCAAAGAGGAATTCACCTATCTAGGGTTTGATATTTGAAGACTATTTTGCATATATTCGATATGTACAATCATAGTTTTAGGTATGATTCGTGAGAAAAAATTTGGACATATGTTTGGCATGTTTAAACCCATGAATTCATTACAAAATCAGTCTAGAATATTTAGTTTTGTAGCAACAGGCTTATTTAATCATAAATCATATTGATTGGACCATGTTTGGCACTCAAATGGTTGATTTTCATGGTTTCTATCATAGGTAATGTTTTCTATATGTTTGGAATATGTTTATTGGATGCCTTTAAGTGTTTATCATTCTGAAAATAAAAAACAAAATTTAGTCCTAAGGCTTGAGCAAAAGACTAAATCAAAAAAGTGCAAATAAATAAATAAATAATCTAGGGCTGAAATATAAAATTTTAGGACATATCCCATTGGGTATATTTTAGTTTTGGATTTTTTTGCCTTTAATAATTGCTTATATTTCAATGTTTAATATAATCAACTCAATTGATTAACTTGTAATATTATGCAAAAATTTACTGCTTCATGTCTCCTACCTACTCCTTGATATCGAAAGAAGATATTGAGTTCTATCATTTTTCACATCAAATTTAGCACCCACTAATCAATGCTCTAAAATGTGAGAATTTATTTTCATGTGGACTTCCCTCCTACCCATTGCATTTGATTCGGAAAGATATAGTGGTACTCCAAATTCATCTTATCCAATTCAACAAGATCTCAACAAGTAACAAAGATCTAGACATATCCAAATGTATGTTATTGTAGGAGAAACGATGTGTTGACCATAATAAGGCAGGAGTCATAAACATTGCTAAAGTAAACCGAAAACACATCCATCAACATAATAGTGTCTATAGAGGTATGGTAGCATAGTTCTTAACATTATTCATTATGTATTTACAACCAAGAAAATATGGAACAAGCTATTTCTCTCAACGAAGATCCCTAAGATATCCATTATGAGGGATTGCTATATAACTAGGTTGAAAGTACCTATTATGTATATTACTATAACCCTACATCCCTTTCTCTCAGACATTGATTTCCTTTCTTCTTATTTATTTATTTTACATGTGAGTTCACTTGCATTGATTAATACATGTTAATGCATATTCAATTTCAATTTATGGTTTGTAGTAATATTACTTCAAATTCAAGTTACTTGTAATAATCGATTATTTTAGCAATTTAAATGATGTGTTGTTTGATTATAATGATTTCAAAATTAAAAATTGCCCATCCATCCAAATCAAATATCATAATTTCATTGTTATCATGCAAACAGGGTGATCTAAACAAACTCATGACAACATAATTGAATGGTTGTTTCATACACTAGTGTTTAATGTAGCATAATTCATTAAGAAACATGATTCAATGTATACAATTCTTTTTGATAATATTGCATTATAAATTTGTGAATGAAGTTCATGCAAATACAAAATTATGGTCATACATTAGGTAGGATAAGACTTCCCTACATCAAAAAATTGCATGGGAGAGATCTATAGCAATGATTGTTATTGGCCCCAGCATTAGAAAACAAGTGTGGATTTCATCAATTTCAAAGGCCTACATCACTTTCTCTCTCCAATTCTCTAAAAGTATTTCTTGAGACACAGATTTCTCAATATTTATACACTTGCAAATATCCACTGATACTTTTTAATTTTGTTTTTATACAAATGTGAAGATGGGATGTGACATAGAATCTTGTGAAGATGGGATGTGATATAGAATCTTGAAGGTGGGCACTTTCTCTCTCCAATTCTCTAAAAGTATTTCTTGAGACACATTTCCCAATATTTATACACTTGCAAATATCCACTGATACTTTTTTAATTTTGTTTTTATACAAATGTGAAGATGGGATGTGATATAGAATCTTGAAGGTGGGCAAGTTTATAGGTCCATTCAAGGTAGGAATTTCATTAGTGATTCTATGAGTTTTAGATCAATCACTTTCACAGGGAGACATTTTCCAAAGCTTTGTTGATAACATGCATAGACGTTGCAATGAGCTACAACATATTTTTTTTTTTGGGTGTTGTCATCTAAACAATTTTGTATGTTTCTATTTGTTTTACGTTAATATGTCTATTTTCAAGTATACCATTTAATTTTTTATGCATGTGTAATTGTTGAGAGATTTTCTATTTGTTTTGCATTAATATATCCATTTTCAAGTATACTAGTTTATTTTTTATGCTTGTGTAACTGTTGAGAATTAAATTTATCTATACCACTTGATGATGGTAAGACACAAACAATAAGTCATTAAATGGAACTGTTATTAGAGCATGTTTACCAAAATGTGAAGAGATAACAGAAAATGAAAATGGTTCACTATTAGATGCATGTGAGACTGCATTAAATACTTGTATACAGGTTGGAGGAGAGTTGGCAGAATCCCACCACAAGACATAAAAAAATTGGGAATAGATTGCATGATCAATATAGTTATGGAGTTGTTAACCATGAAAATTGTAGCGTGCTTAGAAATGTGTACAATGTGGACACATCATTGGGATTTGTTGTTCATCTTTGGGTGGCGATATGGAATGACTTGGTTAATGGTACAATTTTCATTCAAGATGCTGAAAATAGGGGTGAAGACATTAAGACAGTAGTACAACTCATATTCTTTATATAAATGATGAATTGCAACTTATTTTAATCTTATTTTTGCATTTAATTTTTCAAATATTAATTTTTATATTTTATTTTCACCACCATGCACAAAACCTAGAAAAAACAAATTGTCCTCTTTGGAATCCATCCTACCAAAACTAAGGCAAACACCATTAAAAACTAGCACTTGCACCAGGAGGGGGTGCAAGGAATACGCCGATAGAATAATATATGTAGTTGAACATTTGAAGGTGTTATTTTGTACTTCTATTCTTCTTTTGCACTATAATAAATTTGTCAGCAAAATTTTAAAAATATTTGCATTACATGTATTTGAGTCTGCCCCCTCTTATAAATCCTTGGAAGTCGTAGGAAAGGTGCCTCTAATTGCAATAATGAAGGTTGCTATGGAGTCATTGTTGAAAAAGGTTGGATTTCTTGATAGTGTCTCTTGAATTGGAAGGAAAG
This sequence comes from Sequoiadendron giganteum, assembly GCA_007115665.2. NCBI lineage: Eukaryota > Viridiplantae > Streptophyta > Pinopsida > Cupressales > Cupressaceae > Sequoiadendron > Sequoiadendron giganteum. The sequence goes on from CM021109.1 coordinate 77,477,014, forward strand.
CTAATAGAAGCAATAGAAGTAGGCAAAATCAGGGTGCTAGGAAAGGCCACAAGATGGAGATAATAATTCTCTAGCTCTTTGAGAGAGAAGACCATTGGAGAGATAATATTCACTTTCTTAATATCTGCAATTTCAACTATCTATCAACATCACAGAAATCTCATAAACCATCAACGACTTCACAAACAAAATGAAGTGAAGCAACTCACAACAAACAAAGTAGTTAATAAATAAACCTACCCACCTCTCAATTCACCAATAAAGAAACAAACAAATAGACTCTCCTAAACGTACTAAAATAACATCAAAAGAAGAACAAAATAAAATAACAACATTTGATGAGTAAGTGGATTATTTTTAAAACCAAGCAGAGCATGCATTTGCAACCCATACGAAATTCAAGAGAGACAAAGCAATAAGACTATGAGTTAAGGTAGGGGCAATGAAACCAAGCAAAGACATAATAGCATATAAGATGAAGATAACAAGAAATAACTCAATGTCCAAATATATAGAACTGTATAAGGATGAATATCTTTTTAGTTCTAGTATGATTAACAGTTAACAAAGAAAACATATATTATTTTTCATTTACTTTGGACACAATAGTAATATAAAAATAATGAACAATCAAACTATGAACATTGATATACCCTTGATATCTTTACCTTTACAAATCTTTTAAAACTCCTTACATCTTATCAAATTGATTAAATGTAATATTATTCTTAAATGATAATAAAATTCAAAACCAATGCCTTCAGTTAACAGATAACAACAAAAATTGATTTTGAATGAAATAAAACACAGCAAAAAACGAACTGGCCACGTACAGATTCCCTCCACCCCCACCAAAAAAAACCAGATTGAAACCATGCCAAGTGACTTGTGAAAACCCTATCATGAGTTTTTCCCCATGATTACTCACAGCCTGCAATTTTCGGCGAGTACTGGCCAGGTTTTTAAACTGTGTAATATCTATTGAAAATTTGAAATACAACAATGATGAATTTTAACGCTCTGCCACGTAACCCTAAAGGAAGTTGCAACACAACGCGGAAGCATACAATTTTTTTTTCTTCAAAGTGTATTATTAACAAGGAAAATGCACAACTCTACTGCAACAACCTCCAAGGTACAGGATAAGATTACATCTAATACCAAAACACACACAAACTCTTATAAAGCTTTTAATTAAATTACTAATCATATAATTAAAAGCACATACATACAAAGCATTAAAGATACTAACACATAGAATATAATATAACAAGCTTTAGTTTACATTACTTAACAAGTAAGATTACAACAAGAATTCACATCACATTAACTCTATAGATAGGTTACATCTCTCATTCCCCAAATGAGGTAAATCCAATAAACATGATTACAAATTACAACTTTCCACCTCGAATACAAATGAGGGGTAATAAATTACATAAATCAACTAAAATGAATATAAGCATGAAATGTAACTGGATCCCACGAGCTCTCCCACCAGAAATCTTGTCAACACGAACAAAAAAAAAAACCCAACGGAGTAAGGTGCACATTCCACCCAACCAAGTGGTACCCAAAGGCCCACCCCCCGTGCTAAGAGATAGTAACAAGGATTCTTAGACAAGACCATCTACCTCTAGACACAGGCTAAAATATAACTGAACAAAATCAAATACAAATACATCACTTAACACAATAGTTACAATGCTTCCAGAGTTAAATAATCAATTGCATCACTATTACAAACATACCGTTGACTTAAGAGAAGTGTCATCACAATGTTACATGGGATATTCTGGTAAGTCTTCTTAGGCCCCAACCCCCATCTCGGGATCTCCTGGAAACCTCTAACGACTCTTAGACCCTCATGCAAACCAATGTGGAATCAGTTATCTCTCGTAGAGACAAGATAGCGATCTTGCCATTTCAGGCCTTCTCATCCCATCTCAAGTCTATACAAGCCCTTGCGTCCATGAGCAAGGCACAATTGCTCTTATTAAGTGGTTAATACTACCTAATCCTCTAATAAGTTCATTTACATTATCACTGGATTAACTACTTACAATGAGTTACCCTGGCACCACTTTCTGTGTCAGCTCTCATTGCAAGCCACTCTTCTAAGACAACATGTGGAACAACTCCACGTGCTAAGGGTACACTAGTGCGACCTAAGGATATTAAATTCCTATTCAAAACACAAAAGGCCACACACCCCCATTCGTGATAACCGTGTAATTAACTGGGCACAACTCTACGCACTACCCAAGACAACTCAAAGGTTGACTACCATAATACGACAACCCCAATGATTAAAAAAAAACCCCATCTGGAAGACTTATTAACCCTTACTAAACAATTTCCCCCCAAACGGAAACAAAAGAAATTTACATTTAAAAAGGACAATTAAACAAGAATTAAATTTACTTTGGATTTCTTAAATCCACTTCCTTTAATAACATTCAGTAATTTATTGCTCAATAAAACTGATTTAATAATGTCTCTTTCAGACGAGGGATGAACTTTAAACCAAATATTTAATTCCTTAATTGCTTCTATTTAATAATATTAAAAGAAACCCAGTTACTTCTTCTAATCAAAATATATCATTTTAAGAAAATACTATTTTTTCAATTCCAAATAAATCATTTAAAAATCAATCAATTCATCTATTAAACACGATATCTAAAAATCAAATATTTGTTCTTTCAAAATATATTAATTTAAAATAAATCCATTAATTCGACTATTAAAATTCAATTTAAAATTTCCCCAATTACATTTAAATCAAACCACTATTTAAATCATCAACTCAATATATATATAATCATTTAAAATAACTATTAAAACATGTCATTATTTAAATCATCATTTAAAACATTTAAAAAATTTCCAATTACATTTAAAATATGCCTTTTTTTTTAAATCCACATTTTTAATATATATATATATATATATATATATATATATTAAAATTAAACAACTCAACTATATATATATATATACAAAATAAAATACATATATATATACATAGTATATATATATTACCTAATATATATATTTATATTTTAATATTATATTAATATAATATAAAGGTCAAACTTATGAAATTTTACGGCATGCTTTCCTTGGGCCATGCGTAGATTTTAGGTGAAGGGGCGATTGTGGTTAACACAATCGTCCCACCCACTATGGACGACAATTGTGTTAACCACAGTCGTCCCATCCACTATATGGGTGTGTGTGTTAAACGCATCCAACCCACCACAGTGTGGGTGCGGCCGTGGGTAGGGTGCATTGAGGCACTGTGTCCCGGTTGTGGGTTGAGCCTCGAGCAAACCCCACATAATTCGATTTTTATTATATACATATATATATATATATATAAACCAAAAAAAAACGTTTTAAAAGAAACCTGCAGATTTTCAATCCACCCAAAATTTTCAACTAAGTTTTATTTTCACAAATTTACAAACCAATATAAATATATATATGTGTGTATTTTCCAATATATATATATTTCAAATTTATTTAAAATTATAAGTTCAGTTGAACAAATAAATTTTAGAAATGAAATATTTAGTCATATTGCAATTTTTTTTGAAAAAAATTATTTCCAAACAAAGGTTTCAAAATTTTGAAACAAGATTTAACATGGGTTTTTCTTGCAAATCAAACAAAGTTTATAGTTCTTTTCAAACAACTAATAACAATTGTGAATCTTTTCAAGATGAAATTAATTTAATAATAAGAAGAAAACCTGAATCCAGAAGTTTGAGAGGTTGTCAATGGTGCAAAGATTCCTTCAAAGATTCTTGTTCCTCCAAGCAAATCAACATAATTCCTTCACAATTCCAATCCCAAAACCCACAAAACAGCAATCTCCCTCCTTCCTCTTCTTTTTCCAAATTTTCATGCTTATTGAAAAACTCTATGAAAATCCAAAAATAATAGAAAAATGAAATATATATTCAACCACCATAATAAAATTTTCAAAACAAAACAAAAAATATCCTAAATTTTTTTTTGCATTCAAATTTAAAAAAATGCAAATTAAATTTTTTTTAAATTTTCCAATTCCAAACAAAATATCAATTAATTCCAAAATAAATAACCTAATTCAATTCAACACAATTAATTTAATTAATCAATAAAATAAATCTAATCCAGAATTAAATTATTTTATTAATTAAATTAAATTAATTAATAAACTAAATAACATTTCTAACATTATAATCAGATTAATTTAATGAACAACTTAAATACACAAAACCATTTATTTACCTTTATAACTTGCAATTAAATAATAATACGGCAAAATTGGACAATATTAAAAACAATCGAACCAGGCTTAAAACTAACGACACATTATGACCAGGGTGATGATTTGACACAAAAAACTTAGCTACTATCTCTCAATTGAATGTCGTTGGGCAATGGACACATTCAAACCTGTGAAATCAAGTGGAGTTGATGTCTTGTACTTGTAAACCTGCAAACAAAACGTATGTTGAACATGCATATACATCATAATAAGACACACTGTGAAGAAGAAATCACGGAATCGCAGGGCGCTCGCAAGTGAGTGATGCGATCTCATCCCCCTTCACCAATACACTCATCATAAACTAATGAATCTAACCTCAATAATTTAATCAAAAACATAAAACAACATTAATTCAAATATCCACAATGTTAATCTAACGCATGCCATAATGATAACATCAAAATAAAATACCATCACATCAAAATATAGCATTCACATCGTTTTACATTTATTGATCAAATAGTAACCGAGTATCATAGTCAAAGTACTAACAAAAAATAATGCATAACGAAAAAGAACATTGTTCGATCAAAAGAGCAAAATAAAGGGGTGCTACATGAATAGAAGGATTTGGTGATGGTTATATACTTTGCACTGTCCTTGCATGTTTGATCAAACTTAATATTGATTCATGCTACCCATAGCTAAATGGTGAGATACACACATCTATCTACAAATGCTCACACTTGTTACAAAATTATAAGGGGCTAAAACAACATTTGAAGTGGATGCCAGCATACTCTATTTTCAAGGGTAGTTTCGTAATTATTGTGGATGCCAGCATATTCCCTTAATAGTGTGAAGAGTCACCCTTGTTTTTACCCATTTTTGGGTGTAGTTTCTCAACTATTGTGGAATCTAATTCTCAGGCAAAGGAACATCCTTAAAGGCTGTTGGAGACCATCTACCTAAAATCTGCATATACATGTCGATGCAATAAGTGTTTCAAAACTGTGAGCATGAAACTTGTATGCATATATATATATATATGGTGAATGTCGTTTGATGTTTAGTGCTGGTTAGGTGTTAGGAGTTGGTTCACCATTGATTGTGTACACTTATTCTTGGATTAAATTTTCAAGGCATCCACCTTTGTTCCTAAAAATCCTAATTTAACAAGGCAACAACCCATAGCTATTTGTTAAGGAGTAATAACTTATTTTGGAGCTTCAACCATCATTCAATAATCTGTTTAGGGAAACAATCTTGGGTAACAAATTATTTTGAAGAAAAAACATTATTTTGGGTTACAAGTGTTGATAAACAAGCCTTGGGCAACAACCATTTGCGGGGTAACAAGCACAAAAATGGTGAAGTATAGAATTGTCTTCTGACATCAACCGAAGAGCACATGTATGGATTAACTATGCATCAAGGATAGTTGAAGGAAAATAAGATAGATAATTTTTTAGATTTTTTATTTTTAATTTAGTATTAGTATTATTGCACTGAATAGAATGCAAAAAGTACATACAATAATAAGAACGCAACCACATGGTAAGCATCTAAAAAGTACATACAAAAATTTCTAAAACAAACGCTTGAGACCTAAAAATGCAAGTCTGATTTGAAGGTTGAAAATATGAGAAAAAATATATTTTGATACAAAAATCTGATTATTGGGCTCAAATACCACCACTTTTCTGTCATGTTTTACAACAAAATCAAAAAGCTTACTTGAAGTCTGAATAACTAAGCTCTTTGGAAAATCTACTATGCAAAAATCTTGAACAGCATTGTACTTTACAAAAGAAAGAACTATACTGGTTCTTCTTTTTGCTTTCCTTCTTTCATGATTATATCTTTTTGCATTCATGTCAACGTTTTGCATATTATGTCTTAATCTCTTTGGCCTTTTGTATAATTCTATTTTTTTGTTCTTTGGTTTTTGTTTATTTTCCTTGATTTCTATAACCGTACTCTCTTCATATCTTATTATTTTGTAGGTCATGTCATTTTAAGTTCACTAATTTTTTATATATATGTATATATAAATCTATTTTATTATATCTATATATGTTTTTTTTTTCTTTTTTTTTTCAAATGGAAGGTGTTGAAGTTTGAATAACCGAGTATCATAGTCAAAGTACTAACAGAAAATAACGCATAACGAAAAAGAACACTGTTCGATCAAAAGAGCAAAATGGAAGGGTGCTACATGAATAGAGGGGTTTGGTGATGGTTATATACTTTGCACTGTCCTTGCAGGTTTGATCAAACTTAATATTGATTCATACTACCCATAGCTAAATGGTGAGATATACACATCTATCTACAAATGCTCACACTTGTTACAAAATTATAAGGGGCTAAAACAACATTTGAAGTGGATGCCAGCATACTCTATTTTCAGGGGCAGTTTCGTAATTATTGTGGATGCCAGCATATTCCCTTAATAGTGTGAAGAGTCACCCTTTTTTTTTGCCCATTTTTGGGTGCAGTTTTTCAATTATTGTGGAATCTGATTCTCGGACAAAGGAACATCCTTAAAGGCTGTTGGAGACCATCTACCTAACATCTGCATATACATGTCGATGCAACAAGTGTTTCAAAACTGTGAGCATGAAACTTGTCTGCACATATATATATATATATATATATGGTGAATGACATTTGATGTTTAGTGCTGGTTAGGTGTTAGGAGTCAGTTCACCATTGATTGTGTACACTTATTCTTGGATTAAATTCTCAAGGCATCCACCTTTGTTCCTAAAAATCCTAATTTAACAAGGCAACAACCCATAGCTATCTATTAAGGAGTAATAACTTATTTTGGAGCTTAAATCATCATTCAGTAATCTGTTTAGGGAAACAATCTTGGGTAACAAATTGTTTTGACGAAAGAACATAATTTTGGGTTACAAGTGTTGATAAACAAGCCTTGGGCAACAACCATTTGTGGAGTAACAAGCACAAAAATGGTGAAGTATAGAATTGTCTTCTGACATCAACCGAAGAGCACATGTAGGGATTAACTATGCATCAAGGATAGTTGAAGGAAAATAAGATAGATAATTTTTTAGATTTTTTATTTTTAATTTAGTATTAGTATTATTGCACTGAATAGAATGCAAAAAGTACATACAATAATAAGAAAGCAACCACATGATAAGCATCTAAAAAGTACATACAAAAGTTTCTGAAACAAACGCTTGAGATCTAGAAATGCAAGCCTGATTTGAAGGTTGAAAATATGAGAAAAAATATATTTTGATACAAAAATCTGATTATTGGGCTCAAATACCACCACTTTTCTATCATGTTTTACAACAGAATCAAAAAGCTTACTTGAAGTCTGAATAACTAAGCTCTTTGGAAAATCTACTATGCAAAAATCTTGAACAGAGTTGTACTTTACAGAAGAAAGAACTATACTGGTTCTTCTTTTTGCTTTCCTTCTTTCATGATTATATCTTTTTGCATTCATGTCAACGTTTTGCATATTATGTCTTAATCTCTTTGGCCTTTTGTATAATTATATTTTTTCATTGTTTGGTTTTTGTTTATTTTCCTTGATTTCTATAACCGTACTCTCTTCATATCTTATTATTTCGTAGGTCATGTCATTTTAAGTTTACTAATTTTTTATATATATGTATATATAAATCTATTTTATTATATCTATATATGTTTTTTTTTTCTTTTTTTTTCAAATGGAAGGTGTTAATTAAAATCTTAAACTTCCTTTTTAATTCAAAATACTTTTTTTATTAAAAAAAGGACATTTTGAATCTCTAGATTTTGGAAGGATGAAAAGAGAATATAATTTATAAGAGTCTGATCTATTAAAATTAAAATGTTTATTGATTGTTTTAAAAAATAATTACATATCTCCTTTACTATGTTTCTTGTGCAGTAGATTAAACAGAGAAATGTTCTGTATGCTGATCATCCCAAATTGGAATAGGAATGAACAGCTCTACTGTTGAAGGATCAAGTAAGGGGAGTGTCCCCACCTCTCCAGCATTACGTTCAAGTGGTGTTTGCTTCCAATTTAAAAGGAGGCAAGACTAGCATATTTAGTTTTACCAAGGATATCCCTCATATCTATTTCATTTTGATTGGCTCTTAAAAAATCCAGCACATGGCACTACTTTCTTTAACATAACTTTTTCTGAGAGGGCAATATTCAAAAAGACAAACAATTTCATTTGATATGGGTTGAGAAAGGGCAATGCCTATGGACGGATGGGCCAAACATGTTTTCAGATATTATTATCAGATGCATCAATTAGAAGATATGTAGCACAAGTTTACTTTTTAAAGAGATTTGATTTCGCATTAATATTTTCCTCCTAATCCAGATGTGTGTTGTTTAACAATTATGAAAAAAGAGGTTTTATCTGAGGGATTACCCACACCAAAAGCTTTGTCAATTTACAAGCAGGCTTTGGAGTACAAATTCTTTGGTTACAATTCTCCTTCTATCAGTACAAACATCCCCAGAAGTAAGCTTTCCGGGCATACCACAATTGATATGAAACCTTGGTTGAAGGATGAAGCTTAATTGAACTAACTATTGAATGAATTCATATAAAAACTGTCATAGATTTTAAATTGCCTTAGCACTTTCTGCCGAGGAGCTAAGTAGTTTGGCATAAATTACTGAGTGACAGAGAGCTAAAAATTTGCAATTGTGTTTTATTGTTCTTTTGTTGAAGCTTTGAGTTTGAATGCTATTTTAGGAATTATTTATGTTGTTTTCTACTATTCCCATTTTTGTTGTTTCCTTTTGATTTGTTGAATTTCAAATGTTATTTCTCATATCATTTAAGTTGTTTCCTGTTGTTCCCATTTCTAGTTAGTCCTATCAAGATACACCCATGGTTCCACATTCCCACAGTTTCCTAATATATCCTATATAGGATATACTTATAATATTGCTATTTCCTACTTCCTGTCATTCTTCATGTAGTACAGCTGATAAGAATTGTCTAGTTTAGCTTTTTCCCTAAGTTACCGGTTCAGGTTCGGGGATGGGTTCGGGTACGAGAACCCAGTACGTGGGTACGTGAAAATTTTTTTTAGGGGTTTGGGTACGTGTATATATATATATATATGTATTATATATACAAAAAAATAAGAGAAATATATAGAATTGTAAAACTAAATCATTTCATAGTATAATACTTGATCATTGATCAATGCCAAATGCCAAAGATAAATATTAAATGTCAATTGATAGTTGAAAAATATTCAAATACGCCATATCAATGATATCAATTATGGAAATCATCACAATTACAGTATTACTAAATTACAAAATGTAGTTCATGAAAGTTGAAACATGATTCAATTTCAATGTTCATCAATCATCAAAAGGATTATCAAAAAAGTCATCGTGATTTGGATTTTCAGTGGCTTCAACTTCAAGATCATCATCATTTGAACCCAAAGCGGTTCCGCTTCCACTTCCAGCACCATGCATGTCATGATCATCATTATCATCCACATCATCCATAGTGGCTCTAGCAAGATCCTGAATGGTTGCATCCAAGTCAGCAGACTCGGGTGCTACATCCCAAAGCTTTGTTGCCCCCTGCTTGTATTGAGGTTCCTTACGTGACAGAAGATGCAAATTGGAATGAATATACACCAAGTCTTCAGCTCTTTTTGCAGCCAACCGGTTACGCTTCACTGAGTGGATAAAGGAGTATGTACTCCAATTCCATTCAGCAGCAAAAGAGCTTGCAACCTAGAGAGAAAACCAACAAAATTAAAAATAAAAAATGCAAGATAAATTCAAGAATGTTAAGTGTTAAATTCTACAATACAAGTGGCAAAAAAAAAAAACTTACTTGTGAGAGGATCTTGATTGCAAGAGGTTGGAGGTACATATAAACTTGACCATGGAGGTACCACCATGTAATAGCATCCATTTTGTATTGGTCTTTGGCAACAGAAGGGCTAAGATTTTTTCCTATGATAAACATTCCAAATTCTTTCATAACACTTGTCTCCATTTCTGGATCACTGAAGAGTCTCTTAAATGCACTCTTATACCCTCTAGCAACTTCAAGATCTCTATATGGCGGTATTCTCCCTGGGATAGAAAGTACTTCTCTAGTATAGTACCTTGGAGATAGGGCATATGCAAGGAGGTGCAATGGTGTTGTCATCTTGTTCCAACGATGAAGAACGATTGCTTCCACCCTTTTGTAAAGGGTGTCTTCAGGATCATTCTCTCTCTTTTGTATTTCAATTTTTATTTTCTCCAACATTGTGTCCATGCTATCATAGACATCCCCCAAGCATGGTTCATCTGTATCAGCAAACCGAAGCATAGACATGATAGGTTCGGTCATCTCCAATACATAATTCACACGATCCCACCAATTGTCATCCAAGATCAATGCCTTGACCTTTTGGGCCCTCTCTGAATTTGATTGCTTCCATATACCCCATTGGTTGCTAATAACCATTTGACTCAATGCCTCTTTCACCTTCACAAGTCGTCTCAAAACAATTGTGTGAGATGCAAATCGGGTCTCAGCAACCTAAGAACATGTAAATAACTAAATTAGTCTAAATAAGTTAAAAAAAAAAATTATTAAATTATGTAAAACATGACATAAATGAAACTAAATAAATAATATATTAAATTTACCTTCAACAATTCCAATCTTAAAAAAATTCTAAAAATTGCTTGTGACATATGGTGGTTTGTCACAAACATCTGGATCTCCTCGGCCTCCTGGTATATTTCTTTCACCCACTCTATTTGGTTTCCAATTGCTTGCATCACCAAATTGAGGGAGTGTACGGTGCAAGGTGTCCAAAAGATGTGCTCATATCTAGCCTCTACCAAAGCACCTGCAGCCCTGCAAACTTTTGCATTGTCCGTAATTACTTGGACAACATTTTCATCACCCACCATCTCTATGGAGTCAATGAGAATCCTAGAAATGAACTCTGCATCTTTCACTTCCCCTTCACAGTCAACTGCCTTCAAAAACATTGCCCCCTTGGGGGACACTGCAATAACATTGATCAATGGACGGTTTTTGCAATCTTTCCATCCATCGGAAACAATAGATACACCTATTTCAATCCAAGAATCTCTAATTGGTTTTAGTTGGGCCTCTAAAGATTTTTTCTCTCTTTGCAATAAGGTGTTACGCACCTTTTCAAACCCAAGACTTGTGAAACCAGGAGGTGCACTATTTATTGCTGACACCATGTCCCGCCAATATGGTGATCTCACCAAGTTGAATGGAAGACCATTGGCATAGAGGCAACGTGCAATTTTTTCTTCAGCAATATCTCTTGCCTCCATTTTAAATGCCCTCTCCAATGGACCTCTCTTGCGGGTGGTGATTTGTTGTTCATCTTCATCTTCCTCTTCCGTAGAGGGCATAGGCAAGAAGGGATGTCTGGAGGCCCTAACTGCTTGAGAGGGTAATGTTGGTGTTTTTTTCTTTCCGGAAGAATAGTACTTTCTTTTCCTTTTGCAATTGATTTGTCGGCATCTTCTTGTTCTTTTATAAATTCTGCTATTTGTACAGAAGACAACCCCTTCTTATTTGGGCCCACACACATATTAATCCCTTTGCCACTAGGGCCATAAAATGAAGTTTCACTCGGTAATAGGAGCTATTATATTGTGCATTGCATAAATTACACTTCCAAACAAAACCCCCACCTCCAAGAATTTGTGAAATTCTTGTGGTATGTGCCCATAAAGGAGATCCTTTCTCAATTTTGAACTTTTGACTTCCCTCCCCACCCACTGAACTTTGACTACTGGCCATTGTTGCAATCTATAAAAAAAATGAAAAAAAAAAAAATAAATTTGAAAAAATTCTTCACAAACTTGAAAAAATCCATCAAAAACTAAGAAACTTGAAAAAATAGTTCAAAAGATCAAAGAATAGAGTTTAAATGCATACCTTAAACACTTAAATCTCCTTTGTAGAAGCTATTTGGCACTCCACAATCGATCTCCTTCGAATACAATCACCTCCCTTCAAAATGCCAAGATGTAGAAAAAATATGGTGAGAGCAAAATGAGAAGTAGAAATGAAATGTTTTAGTGTTAAAAGGCCTCATATTGGGCCGGATTAGGGTTAGGAAACAAAATAATATTATAAAAATTGCTTTTTGTTTATGTTTGGGCGAACTTTATTAAAACTGGGCCGTGGGTTCTTGGAGGTACGCCCGGGTACGTGCCTGGTACCTTCGGGTCCATGTACCAAACACCTGGGTGCGCCCTGGGTACGCACAGGGCCTGTGGGTTCTCCCGGGTTCGCACCCACAGGCCTGGGCACGCACCCTGTGCGTACCCAGGACGTACCCGCAGACGAACCCGTACCGGGTTCGAACCCAAACCAGGTTCGAATCTGGTAACTTAGCTTTTTCCCCTAAAAGTTAATATAATATCAAATCAGAAAGTAAATTATATATCCTCTACCTTCTTTCTAGCATCATCTATACTTAGATTTCAACAGTACTAATATCAAGCCCCAGGCAATTCAGTTCGGATGTTGCAATACCAAAAATTAAAGATAAGCATTGAGCTAGTGACTCGTAATCAGCGGAGAGAACTCAGGAATCTTCCATTCCCTTGGGGCTCCAAATTTTTTCTCTCTTAGTTTGAAACTTTTAGGCAGCTGAAAGACGTTCACCATCACCGTATGTGGCAGAATCTACTTTTGTAATCACTGCTGAATCTCTTGAGAAGCGTAAACCACCTTAAAGCAGCCTGATTGGATCATACTGAAAGGATGATATAGTGTAAGACATTTTCATTATACAATATAAATGTAAAATAACATGAATAAGTCATAACTGAAGTCTAATATGATTGGGATCGATTGTCACAGGCATTGGATCCTCTCCTCATCCTCATTTTAATTCCACTGTTCAGCCAAATCATTTACCCATTCTTAGAAAAACATGGAGTTGGTCTAAAGCCAATGAAAAGAATGGTTTTGGGTAATGTTTTTATGTTCCCTCGCATTTGTTGCATCAGGATTACTTCAGTCAGTAATTGAAAAAACAGCAACATTTGGGTCTACTGGATATTATTCTAAGTTTCTAACCCCATTACAGATGCAAAGCTTGAAAATAGAATTCGCTATGGATTGCTTAATGCAACACATGCAAATGGAAACACAAAGTAGATGCCAATACTTTGGCAAGTACCCCAGTACATATTACTCACAACATCAGAAGTATTATTTAGTATCACTGGACTGGAATTTGCTTATTCACAGGCTCCTGTTTCCATGAAATCGATTGTTCAGGCAGTGTGGCTTTTGACATCAGCTGCTGGTTTGTGTTCTGTCTTACTTACTGTCATAAGCAGATTGATGCTATTTCCGAGTTTATACACATCATTGAATTCAATATCTATTTAGTACTAACCCTATGAATATTGACAGGTGATATCATAGCCATTTTACTTGTTGGTGTCATTGGTGACAAGCTATCCACAGCAAACAGGTGAAATATGGATTTATTAAATGAAACAGAAGATAAATCAGTCACTTCTCCTCTAAAACCATGAATTTCTAACTAAATTTTCCCATTTCACCCTCTAAAAACTATGAATTTCTAACCAGCTCACTGGTAATTCTTAATTTTCAGCTATAAATTGGGGTGACAAAAGACAAGAAAGAACTTGGGTATAATAAGAAGATAAGCTATCTAAAAATTAGAGCATCATAAAAGGACAGATGCCATTAACTGCAAAGCTTACAACTGGCACCTTGACTGAACTTACGAGACATTGGAAGCGCATGCATAAAATTATTATAAATGCACAGTTTTTTTGGCCACGTAAAAGGCTAGTATTAAACATGGTGACAGAAGTGATTACAATGTGGTAGCGAGGAAAAACATCTAATAGAGTAAAAAATAAAAAATAGATCCTGAGAAAACTTAAAATCATTCTCACACATTGTTGCATGGTGATTATGGCAGTGACGGGTCATTGTCAGGGAGAATTTCAGGCAGTTGTATCAAAACAATTGACTTCATATCATAAAGATACTATCCCATAAATTGCACAAAAAATCTTGTTCAGATCAGCATACAGTAAAATGGATTCACCAAACAACAAGAGACAATCGGGGCTGAATCTCTCACCTGGAATAGAAACTCTTTGTATTTACAAATAGGCAGTACAGGCAGGTATTCTTCTTCAGGGGTGTGTCCTAGTACCCTCACCCCTTCCTCATAAAATAACAGCTAAGCAAGATGTGTCGCCCTCCTATACGTATGATTATTCGATGGTGCTGACTGCTGAGTAATGAGCTCTTTGGGACAGATGTTGTTGGTAATCAGAGTTTAGAATGGCCGGTGGGTATACGGGAGAGCCGACATTCTGCTATGTTTTGGTGGTTTGCAGAGCTATTTAGCCCGTGGGTATATGTTTAGGACAAGAAACCCTCTATTTAAGTGACTCAGAGAGCTTGCAGAAGATTTTACCTCTCATTAACGAAACAGAGATCCTCAAGCCTTGATCTGTGTCTATGATTATACTCGCATCGTGGAATCCAATCTTTCATTATGCAGGTTAATGCACTTTCACCACTTTCACTAAAACCATCACAAGTGACTTACCTCAAAAATATGCAGAAATTGTGTCGTGATGTTAACGATGCATATAAGAATAAATGGGCAAACTTTGCAGGAAGAAGTTTACGGAAGCCTACAAACAAAATTTCTTTAAAATGAAATGAAGCAAAACCAGTCTCCCTACAGCGGCTGCTTTAAAATGAAATGAAGCAAAATCAGTCTCCCTACAGCGGTTGCTTCACTATATTTATGACATGATTTTTGCAGCCTTCTAAACAAAAATATCTGTTGCAAGTTAAAATCTGCTGCAAGGAAATCCAATATGATTTCCATAGATCCGATTTGATCTGACAGCGACGATAGGTATGAACGGTTTGCAAGGAGGTGGTTATCATTCAATGCATTCTATTTGCCAGAGTTTCTTTTCAGGTGTGAGGCGATTCCGGCGTGAGACAACAATCCACAAATGGTTTAACGACAACCTGTTTCCGGCATGAGGCAGGTTTCGGTTGAAAGTTCTCACACTATATATAGCCTATCGGCTAAACATAACTTGAGAGACCATGCATCTGTGGTAGACTTGCAAAGCCCTGAGCTGCACCAGCAGTAGCAAGTTTTTTTGCCTTGACTCAGTCAACTCACAAGTTTTTACAGAAACATGTAGAGCCTTCTACATTTGTGTTTTCTATTGTAGAACTTGTCTAAATCAATCGATCTCAGAACTGCCCTGTTTCAGAAAGTCATAACATTATAAAAAATCTTAAACACTAGAACTTAAAACACCCGTCTTCATTTATATCATTCATTTGTTTAGCAGCAGCTTCTTTAAACCCTAAACAGTTTGTTTAATTTATGAGTGATCTCAAATCCATTGACTCATTAGCAGTTTCTCCAGTTGTGTGACAAAGCAATCAGTCCATTGAAATTTAAAAGTTTGCAGCGTGTTCCAAAATTTTGAGGAGGATTTGCAGTTTTGATTCAGGTCATTGATGTTATTCTGAGTTGGAAACAATAAAAATCCATTTTATCGAGCCAGAGCCTGAACTGGACCTGGTCAGTATCAATCCCAAAACTCTGCTTCAAACCATTTATTAACTAACTTCCAACTAAATGTTTTCTGATGTTGTCAATTGCTGATGAACTTTCACTGTAAATTGAAAAACCTACCGTTCTGGTTAATTGATTCCATGTATTCCTAAGGACTTATATGGCATCTTAACACAAACTGACTCCGGTGTTCTAAATAGTACTACATCAAAAATATAACTAAAACTTCTGCAAGCATTTGGGGGATGGAAAACTTGTTAGCTGAACATTATGTATAGTTAGTTATTCACTCCTTGCTCTAGCATAATTCCCAATTGGAACATAATGATGCAATTTTCAAGGTGACTTTCAGAAGTAACAAAAATTCTATCAACTGAATATTCACCAATTACATCACGCTTATGGCTACAGTTATAGCAATTAACTCACTTCAAAAAAATTACTAACTACATAGCCTACCTTGCTTGAAGAGCAACTAGACAAAGAACGCAGGGCAGAGGGTATATCGACATAGCTCCTGTTGCTGAATATGGTTCCTCCAGGAATGTAAAATGCTCTCAGCCAACACCCCGATGGGGAAGGTTTGCCCATCTTCTGCCATAGACTCAATCAAAAAGTTTGTTGTCATTTTTGAGTTCTGACTCTCACTTTCTCTATCCAAATTCATGTTTTTGTCGAGCCCTTTGTGCGATTCGCGACATTAGAGATGGCGTTTTCATATACTTTCAACAATGTTTTAGATTCAGGATGCCCTTTTATAATCTTGCTGACAAACCTTGTCTCTGGCATCCTCAATACTGTCAAAAGAGGGAGGTCGAAGTCATTGATGGATTTGATTTTCTGCCAAACCAGACACCTGGGCCTCATAATATTTTCAAAACTGATTAGCAACAAGTTAGCGTGATTCACTACATAATTAGCAGGGAGGTCCATGTTATTAACTAGAAATTTCATCTTTTCACTAACATTTTCCTTGGACAAATGAAAGACTATAGGGGCAGCTCCAAGAAGTTGCCAGGTTTCTTCAGTCGAGAGCCCGCAGAGTTTGAGATTCTCTATCTTGGCCTCTAACGTTTCCATGCGACTATTAGCCACTGCAGCTACAATATATTTGAACATTTTGCTTTCTTTGTCAGCGCCAATCTTGTGAATGAGATCCACTTGTGCAGGCATTAGAGACGTACGTGAGAGAATGGCCGGAGCTACCTGTAAAAAGCTTACGAGCTTCGGTCCACAAAAACCCCATCCTTCCCAGAAAGCAAGCGAGGGCTTCAGGATCTTCTCCAAGCTAAAACTAAGAAGTCGTGGTGCTCTTAACAGGGCTTTAACGAGCACATCCTGGGACTGAAATACGTTCTTCAGAAACTCCATCTTGGGAAGAAGCTCGTTCTTGAAGCTGCGGCACAAACTGCTAGGATTTCTCGTTAAAAGTTTGGCCAAATTTTGATCCACAAAACCGAAATCTTCCAGCAGTTTGATCTTAGTTTCCACTAATCTTTCTGCCAATCCGAGAAGATGGGGTTGAGTCCTAATTATATAGGCAATTTGAACTTCAGTGAAGCCGCGCTTTTTAAACAAATGAATAAATTGCTCTATGTTGTGGAGGGTTCGAAGCTTCTGCAAATGGGGGACCAACTTGAAGATCCGAATGATGTCGGCCTCAGACATGTTAAGTTTGGAGGAGGCAAAGAGTGAAAAGAGGGTCTGTGAATGAGCTTCCGTTGAGAAAACACTGTGAAAATGGAATGGGTGAATAAGAGACAGTTTGCAGCATACATTGGAGATCATGGGAGCTGCTGCAACAACAAATAGTTTGCGATATAACACGGTGTTCATCATGGAAGCTGGGGCAACAACAAAGGAAGAGGTTAGGGTTTCCACCAAAAAGAATTGTACGCTAAAATTACTGAAGGTTGTGTTTTGAGGTGGCATATATGCCAAATTTGTATATGTACATACACAATTACTCTACAATTTTTTATATATAAAAATTGATATTTGATATAGGTATTGTATGTTTTCTTACTTTGAAATTTAAATTTTGAATGTATAATCACTTTATCATGTATATTATTGTTAATTTTAGTTGTCTTGGGCAATTTCACCAAATTTTATCCCCTTAAGCCATCATTTTCTTAGGACCTTAATTCATAGATCCCTTTTAAGGCATCCTATTATGACCCCTTAAGCCATCCTATGAGGACCCCTTAAGCCACCATTTCTCCTAGGACCCCTTAATTCATATATATCCTGATTTTAATTGTATTAATTGTGATTGAACATGAGACATATTTTGAATTCTTTGATCCCCTTAAGCAAATTTTGAGAGCTTATTTGATCTCCTTAAGATATTTCTCCTAGGACTCTTTAAGCCATCCTATGAGGACCCCTTAAGCAATCATTTTTCATAGAACCCATTAATTCATATATATCCTAATTAATTATATCAATTGTGGTTGAACATGCAACATACTTTGAATTCTTTGATCCCCTTAAGAAAATTTTGAGAACTTCTTTGATCCCCTTAAGACATCCTATTAGGATAAATTATATTAACATTGACACTATTTTGGTATAGTATGTGATTGTTATGATGAGCCATCCTAAATTCTAATACTTAATTATATCAATTGTGATTGAACATGAAACATATTTTGAATTCTTTGATCCCCTTAAGCAAATTTTGAGAACTTCTTTGATCCCCCTAAAACAACCTATGAGGACCCCTTAGGACATCCTATTAGTCCACATAAATTATATTAACATTAACACTATTTTGGAATAGTTATGATGAGTCATTTTAAATTTTAATACTATTGAATGTCTTGACTATGAATCAAATGTAAAGTAAAAATATTTAAATGTCTTATTAATCTCAACTTTAATTTTACATTTGTATATAATTTCACATTAATGTCCTATTAATGTCGTGACTATGAATCAAATGTAAAGTACAAATATTTGAATGTCCTATTAATTTCATATTAATCACATTTGTATAATTTCACATTAATGTCTTAGATAACATACTTGTGTTAAATTATTTTTAACCACTAAATTATAATGTATGAAAGTATTGAAATTTAATAATAAGATGTTGTCTAATGAGGATAACTAATTTGTTCAAGTTAAAATGCATAAATGTACATGTGTAAACTACTATTTAACAATAATAGTCCATAAAATACTAAGATAAATAAAGTCCATGAAATAATATATAAATTCCATGAAAATACTGAAACATATATATTGATCTAGTCCATGAAGTTATATTGAAATACTAAAACATGCATACATATACAGACTATGAAATAATGAAACATGTGTAGATCCAGTCTGTGAAATACTGAAACATGCAAAAAAGTACATGTAATGTGTACTGAAACATATAGAGTCCATGGAATGTACTAAAACACACACACACACACACATTTGTAGACACCTAAAACTATCATGACGATATAAGATACTTGATTTTACTTACTAACACCATTTCTAGTCTATTTCACATAATTCATCTATTTAATTAATTAATGTCAATTATATGATTAAATTCACTTTTTCTTCTATTAATTAAATAAATCAATTTTATCTAACTAATTCACTATTCTCCATACTAATTTCATTCTCATTTGATTAAATAATGAAAATTATTTAATTAATTGTCATAATCACATTTTGATTAAATAACTCGTGATTATTTAATTAAAGCCTCTACTTTCATCTGTGCTTGCACAATTAAATGATCTTAATTAATTGTTTAATTACCTAATTTCTTTCAAATCCTCCAACATCCTCAACTTGCACAATGAATATTCTCTTGAAATATTCCCTTTTCAAATTCAAATATTTCCCTCCATATAAAAATATCTCTAATATCTCTCCAACGTAATTCCTAAAAATTAGGAAATGAGTTGAGTCTCTCATAGATTTGAGACCATTGATCTGATCTTTGATCCATGCCTCATGGATTATCAACTGGTTGATATGTCCTTGATCCATGTTCGCTTTATCTCATTTAATTTCATCCATTGATTAGCATTTTTTATCGTCACCATTGATCATGATTTCCAAAATCTATAAATAGCAGGCCTTTTCCATGAAAAAGGATTCACAAGCTTTGAGAAAACTTACTCTCTTGAACTGATTCTCCAATTTGATCATTTTGGGAGCATTTTGTGAGTCATTTCTTTATCAATTTAATTTGCAACATCTTAGATAATGCATAAATTGAGCCATCCGCATCATATCCACTCATTATGTATCAATCCATAATGGGATTGAGAGGTTTGCATAATATATTAGATTCAATTTGCTTTAATTCTAGTTTTATTACATTGATTTGAATCTTTCTATTGTGTTAATTGAATTTCATTGGAATTATGTAGTTAATTGATAATTTATATAGCTTTGATAGTTCAATTGATAGTATTTGATCAAATTTTATACATTCACATAATGGCACATTCGATGGGACCCCACATCCCTAGCTAACAATTTTGTTTGAGTTTTCTCAAACTTTACAGGAACAAGGAGCAGAGTGACGCATTTGTAGTTTACAAAGTGGTATATTTGCAAATTGTGATGCATATGCAAGTTAAAGGTTGGCATAGTTGCAAATTGTGATGCAATTGCTAATTTTATCTTTATGTTCATAGGTTTTGTAAATCAACATAGTTGTAAATTTGAGTGCAGTTGCATTTTACCATAATGATGCATCCGCAAATACTGACACAATTGCAAGGTGGTAGAGTGACACATTTTTTTGGAAGTTTGACGCATTTGCACTGATAGAGTGATGTATTTACAGGTGAAACATAGAGTTAGATATTAGGGTTTTCATTCGAATTTCAAGTTGATTTTACATCTAACCCTAACCTATTTTCTATTTTTTGTTTATCTTTAAGACTAACATTTGTAGGAACTAGGTAATGTATCAAGCATGGAGCAAAGTATTCATTAAATTCCAAATCATTTATTAGCACTTATGTGAAGGATAACCTTAGAGATTCTTATTTTCATGCATTAGATTAAAATCTCACATTTACATTGGTGTTTAAGAATTGAACAACACAACTTTCATTTGTCAATTTGGTGCCTAAAATTGAACCACAAAACCTCATTTTTTTTTTGGGTTTTAAAAAGAATAATATAACTTACTCACTTTAATTGGTTCTTTAACAATTTGTTCACATTTATCTTTGGTGCATCTAAAAAGAACAAGAGTGTGTACTTTGAATTTCATGTTTGGTAGATTGTAGATGTGTATCCTCTCCCCTCACACCTTGTGTGATCTTGGGTGAAGAGAAACATCTTCAATTTTCATTTCTTTAATCTTTGGTTGAAGGAGTTACTATTGTATCCTCTCCCCTTGCACTACGTGTGATCTTGGATGATAAGAAAGTAGTCAACATGAATCCTTCCTTTATTTGTTAGGAGGCCTACCTTGGGGTTTCATCACCTAAGGGTTCAACCTCAAGCAATGTTTTTAGACATGCTATAGAAATTGGGCGAGAGCCAAATTTGTAGTTCGATCTACTCATGACTTGGTAGGCATTCTTTTCATGTTGGCTTAGGTGATTCTAGACATGGGGAGATGGTATTTCCATACCACACTTATGTAGGCAGTAGTATTCACTAATGTTCTATCCAGTAAACACCTTTATGTTGTAGTAAGCCTAAGAGCATCGAATGTATTTTTAAGGAGATGCAATGGAATAGTATCATTCCATGAAGCTACTTGATATGTACTAAACATAGTTGAGGTGACAAACACCTTGTAAGGAACTTTTCCTTTCAAGGTAAGAGGTGTATCATGTACATGTGCATACTCTAGTCATCCACTCTATAGGTGGTATTTTATCAGTAGGTCTAAATTAAGAAGATATTCCTACTTGAATAACTAGGTTATGCTTGTATTTTTCTATCGATATTTTCTAGTGAGCTTTGTGATAAAAATCTTGTGAAATATCTCCTATTGCCATTTGAGTCAGTTGAATACATTGTTTGAAAAAACATCAAAACACTCAAACAAACATTTAACATGGTTATGACAAGATTTCAAACCCTTTGAACACTTTTTATTCACTTGAAGGACATTATACTACTGTATGCATTTAAGTATATTTGTTTTTATCAAATAAATATATTAGTATGCTTCCTAGTATCATTGTTTATATATGTGTGCATGGTGTCAAAGTAAACTTAGGTAAAGTTATAATTTAACATTTTTGGTTTTCACAATATTGAGATTTTGTGGAAAACAGTTTACTTTGTTGTATAAATCTTAGTGCTAGACAACTCATAATCAAGATCTTTATGTGGTAAAAATAATTCATGCTTGAATCAAATTTTAAAAATTGAACCTCAAAGCAACATTCAAAACCACTTGCATTATTTGATTCCAATAAACAAAGAAGGAAACTCATACTCAAGATTTTTTTATCAAAACAATTTTTGGGTTATCAGTAGACCAAAAGGGTTATCAGTGGACCAAAACATTATTCTCCATAAAACATTAAAACATTATACAAGGTTCTTTATCAAAATCACTTGTAAATTGTCAAACATAATCTTAGGTTGTCATTTGGAAAAAATATCATGTCCATTCAACATCAAACATCAACCATCAAATCAAACATTATAACATTCCATATCAAATCAAACAACTTAAACATTTGGACATAAATCACTTAGGTTTGAAACCTTTATCATATCCACTAATTTAGCCTCATACTTGAAAATGCTTTTTTCAAGGTATTTACGTTGAATTAGCAACATCATTATGGATAAAATAACTTTGGAGTCATAAGTCTAATCTCAAAGTAGTGAGTTCATAAAAAACCAAACGCCAAAATCATCATCCAATTAAACAATCAAATCATAAGTGTAGTTCAAATCAAAAGTTTCATATCATCCATATCAATCATCACCATCATTGATCCAAATCAGCCCAAAACACTATTACTGACAAAAAATGGAGGTAGCAAACACATTTCAAAATTATTTATCTCAAATATAAACCTTGTTTGGTTACAACTAGGTCACAACACAAACAAATCATGGAAGAAAACCCTAGTTACAATAATATGAAAACTACTAGAAATCCATCTACTACAAATTCAATCATAATAAATCCAAGTGGTTCAAATACTCCTACCAATATGGGTCTTAGTGATCAACCTTTTGAGATGCCACAAATAGTTGCACAAGACGAATAACTTCCTCCATCAAAGAAAATCAAAACATCAACATGAGCATCTCAAGATGTGAAAAACAATCAAACGTCACTACAACAATCACATGAAGTAGGGTTTCACATAGAAGATCTCACAAACAATCATGAATTTACCATTAAAGAGTTGGAAGAAATAAAACAAGATCCACAAATTTATCACCTTGTAAACACCATGTTGAATCTAAATCCAACTCAATACATGCTTACACTACCACAAGGGGGAACAAAACCTCCCCCAACCTTTGATATAAACGCGCTAAGGGAACAACCAATTTTAAATGTTACATCGATGATTCAACCCTTAACAAAATCAATTTCAAAAACCTCTTCAAGTTTACCAATTTAATCAATGGTTAACATGGTAGGATCATCCTTCACAAATAAACAAGGAAATGACTCTTTAGTGCAAATACCTACCCCATCTTCACAAGTGGTAGGTCAATCTGTGAACACTTCTCAAGGGATAGATCCAAGAAGTTTATGATACTCCTCATGATTTATTATCTCAAATTCAAATGCTCACACAACAAATCTAAGACATTCAAATGGGAAAGGCTAAAAATTCATACACAATTCAAGATTTATGCCCCTATCCATTTGATCAAAGCATAACAATGATAACATTCCCTCCAAGTTTTGAGATCCCTAAGTTTGATAAATATAAAGGACCTGGTAATCCAAAGGAACACATGGGATAATTTTATGTGGCTTGCATGGAGGTATTCTACAATCATTCATACTTGGTGCATATATTCCCAAGAAGTCTGGGAGGTCAAGCCATGGATTGGTTTCACACTTACCCCCAGGAATCAAAATATTCCAAGAGATAATAGATCAATTTTTAGCACACGTTTCCTACAATGTTGATGCATATGTAACCTTGGAGGAACTCTATACCCTTAAACAAAATAGGGTGAAATATTTGCATCGTTCTTACAATGATGGAGACATAGAGCAAGCAAAAGTAAATTGCCTATTCTTGAGAGACAATAAGTTAAAATCGATGCAGGAAACATTTGTGGAAACTAATTTATCCTTCCAACTAATAATGCAATGTGTGACAACATATTAGTAAATCATATAAAAAATTCTCAACGTTGAATGAGCCCTAATTGCGAGGGGACCTACACAAACTCAAAACCAACCATCTAGTTTTAGTAATAAACCCTGATTTCAGGCCAAAAATAAGACAGTTACTAATGACAGTGTGGTAGATGCAAAGGTTGTTATTAAGACACCTTCAAACACACAAAACACACAATAAAACAATCAACAAAATATAAACTCTACCAACACTACACAAGGACCACCACCAAGATAAAACAATTATCTACTACCAAGACAAAAATGCTCCTCAGTGATAATTCACTCCCCTAGGGAAGCCTATTGAAATGGTGTTGAAGAAGTTGATTCAATAAAATCTCATCATGCTCCCAAATTTCATAAACTAACACGAACCTCAAGTCAAACCTCAGTGGTACAGAGATGAAGATCATTGTGAATTCCACCAATATAAAGGTCTCAAAACATAACATTGTTTTAGACTCAAACATCTCATCCAAGACCTTATTGAATAGGGAGGAATCAAAGTTGATAAAAAATTAGGGAATCGAGATTTAGGGATCTATAAATCTCCTAGAATCTGAAAAAACAAAAAGCTCAAACAATGTAAACCATACCTATGATAACACGGTAGGACACATTTTTGTTACTCATCCATCACAACATGAGGAATCAAGAATGCATCAAAATACTTTCTTAAACACAAAGTCAAGATCAATAAATAGTGAGTAGCAATGTTTCATATCAGGGTGCTACCACAATAGTGTGTCTCACTTTTGGGATGTGTTGATTTTTGCTTGAAATCATTGTTTTTATAAATACTAATGATTTAAGTCTTGAGAGAATCCATATAAAGGGTTTTAATTGAAGAGGGATAGATAAGACCCCCTTAGATCAAACCCCCTTGGATAGAACCCCTCTAGTATTAAATCATACCCACAATGGAGTCTCCTTCACACTTATCAAAATGTTGGCAAAAACTACTTTTTCTTTACCTTTTGAGGGATTAAATAATTTCATTTAAATTTTATATTTTGCAAGATTGTAGCCCTCAAAACGAGCTTTCCAACAAGTATAGATTTGATATATTTTCGTTTTATCATGTATTTAATTTTCAATTTTTAGTAAATATAGGTTTTTCTCTGAACATCAAGTTCTTTGTTGTGTAGAGGTGAAAAAATAGTAAACCATTGTAAAAAAATTCAAAAAATACCCTTTCCCTAGGTATTGATGTCCTTATTTCAATCCCCACCCCAAAAAAAAAAAACTAGGGATTTTGATATGTACACAAAAAGCTAGGTTGTACGACACACACGTATGTCCAAATTATAGTTACAGTGACTTCAAAAATTAATTTTAAAAAAAATACAACAAAAAAATCCTTTCCCTAGATATTGATGTTGAGAATCTATATTTCAAAAACTAGAATTTAATCCTTCATAGAAAAAATTTATGTTTTACGACACAAACATTACTTTTGGAAAATGTTGTTTTTTGTTTAAAACTAGTTATTAAAGGAGATGTTGAAAGATTCATGATTTATTAAAAAAAAAATGAAAAAAATAATATTTAGATTCTACACACAAATTGCCACAATTGCCACAAATCACTAGTTCACATCATCTTCAAATTCTTAACGGTTTAGCTGCTATAGGTCTCAAAAGATGAAGAATCAGTTAAAAATATTGATGTAAATGCCCATCTTGGGAAAAAAGTGAGACAGGGTATTGTGATTTCACCCATCAAAATGGCATCAAATATGTGTCAAGATTATAAAATTTAGACCAATCCATCTCTATCTCATATCCCTCAATGCACTACGTCCTCCACTTCACCATTCATGATATCTACTTCTCACATTAACTATGTGTTATCAACAACTATTTATCATAAGGATTCTAAAGACACACTATTATGATGTGTGCACCTAGATGAGGTTAATTCTAGTATCAACAAGGTTTACAAGGACTCTCGTGGGTTACATTCAAGCATCCACATCTTAGCAAAGCATCTTCTTCAAGTAGGATATCATTGGCACATTATGATAGCTACATCTACATCAGCACCACAAGGTGGTTCAAAATGAGCACAAATATTCAAAAACCAAAAAAATAAAGAAAATAATATAGAAAAAATCATCGTCCAATGAAAACCACTACAATGGCGCTTTGGGCAAGTACTATGATGAAAACCTGGAAAATAGGTGTCATGAGTAGAATTGAGAATTTATATGTACCATTTCAAATGGAAGCATCTCATCCCCTTCATGATAAATCCAACATTCCCTCCATCCATCCAATCTGTCTTTATCCAGATCTTCCAAAATCTCTTGATCTTGACAAATGTTTGATGTACACTTCAACTTTACTCATGGAAAAACTCTTGGCATGGTCTTTACCAATGATCTTGTTTTATCTCATGCAATCCCATTGCCTATTTTAGCATTGTTCCACTAGTCTTATTGCACGATAAAAATTGGTTGAAAATCTTTGCATGCACATCCAATCATTATCTTGATTTTCTCATAGCATATGAAACATTTCTAGACATCGGGGGCAATTACTTGAATTTTCTTTCAAATAACTCTTGATCCATGTATTATATTTCACAACGTGACATCAACATCATGATCTAGGTATCGTTAACCATCAAAAAACCAAAAAAACATCAGATAACATCAAAATCCAACAACATCAAAATGCCCAAACATTCATAAAATTTCAAAAAATCCCACAAACATCCAAACATCTCAAAATCCAAAAAAAATCATAATTTCAAAATCTAAAAATATTCATAACATTTCAAAATCCAAACACATTTGTAAAATTTCGAACCCCCTAAATAGGTCTAAAACATAAAAGTCAAAAATACTAGTTGAACTATGTTGTCTATGTGCTTATGTAGGCAAGGTCATCATCGATGAGCCCTCGAGGCATTAGGTCAGTCCCTCTTAAGTCTTATTCTTGGTCTAACCTTGAGAAATTCAAAACACTTGAAAGCTTTGAAAATAAAAACATTTGGAAAACTTTTCAAAACTCAAAACAACCTCAAACTCAAAACATTCAAATAATCATAAACCATAAAAATCCTCAATAAAATTCAAAAACATCAAAAACCAATGAAATATTTTGAAAACAAAATCACCCATCCCATTTTCTTTCCCCCACGATAAAATTTCATCCATAATAAATTGATCATAGTCCTCATCTTTGATAACACAAATGGAAACAAGTACAACAATAAGTAAAATCAAACTTCAACACAAAATCAAAATTGAAACATAAACAACAAACTTTAAAAAATCAAACTCTTGATCATTATCAAACATGCCAATCAAAACTCATATCAACGACCTATCAAACAACCTATCAACCCATCATTATCCAATGAATGTCCTAGGATATATCATTCCTACAATGGGCCTCATTTCAGATATTGTCAATAGATAAATTAATCCTTAAAACACATCTCTTTGGTAATAGATGTGAATAGCATTAATTTTTTGTTCATTTTGATCTTTTCTTTTGATTTATCTTATTGGTCCATTTCGATGATCTCTCGATGATGTCTAGCAAAATGATTTAGAGAGAAAGGAATGGGGCATTGATCATTACTTTCATTTGTTATGCTTGTTGGATATTCTTGTAGTACAACCTTGGTGAATACTTATCTTGCATGTGTCGAGATGGCTCATTCTTTCACACAATCAAACAAGGTTTTCGTATGCCAAGTATGAACAAGGATACTCCAATTTGTTTGCAGAGTCAAAGTCCATCACATTAGATACAACACCACCCTAGTTATTCATACCTTGGTGCATAGTGTCTACTTGCTACATCAAATAAGGATCGCTATGATGAAAAAGCATTATCTAAGAGAAAAAGACAAAATCATTTATCATTATCTCATCCCATATCCAATAAAATCTTGGAATAATCATAGGTTTATTGGTATCTTGATCAACATCATCATCCTATTCTATTTGTTTCATTCTTCTACTTCTATCTTTACTAACATTTCTATTTAAGTATCAAATCTATGTGATATACATCAAAATATACATGAGGCTACCCATAGCTAATGAGTGTGTATACATCATTAAATATCTCTATAAGAAACATCTGAGCTTCCTAAGACATATCTTGCATCCTCTAATCAGCATAACTCCTCTCATAATCTTATCATGATCTCGATCAAAATATCATTATTTCTGCTTAATCTCTCGAGGGGGAAACATACCAACATTCCTTCTGCTGGGGCACAGTGGGGCATCAAGAAAAATCATGAAAATTTAAATTTTGATTTCAAGCAACATCAATTCTTTGAAATAATGCAATGAGTGCATTGCTTCAAAGAGGGGAAAAATATAGACACCTAAAACTATCCTAACGATATAACATACTTGATTTTGCTAACTAACACCATTTATAGTGTGTTTCGCATAATTCATTCATTTAATTAAATAATGTCAATTATACGGTTAAATTCTATAGACATGCAAAACTAACATCATGCATCATGCATTACACTCTGATTAACATTCATTTCTTCTATTAATCAATTAAAATATTTTATTGATTAAATCCCTAATGTTCATCAGACTTAATTAAATAAATCAAATTATTTAATTAAGTTCCTAAAGTTCTTCTTATTTGATTTAATAAATCAAATTGATTTAAAATCAAATATCAAATCCCTAAAAATCCCCTAAGTTAATTAATCTAAATTAATTAACTTCTAATCATGATTACCATTCTCTAGCTTTTGACTCAACTAGAGTCAAATCCAAACTCCTAACTAACCCACCCACTTGCACCAATAAATCAATTTATTTGATTTATTAAAAAGACTTATTTTCTCTCAATAACTCTCATCTTTGATGTTTTTGGACAAAGATAATTCCCCCCAAAAACCCTCAACAACATGTATTTATTAACATTTTTCAAATTTGAATGGGCACATTGGCCAAAACTTGCACAAGCTTTGGCCAATCCCATTATGACAAGTTTCTCTATCCTATTGGATGGGATTTAGTCCCACATTGCCTAATTTTGGCCTCTCTTCTATCAACTTCTCCTATAAATACAAGGCATTTTCTCTCATTTCTACATCTACATTTTGAATGCATCTACACTATAGGCAACTTGAGCTCATAAGCAACTCATTGTCTATTTCATTTTGGCTTAGAAAGGGATTGGGAAAGGGCTCTCTCACATCTTCATGGAGGGCACCAATCCACCATAGAATAGGTACAAGGTTGAAACATCAAGGTTGAAATTGACGAATATCCAAATTGAACGAAGGTTAAAGATTGAAGTTGAAGGTTGACATCAAACGAAAACAAAGACGAATGGAGTGGAGTTGGAAATTTTTTTTTTGAAATCAAGACTTGGAAAAAGCATTTTTTAATGCTTATTTTAAATCTTAGAGCTTCAATTCACTACCCTTTTTTTTTGTTTGAAACCAACTCACATTTCCTTTTGGGTTTAAAATTAACCACTTGATTTGATTTTTTCAAAGTTGGTTAAAAAGAACCTTAGACATTTACTAGATTTCAATTTGGACTTAAAATTGAACAAGGCAACCTTCACACTTGGATTTTGGTGCTTAAAACGAATTCATCACTACTTTTTGGACTTAAAATGAATAACTATTTGTCATATTTTGGAATCTTTTTCACAAAGTAATATCATCAAAAAGACGTATGTGCTTCTCTCGTGCCTCACGCCGATCTTGAGAATCAAAAGTTTTTTTTTATGATATTAAGTTGTCAAAAATATTGCCTCCACACTTCAATTTGGGCATTTTAAAATTGAACAAAACATGCGAGTGTGAGCACGATATATTGCGGAGGTTCTCCCCTTTGTTTTTCAACAAAGGTTGTGTGAACGACGGGATATG
Organism: Sequoiadendron giganteum; assembly: GCA_007115665.2. Classification (NCBI taxonomy): domain Eukaryota; kingdom Viridiplantae; phylum Streptophyta; class Pinopsida; order Cupressales; family Cupressaceae; genus Sequoiadendron; species Sequoiadendron giganteum. Next base: position 77,507,106 of record CM021109.1, read on the forward strand.
TTAGCTCGCTATTGTTTATCTTAGAGGGTCTGCCTTGTGGGAAAAAGTAGTCACCCATGGGAATGACCCAACTGGGAACACGCTAAAGCCAAGCGACTTCCAACCGGTATATAAGTGTGGATATTGGAACAAAGGCCAATATCACGAGGATTATTTCGACGAGATGGACAACAATGGACTCTCGTTGATGTTGGATAATCCCCCACGAACGGAATGCCTGAATTAGAACCCCTTGTTTAGAAAAAGGCCAAAACCTTGTCTATCTTGTTGGTGGAAAAGGTCATGTCCTTTGAAGCCGCCCCACGTAACATGTGGTCTTGTTGTGGAAATGGAAAGTATTCCATGGGAGATTCATGGGTACTAATGCTTGGCTGACCCGAATAAGTGAGTGTCGTGGAGGGGAGCCAGTGTGGTCAAGCATTTAGCCATTCACACAAGATATGCGCAGCTGGATTTATCCAAGTGGGAACCCAACAAGGTATTGTCTCATCAACCTAGGAGTGTGAAAGTGCTTGGAAAAAACACATTGCTTGATCTTGAAAACATTTGGAAAACAAACATACACAAGAAACCTTGAAATTTCAAACACCTTGTGGGAAACAAATACCTATTGATGAACTTGCCCACTCTTGCTTTCCCTAGGAATCACATCTCTAGAGGTTTCTAAGTGTGCAAATTCTACCATCATTTGTTTCCAATAAGGATAAACATAAGGAACTTTTGCCCTATTTTCCTCAATTTCCACACAAAGGACCTTGTGGGATGAGAAAGAGAATGGGACACTAGACATATAGTTTGAAAACCTAAGAAAGCAAGTGTCTTGGATAAAAAGAACCTCATTTAACCAAGATAAAGAGACAAATTAGAATACACATGTGTTTTCTAACATGATTTCCTGCAAGATCAAAATCCCAAAGCCAAAGTTCAAAAAGCTTAGTCTAAAAGCTCGTGAGGAGCATCTTGAGAGATTTTTCGAATTCAGGGAAAGATTGGTTTATAACTTTTACAGAAAAGCCTCAAGGAACAATCCCGCATTGTATGCATTTTATTGTCAACAAAATCTCAAACTTTTTCAAAGGTTTGCATTTCTTCCATAAAAAGTCTAGCATGTTCTTCAATACTGAGGTTTTCTAGAAAGAGTCACATGTAGGTTAAGGTTCAAGATCAAAGTTGTCATTCTCATTCATTCCTCCATCAAATCAAGTCGCATTTCATCATCAAACCTTTTGAGAGCTCTAGAATCAATCATCACGCTAAACTTAGAGGGCTAAATCAACATCATCATACCTTGGCTTAACACACTTAGCCAACTTAGTCTCAAACCACTGAACAAATTTTCTTTGAGATAACACAACTTCTTAAAGTCTATTAGTTCTCCAAAATATTGACATAACACACTTTGTCAATTCATCCATTTTGTGCAAGTTCCCTTAGGATAACACAACTTCCTAGGAAAAACAACTTCACAACAATCTTGTTTGACTTAACGCATCTAGTCAAATTATCACAATCAAATCAAATCAAAAGCCCTTTCAAAGTTTAGCACATACCATTCAAAAAGTTCTCCAAAGGTTTCACTCACTCATCCCATCCATTTTAACCCATCACCATCATCACCATCTTTGATCTTTTAGCTTCCCTAGTTCTTCTCTTTTGGACCTAAAGGATTAGGATCGAACAAATACCTATTTTTTATGGTTCAAACAAGATCTCAACACAAGAAGGACATGGAGAATATCAGAGAAATATCAACTTCTATGGACATGAGTCATCTAAATACCGAAGTGAACCTAGCAGGATCAAGCAATCCCCCAAGAAACTCTCCCTTATCATCACAAAATCCTCAAGAGGAGAGTCATCAAGGGGATGACACAAATGAAGACATGGGGATGACACCAAATGAAATCATGGAAATGGTTCAAAATCCTGAGAACCACAAAATTGTTAGTGCTATGTTCAAATACATAAATTCAATGGCAAGAGGAGGGGTCATGCCCCCTCCCAACCTTAACACAATCACTAGTGCAGATGCATCCCCATTGTCAAACATCAATCAAGAAGTACCTTGCACCACATCAATCATCACACCAACCTCCCCCAATTGTGAACAAGGGGGGTGCCATGTTCCAGGAATTGCAAGAACACCGCCTTATGGATAATAAAGAAGCAATCATCACCCCCACACCAGCTACATTTATTCCAGAAAACTCATCTCACCCATACGTCCCACTCATATTTCATAATCCCGCTGGTTCATCCTCATTTCACGCCACACTAGCCTATCAATTGAACATACCAACTGCCCCACCACACGAGGAAGTTGGCTTGTTTGGAATAACGGAAGCTATCAACCCTTTCTCTTTCCAAATTGGTGCATCATCCCTTCCCCCGCTTCCTTTCACATCCACATCACCTCTTGGAATGGGTCTTCCACCGTTACCCATCTAAAATTTTGCCAATCCAAGCAATCCGACCACCACTTTGAACTCGCTTCTTTTGCCCATATCTTCACAACAAATCACAGCTATTCCTGTCACCACAGTTAATGCATCTATTGGTCCTCAAGTCTCCCAAAGCATGCCCCATCAAGGACCAATCATCTCAAACATCCCTCCAACAACCCAAATCACAATCACAACCATAATCCCTTTACCCACCATGACAGTTGGCATGATTCCTGCTCCACCACCAATCCCACCGCCAAAGCACAACACGACCAATTCATTCTCCATCATGTTACAAAATGCACAACAAGCCGCACAAGCTCAAGCACAAGCTCAAGCTCAAGCACAAGCACAAGCACAAGCGCAAGCCCAAGCACAAGCGCAAGCACAAGCTCAAGCACAAGCTCAAGCACAAGCACAAGCGCAAGCCCAAGCACAAGCGCAAGTCCAACAGCAGGCACAAGCTCAATATCAAGCGCAATTGCAAGCGATCCACCTGCAAGCCTACCAACAAGCCCTGCAAGACTTTCAAGCACAACACCAAGCTAAACAACAAACTTTATTGGCACAACAACAGCTTGACCAACAACAAGCATTGTTGGCGCAACAACAGCTAGACCAACAACAAGCGTTACTAGCTCAACAACAGGCTTCATGGGAACAACAGCAGATGGACCAACAACAAGCGCTATTGGAATAGCAACAACAAGATCAACAACAAGTGTTGTTGGCACAAATGCAAGCTTACCAACAAGCCTTAAATGCACAACCAAGCTCGCAACAAACATCGACTAGTACTCTCCCCACCCATCAAACGCCTCCAACACCTCACCACTCATTTATCCCACCTCCTGATCCAAGCAAGGATGTCGCAACACAGATCAAATTGCTCTCACAACAAGTGTTGGACCTACAAGCAGGAAAAACCACAAGGACACCAGGCAACTTGTGCCCTTATCCGTTCGATAGAAGTCTCACCATGGTACTGTTCCCAATGGGATTCGAGATCCCCAAATTTGATAAATACAATGGAACGAGCAACTCTGAAAACCACGTCAGGGAATTTCAGGTGCACTGCATGGAAGTCACATATAATGACACATATCTAATGCATCTCTTCCCCCGAAGCCTGACTAGTCCAGCTATAGAATGGTTTTCTCGCCTACCCACGGGTATTAAAACATTCGAGGAAATTGTGGAGGCTTTCCTTAAAAATTACGCTTTTAATATGGGTGCGGATGTCAGTTTAGAAGAACTATCTGCACTCAAACAAAGAAGAGGAGAGTTATTTGCATCCTTCTTGCAAAGATGGTGATCCAAGGCCAATCAGAGCAAGTGGACCATGCCAAAGGAACAACAAGTTTACACCATCATAGCCAACCTGGATGAAAACTTGGCATTTTGCCTAAAAATGCACTGCATCACATCTTACGATCAACTAATTCCAAAGGTGCTCAACATCGAAAGAGCCCTTACTGCGCGAGGAGGCACACCTACATTCACTCCATCGTAGGATAACCGCCCGTCCAACAACTAGAATGATAAACCTCGAACATGGTCGAGGAACAAAAATATCATGAACGATGGCATGGTCGATGCTAAGGTAGTCATTAGTGCTCCTAAGCAAAATACCCAAAATCATCATCAACCGCAAACTCATAACCACAACAATGTGCAGGCTAATGCGGTAGTAGCACAGTCACAACCACCTTCCACCAGCCAATTCAACAATGTGAGTAATCAAGGAGGACCACCTCCCCGCAACAAGTTTCCCCTCAAGAGGAAGTTCACAGCCCTTGGCGAATCGATTGAGTCTATCATGAAGAAATTGGTCAAAGAAAACCTAATCAAGATCTCTAACTCCGAACAATACACGAAGCCCATGACCAAACCACCGTGGTACAACGAGAATCTCCTGTGTGACTTTCACAAAGTCAAAGGACACACCACCGCCAACTGCATGAGACTCAAGAATATCATCCAAGACCTCATCGAGGATAAGGTCATCAACATCGAGCAGTCGGTCGGAAACCAAGACCTGAAAATCTACACGAATCCAATGCCGAATCATAATCAAGGAAATAACCAAGGGAATAATAAAGGTAAACAAAAGTATGCTAGTGCTAATCTAGTATACGAGGAGATAGTCGGATGTGTCAACGAGTTGGTCACTGTCATAAATATCATGGGAGCCAACAATGACTGTGGAGTCACCACATGAGGCGGAAAAGTTACCATTGTCGGGGCACCTGCTAAGACCCCATTACCAACACAAAGGTCATCCCCTATGATTACAATGTAATTGACCAACTAAAGAGAACACCCGCACAAATATCCATCATGGAATTACTAAAACTCTCCGCCGCTCATAGACAGATCCTGGATGAAGCACTAGCTGCCTCTACCATTGCTGCCACCCTTGACAGAGAGCAATTTCAGGCTATGGTAGGTAACATCGTTACCCCAAATCTCATCACATTTTCGGACCAATATTTCCCCCCGCAATGATCTCATAACTGTGCACTCCACCTCCAAGTCCTAGTCCATAAAAAGAAAGTCAAACGAGTCCTGGTAGATGGTGGTGCATGTCTTAATATTTATTCTTTGAAACTTATAAAGAAATTGGGATTCATCGAGGATTCCATCAATAAGAACAAAAGTATCACCATAAGAGCATATGATGACCAGGAAAGAGTGTCTCAGGGCACTATCAAGATCCCCATCCAAGTGGGGCCAACAACCATGGAAACAACCTATCAAGTTCTTTACCTTGATTTGCCATACAACATCTTCCTGGGATGCCCATGGATACACGGAATGAAGGTAGTGGCCTCAACCTATCATCAGTGCATTAAGTTCTCATATCAAAATGAGGAGGTTACCATATATGGGGATCCCGAACCTTTTAGCTATTGCAAAAACTTGGAAGCCATGTTTTACAAGATCCCTCAAGTACCTAAAAATGATGAAGGACCATCCACTTCATACATAGACCCAACTAATCTTGCCTCCACTTCTGCGATAGAGACACCCGCCATCCCTGACATATCCGAGATCAAAAAGATGATACAGGACAATGGATGCGGTGATTATAGAATGAAGAGAAATGCTTTTTTTGTAGGAGAGTTACCACAATCTCCTAGGTCACATGGGCAACCGCAATTGATTCAAACACCTGTTCACACTAGAACGAAACCCGCTGGATTCCACAGTTGGGGGGATCTCAGTCGGGAGAATGTGGATGAGGAGGACATCACAAACACTCTATACCAAGATGAAAGACCCACTCCCACCCTACCCATGGAGGAAACAAACAGAGGGTTACAACTAATGTTTGGCATGGGCTATAACAGGAATGAAAGCCTAGGAAGAAACAGTGATGGACGGTTGAAGCCCATCATTGTAGAAAGAAGAATGCAGAACCTTGGCCTTGGCTGTACCCCTGTGAGTATAAACATGCATGGAAGAAGTGTTCCTAATAAGGCAGTCAGGTCCTCTCCTCAGGTCTCGGCAACTAACCTTAGATTACCCATGTCCACAGGCCTACCTCTCGATAACTTCACATTTGACATAATTGAGGTTTGTAATAGTAGTGACAACGATGACACCATAGGTGGCTTACCTAGGCTCTTTGAAGATTCCACCCTATTGATGATTAGTGTCTCACCCACTGAGCCAATCCAATGAACCCACCAAATCCACTTAGTCTACCCCCAACTCATCGATCACGACCAACGGGGACCGCCAATTCTAGACTTGTTTGAAAATGACGAGGCTCTCTCGGAATTCATGGGACTAAGGGATACTGTTCCATGTGGAGATCACAAGACAGGATTTGATATCACTCTAGACACACAAGCATACTATGGGGAGATGATTGAGTCCTTCAGTCACAAAAGAAAAAGATCGAGAATAAGCTCAAGTTATTGAGTGAAAACCACACTGTGGCACTCTCTAACCATAAAATAGTAAAAATAAAGGATGCATCCAATGGCGAAAACCTCTTTGAGGTGCCAGAGGATGAAGGATTCAATCTCCCCCCTACTGCTCTACACCAAGAGAAGTCAACAGTATTGGCAGAACAGTGCAACCCGGTCAACTTAGGAACAGAATCAGAACCACAAATTACCTTCTATGCAAAATCCCTCTTAGAAGAAGAACAAGAACTATTGGTAGCTTTCCTAAAGGAGAGAAAGGTAAATTTTGCATGGACCTATACAGACATTCCAGGCTTGGACCCTGAAGTGGTAGTACATCATTTGGTCGTTTACCCTAAAGCAAAACCAGTCAGACAAAAGCTAAGGAAGATGCACCCTCAAATAGCCTTGCTTGTAAAGATTGAGCTACAGAAACTTCTGGATGTTGGCTTCATACGCCCGATCGACTATCCAGAATGGGTATCAAATCTTGTACCAATCTCAAAACCAAAAGGGGACATCCGCATCTACACTGATTTCAGAGACCTAAACAAAGCATGTCCCAAGGATGACTTTCCACTACCCAACATTGACATGATAGTGGATATGACGGCCGGACATGAGGTGCTTTCCCTAATGGATGGTTTCTCGGGGTAGAATCAGATAATGATCACAAAAGAAGACCAACACAAGACAACATTCACATGTCCTTGGGGCACCTACTGCTGGAACGTAATGCCATTTGGGTTGAAAAATGCAGGAGCTACATACCAAAGAGCCATGACATTAATCTTCCATAACATGATCCATAAAATAGTCGAAGATTATGTAGATGACATACTGGCTAAATCAAAGAAGAGACAAGACCATATAGCAACTCTAAGTGCTATCTTTGATAGGCTCGAGCAATATAAGGTTAGACTCAACCCGAAGAAGTGTGTCTTTGGGGTACAATCAGGAAAGCTGCTAGGATACATAGTTTCAATGAGAGGAATAGAGGTGGACCCTGAAAAGGTAAAAGCAATCCTCGAAATGGAAGCACCAAGAATGTTAAAACAACTAAGAGGATTGCAAGGAAGACTCTAGTCCATCCGGAGATTCATAGCACAATTGGCAAATAAATAGTTTGCCTATTCACAACTACTTCACAAGAGAGTAGCTTTCAGATGGGATGACAAATGTGATCAAGCATTCAACAAAATAAAAGAATATCTACTTACACCACCTCTATTGATGCCACCAATTGTGGGAAAATCATTAATCCTATATATCTCTGCAACAACGGCCACCCTGGGGGCCCTTTTAGCCCAACATGATGAAAAGGGAACCGAGCGAGCTATCTACTACATCAGCAGAACAATGGTGGGACATGAGCTCAATTACATGTCAATAAAAAGAGCTTGCCTAGCATTGGTATATGCAGCTCAGAAATTCAGACACTACATGCTAGCACACCAAATCAAGTTGATTGCCAAAATAGACCCTCTAAAATACCTATTGTCAAAAGCAGCGCTTACAGGTAGAATGGCTAAGTGGGTAATGATATTATTTGAACATGATATCGAGTATGTAGAATGAAAAGCCATAAAAGGAAAAGTCATTGTGGATCAGCTGGCAGAAGCTCCCCTCTACACAGATAACCCACTCATATCATAATTCCTAGATGAGTCCCTTTTTAACCTTGGTGTAGCGGACCACTAGAAGTTATACTTTGATGGCTCTCACACACAACATGGGTCAGGAGCTGGTGTGTTCTTCATCATGCCGCAAGGAGACTGCATACCTAGATCATACAAGCTAGCATTCCCTTGTATTAACAATATTGCAGAATATGAGGCTTTGACCATAGGTCTCAAGATTGCAGCACAGTGGCGAATCATGGCACTAAAAGTCTATGGAGACTCACAAATTATCATCAACCAAGTCAACAGTGAATACCAAATGAAGGATGATAAGCTCGCACCATACAAGAAGGTGGTAGAAAGCCTCAAGGAATCTTTCATTGACATTACCTTTGAGCAGATACCAAGGAAAAACAATAGAGCAACCGATGCAATGGCGACAATTGGATCCTTACTGGACATCCCTTGTAACGTCTCAAAACATGAATTCCTCGTAGAGCAGCTTCTCATACCCACATTCGAGCTACTAGAGTCAGAATACGCGTGTGAACTTGTTGGTCCTGGTGATCTTGGGTATCATGATATATACACCTACCTAAAGTTAAGAATCCTCCCCACTGACATCACCCCGAACCTAGAATGCACTTTCATCAAAAGGACTTCACGATTCGTAATCCTAGGAGAAACCCTCTTCCGTAGGAGTACTAACGAAACCCTGCTACATTGTTTAAAACTCGAGGAAGCCCTGACTGCTCTAACTAAGGTACACAATGGCACGTGCGGGTCACACTCAAGTGATATGACCTTGGCTAAAAAGTTGCTGAGAATAGGGTACTACTAGCCGACGATGGAAAAAGAGGCGCACAATTTTGTCAAAAAATGCTTGCAATGCCAACAACATGAAGACCTTATTCATGCACTAGCTCAAGAACTGCATCCCATTGTTACACCTTGGCCCTTTTCACAATGGGGGCTCGATCTCATTGGTAAAATATCACCCACCTCATCGAATGGCCATAAGTTCATCATCACCACCACTAAATATTTCACAAAGTGGGTCAAAGCGATTCCCATGACCTACATCATGGGAAAACAATATCCAAGTTCATCCTAAATTACCTCATTTGCCGATACGGTGTTCCTCAATCCATTATCTCTATTAATGGGACGCCCTTCAAAAATCAGGATGTCCATGATTTGTGTGAAAAATTCAAAATCCAACACCGTTTTTCCACTCCATACTATCCATAAGGCAATGGCCAAGCAGAAGCTACAAAACTGTCAATGACTCTGGTCGTGATTGGCATCTACAGTTAAATCCCACCTTATGGGCCTACCACACCAGCATCCACATGCCAATAGGCACCACCCCATTCTCTCTGGTCTACGGATCAGAGGCCATACTCCCCATTGAGATTGAGCTCCCATCACTAAGGATATCACTGCAAAACCTTATCACAGATGAGGAATACAAGGTCACAAGACTCAATGAGCTGGAATTACTAGATGAAAGGCACATGGATGCCCTTAATCATCTACAAGTGTACCAAAATCGCCTAAAAAGGAGCTACAATAAGAAGATCAGATAACACACTTTCCAAGTTGGTGACCTCGTGCTGAAAGAAAACCAAAAGAATGTGCCAAATCCGGATACAAAGGGAAAGTTTGAGCCCAACTGGATGGGACCCTTTGTCATCATTGCAAGTTACAAATCAGGGGCATATCAGTTGTCGACACTAGAAGGCGAGCCCCTGCAAGAGCCCATGAATAGTTCACACCTCAAAAAGTTTTATGCCTAAATCTTGCAAGGTATAGAACCAAAAAATACAAAAACAATAAAAAAAAGTCCTGAAAAAATGGTTACCTTGATGAAAACCTAGCAAACAGGCATCTTGGTGACAACAAAAAAATCAAAAGATCAAAAAATCCAAAAAAAAAATCAGAAAAGGATTGAAAATAGTAAAAAGAAAAATCATCCTCTAGTGAAAACCACTTCGGTGGCGCTTTGGGAAAGTACCTTGGTGAAAACCTGGAAAATAGGCGTCAAGTGTAAATAAAGCCCCTTCCCCATCTATCAGGATCTGTACATCGCATTCCACTCATCCGCTCGTATCCATACCATAGTCTGCGTTGGTATCTGTACTATATTCCACCATTGGAACTACTTGGCATTTCAAAGGTCAGTTTATCCTGCCTTTATTGAAGTAGTCTATCGCACCACACTAGGGGCACGTTCTCACAACATTGGATCAGATTCGTGTATATTCTCGTGATCTTTTTCAAAATTTCATCAGAAAAAACCAAAAACATTCAAAAACTCATTAAAAAAAAAGCCAAAAACATTCCAAAAATCAAAAATCCAAAAACAGGTCAAAATATCAAAAAATCTTCAAAATTCATCATTTAGTCTTGTCAGTCTTCCACCTTGTCGAACTACGTCGTCTCTGAGCTTGAACGTAGGCAAGGTTGATCTTTGATCATCCCCCGAGATAGTAAGAGTTAGTCCTTAGGTGTCTGTTACATGGGCAATCCATTTGCCCACCTAGTCTGCATCTTAAGTTAGTTCTTTAAGCAATAAAATGGCAATCCATTTGCCCATCCATCTTTTCATTGAGTCAAGTTTGTCGTCATTCGAACTACGTGGTCTCTACGTGTATAACGTAGGCAAGGCTAATCTATGGATCAGCTCTCGAGACCCCTAGGATAGGTCTTTAAGTTAGTCTGTTCGTTAAAATCTCGAAAATACCAAAAACATTTGCAAAACATCTCAAAAATTCCAAAAACAGCCTCAAAACATTTGAAAAAACCAAAATGGTGCATCCATTTCATCTCGCTTTCACCCGTGATTGTCATCACTCATATTAAAACAATTGTCACTTTCACACTTTGGTGAGTCAATCAGAAGCAAGTTTAGCAGGTTCTAAAGTGAATGCCTTATCGTCAGAGTCTCAAGCCTAAGTCAGTAAGCAAGCAAGTTGGTCAACTCGAAGTATCAATAGCTTATCACCCAATCAGTCCCATCAAAACCCTGATCACTACATGTCCTAGGATGAAGCTTTCCCACGATGGACATAAGCATAAGGTACCCCACATTAGTTTAGCCTTGGCTAGCGGTACGAAGAACATTAGCTTGTTTGTTTACTTTATCTTGGTCTTGTTTTGACTTATCTTATTTTGCGCTCATTCCAAGGACCTCTCAATGATGCCTAAACAAAATAGGTTTAGAGAGAAAGGAATGGGGCAACGATCATTATCCTTTTATCTGTTGTGCTTGTTGGATATTCTTGTAAAATAACTTCATCATGCATACTTTGTTTTATTTGTAGGAAGGATGTTTTAGGTATCTTGTTGACCACATAAGAAGGCTTGCCTTTTTATGTTTTGGCCCGAGATGTCTGGAATATTTGAACTGCATTCTGAATAAGGTTATGTTTGTCAAGTGTGAACAAGAGTACTCCTATCTGATTGTCGAGTCAAAGTCCATCACACTAGGCACAACGCCATCCTGGTTCTTAATACCTTGATGCATCGCACCTATGTGTGTTATCAAACATAAAGAAAGGTATGCTCTTTTCTCATCCTTGGATAAGCAATACATCATCATCATTCATCATCATGTCCAATAAAGTCTCGATGACTAGGGGACTTGTTGGACTTCTTCATCTTCTTGAATTTAAGGGTTGATCCCTCTCATTCTTCTACCTTCTTTCGTGCTAACAATGCATCCATCCTGCATCCATCTTGCATCTTTCGTAATCATTTTCATATCATCATAGCACAACATCATCCATCTCCCATCTCACATGCATTGCAGAATCATTTAACATGCTTAAAATAATATAGATTTGTTGTTTTAAGCATCTTCCAAACATCTCATTTTCATCATCATTATCATATAGATGATATAGTCTTGCAACCCATACATCCATTTTGAACCTCTTTGTCGTGAGATCAACCTCAAATTGAATCTTTTTGCTCGATCTCTCGAGGGGGCAATGTACTAACGTACTTCTTTTCGCTGGGGCATCTGATAAATCAAAAATTCTTTATTTTCGATGTCAGCAGCATCATTCTTTGAATCAATGCAACAAGTACATTGCTTCAAAGAGGGGAAAAATGTAGACATGCAAAACTAACATCATGCATCATGCATTACGCTCTGATTAACATTAATTTCTTCTATTAATCAATTAAAATATTTTATTGATTGAATCCCTAATGTTCATCAGACTTAATTAAATAAATCAAATTATTTAATTAAGTTCCTAAAGTTCTTCTTATTTGATTTAATAAATCAAATTGATTGAAAATCAAATATCAAATCCCTAAAAATCCCCTAAGTTAATTAATATAAATTAATTAACTTCTAATCATGATTACCATTCTCTAGCTTTTGATTCAACTAGAGTCAAATCCAAACTCCTAACTAACCCACCCACTTGCACCAATAAATCAATTTATTTGATTTATTAAAAAGACTTATTTTCCCTCAATAACTCTCATCTTTGACTTTTTTGGACAAAAATAATTCCCCCCAAAAACCCTCAACAACATGCATTTATTGACATTTTTCAAATTTGAATGGGCACATTGGCCAAAACTTGCACAAGCTTTGGCCAATCCCATTATGACAAGTGTCTCTATCCTATTGGATGGGATTTAGTCCCACATTGCCTAATTTTGGCCTCTCTTCTATCAACTTCTCCTATAAATACAAGGCATTTTTTCTCATTTCTACATCTACATTTTGAATGCATCTACACTATAGGCAACTTGAGCTCATAAGCAACTCATTGTCTATTTCATTTTGGCTTAGAAAGGGATTGGGAAAGGGCTCTCTCACATCTTCATGGAGGGCACCAATCCACCATAGAATAGGTTGTATTTCATTTCTTCTTTGCATATTTGACTTGGTTTTATCAATTGTTTAGAGGAATGTTTTATGTTATTCTATGAGGATGGCTAAATCTATACAATCCATGTGTAAGATTTTGGCATCCTACAAATTCACTTTTTCTTCTATTAATTAAATAAATCAATTTTATCTAATTAATTCACTATTCTCCATACTAATTTCATTCTCATGATTAAATAATGAAAATTATTTAATTAATTATCATAATCACACTTTGATTAAATAATTTATGATTATTTAATTAAAGCCTCTAATTTCATCCACTTGCACAATTAAATAATTTTCACTAGTTGTTTAATTAGCTAATTTATTTCAAATCCTCCAACATCCTCAACTTGCACAATGAATATTCATTTGGAATATTCTCTTTTCAAATTCAAATATTTCCCTCCAAATAGAAATATCTCCAACATCTCTCCAACATAATTCGTAAAAATTAGGAAATTAGTTGAGCCTCATGGATTTTAGACCATTGATTTGATCTTTGATCCATGCCTCATGGATTATCGATTGTTTGATTTGTCCTTGATCCATGTTCACTTCATCTCATTCAATTTCATTCATTGATTAGCATTTTTTATCCTCACCATTGATCATGATTTCTAAAATCTATAAATAGCAAGCCTTTTTCCATTAAAAAAGATTCACAAGCTTTGACCAAACTTAATCTCTTGAATTGATTCTCCAATTTGATCAATTTGAGAGCATTTTGTGAGTCATTTCTTATCAAATTTCTTCATCAATTTTCTTTGCAACATCTCGGATAATGCATAAACTGAGCCATCTGCATCATATCCACTCATTATGCATCAATCCATAATGGGATTGAGAGGTTTGCGTAATAGATTAGATTTAATTTGCTTTAATTTTGGTTTTATTGCTTTGATTTGAATCTTTCTATTATGTTAATTGAATTTCATTGGAAATGTGTAGTTAATTGGTCATTTTCATAGCTTTGATAGTATTTGATCAATCAATTTTATACATTCACAATATCTAACTCTGATTGTCTCTATAATGAAGAGACCTCTTCAGTCCATGCAGACTAGGATGATCTGAATCAGTCTATACAAGAGATATTTAAGATGATTAAAAATTATTTAATTTATAAAATCATATTTAAATTATTATATGAGGCTGCTTTGCATGCTCTGCTACATGACCTATCTCATGCTATAGAAGAAAATAATTTAATACATGAGCATATATATTCAATTGAAACTTACTTTAAGTCATTCACAATGTATAATTTATAATTGACTTTAAATATAATCAAAATTTTAAATTATTGTATGAGGTTGCTTTGAATGTGCTGATTGAGGTGGTATGAAATCATCAAGACAAAAAGTGTCACCAACAAGGTCCTACAAGGTCAAATAAAGCACATGTGCATAAATTAGGTTAAAATAGATATATTAAAGTATACCAATAGGTTTTTTAATCTATTTAAAATACCTACAAGTTATGCACACATGTAGAATTTTTTCTAAACATCTTGAAATTCAGTTGACTCATGACATTGTTGTGCATCAAATGGGTGTGCAATTCCCATCCTAATGGTTGTGTCAACCTATACATAGACATATATTTTAATATAAGTACATGCACATTTGGCATAGTGAATTCAAAATATAAAATTGTAAGTTTAGTTTTTTAAAGCAATATACATACAAATGGCTCATGTGAGACACCCGACAATGGAGGAGTGCTCAACAATCCCTCTGGTGGATCTAACATGGAATTTAGATGACTTCCCTAAACCAACATAAAAATTTAACACATATTCAATATTGAATTACAAATTAAAATCAAGTTAAAATTATTTAATATATTTAAAAAATCAATCAAAATACCCTATATGGGTTGTCGACTTGCATTGGTGTTGATGAAAAACAAAATCGATCAAAATAAGTTGTCTATGTGGTAATCATCTACACCAAATAATTTGATTGTTAAAATATTAATTTTTTTTGATATATATGTTCAATAAAAACATGTGCTTAAAAAATTGTTATAAATCCAATATGTACACATATATTTATACATGTGTTAGAGGATTTATAGGGTGATGCTCAATAGTAAGAAAATCAACATATGAACTGATATCATCAAATTCTTCACATGACCTAAAATGGATGTAGCCTAATCATATTCGTAACATAACTGATGAAAACTCATACATGCATGAGGCATCGACATAGGTTGATTGGTACTAAGACCAACTCCATCTAATGCTCCTCTATGTTCTCTCCCTCTAACCCCAACTACCATCTCAAAAGTCTAGTTGTCAAGGTTAGCTACAAGTGCACTCAAAGCTCCTAGTGTGGATACCATTGTGCGATGTTGGATGGGTGCAAGAATGATAGGAGAAGGAGGATCTACAAGAGGTTGAGTAGGCATAGATCCTTGGGGATCAACCCATGTCTCTAACCTTTATTGTGGCATGTCGCTACCAACACCCTGGAATGATTTGAAATCAAAATAATTGGGTTTTTGGCCCACATAAACTCTGTATAATTTTCAAAGAAAATAGAGAGGGTCCTCACAATTAGCATTGGTTGGATAATCAAATACCATCCACCATCAATCCCAAAAAATGATAGTCATTTGTGGATGCCTACACCACCTCATTGATATTCTTTTTTTATTTTTCAAAATTGGTTGGTTGCTGATGGGATCGACAACATATGGAGCAAGATGGGCTTCTATTATTTTAAGGTGAAGGATCTACCTATAGGAGAGACAATTTTAATAAAATATTCTCCTCTCCTCTCTCCATCAGCGATTATTGTCTAAGTCCACATCAATGGACCTGACAACATTTGCAACATTTTGCATTGAAGATACAAAATACCTCAGCTAGGGTGGAATCAATAATTCATTTTGGATTTCATTGATTTTATCTTGAATGGATCTAATATTATCATTGATGTGAGCTCACAAGTGAGCCTCGTCGAATCCAAGGGGTAGAGGTGGGGTGTTTTGAGGTGGAGGGGGTAGAGGTGGAGGGTTTTGAAGTGAAGGGGGCTAAGGTGGGGGATTGAGGAAATCCTTAATATCAAAATTATCCATGATATAAAAGTGAACTTGCAAAACTTATACAAAATTAACTTTCAAGAATTTATATATAAATTATAAATAAATATATAAAAGTCTACTAGATATTATACATGTTGAGAAATTACAAGAAATATTTAAATTAAACATACATGATTATTTAAAATAATAAATAGGACACATGCACATACGTGCATCATTCAACTTGAGCATACATACAAATTTCAAAATTTAAGATCTAATTATACAAATGAAAAATGTGTAGGGCTCATTTATGTCTAAGGCATGTAAAATTTTGTGGCGTGATGTAATTTAAACTGTTTAAACAAGGAATAATGAAGTTTTCCCTTAAATCATATTTTCTTAAATCCCCTTAATCCACATGTCATCTTTCCTAGGTCCATAAATCATGCTAATGGAATAATTTTTTCCTAAGTTGACTAAGTTTAATATATAGATCTTTAATAAGATTGTACAAACTTCAATGTGTAATGTGGACTATGTTGGTGTATCCCTCTAATGTGACCTAAGTGTGTAAAGAGAAAATGTGGTATGAGATCATGATATGAATTTTATGATCATCCCTTAAGAATGAGATGTGGTTTTCCTACCTTTGAAAAAATAAATAATTGTTAATGTGATGTGAATCTCATTAAATTCCATTAAATTAACAGTTTGATGATGGCTTAAGGGGTCCTTGTAGGATGGCTTAAGGTTATGTAATAGGATGGATTGAGGGGATCTATGAATTAAGGTCTTAGGACAAAATGATGGCTTAAGGGGATCAAATTTGGTGAAGTTGCCCAAGGCAACCGAATTTCATTAAATTACATATACTATTTTCTAAAATGTAAATTTAGGAGATAATTAATATCAAAGGATGCATGAAATGACCTAGTCCACATCATCTAAAATTCAAGTCATCCACTCTTGAGCCAACCTTTTCAAAGACTAGTAGTTACTTTGTTGTCCTATGCACCAAAAATATTCAATTGAGTGACTAAGAACATGCATTTATAGAAATTCCTAGGTTGTTAAAAATCATTTGGAATTCATGGAATCACACTAAGAGTAATATGGTTTAGTAGGAATTTAGAGGCACATATTTTAATTATGTACACTAGTTCATTAGAACTCTGCATTAGCATCTTTGTTCTCAAGGAATGACAACAATCTTGTTCGATAATTATAGGTGCTTGGCTTGTGACTAAGATTCTTGTCTAGGTCTTCTCCTCTTGTCTTGAAAATAGTCTTGTTATGATTTTTCGCATAAAAAATTGTCACAAATGGGTCAAGACACATATGCACATAAATCCCTACAAGTTACATTAGACTAAGACTAGGTTGCATTGGAAAGACTAGGTCATATGATGAAACCTTGTTCAAGACCTTGAATAATGTGGACTATGTGGGTTTAGTCCTCTTATGTGACGTAAGTGTGTAAAGAGAAAATGTGGTATGATATCATGATATGAATTTTATGATCATCCCTTGAGAATGAGATGTGGTTCAAGTCCACCTTTCAAAAAACAAATAATCATTAATGTGATGTGAAATCTAGTTTTCTAGCCACATTTTGATTAACTATTGTTTTAGGTTAATTATCACTTACTTTCAATCCCCTGCCAATAATTAATTGATAGTACAATTTTCATTAAATTACATCCTATTTTTTAAAATATACATTTGGGAGGTAATTAATAACCCCTGTGTGGGGATTTTTTTGTCCATGTAGACTTGTGGACCTTTGACCTTTGGATTTTTTTGGATTGAAACCTTTTGGGATAAATAATTTTGTCCATTTAGAGGGACTTACTAGGATATGCTAATGTATCCTAGTCTAATTCAATGCCTATTTTATAATCCTTGAGAAATAAGTGATGTTTAAGTCCCATGAAGGAGGTGATCAATTCATCAATATGGAAGATGTTGAATGGTGTGTGATTTTGTTGATCCATAGTGATGGAAAAAGGAGGTGAATGACTAAGTTTCATAATGGGGTTGATGAAAGGATTGGTATAGGATCAACAAAATGGTTGGTGGTGAGGGAGTTAGGTCAATGAAAGGGTTGTAGTAGTAATTTTCTTGTTAGAATGATGAGATGAATTTATTTTGATGTGGGGATAAGTTACCCTAGTGCTGATGTGAACATAACATCCTTATTCTCCTTATTTAGAGATTTATAGATCCAATACCTTAGAATCCTTGGTTTGCATAAATATGGGTGTTTTCAAGGATTATTTTTTCATGAATTCCTAATCATTTTCCTTGATATTTCATGATTTGACATATTTAATTTGCAATGGGATAATTTTACTTTGAAAGAAAGATAAAAATGCATAATTAGATGGCTAGATAATATTAGGTTTTTTAAAGTATCTCACTAAGAAAATACCATTAGGTAAAGGTTTTTGGGTACAAAATGGGTGGAATTTTAGCTCTTGGATGGGATTGATGGGTGAGTGAGAGGATTTTTATCCTTGGATTTGATTAATGGGATGAAAATGATTATTTTTACCTTGATTTGGTTGTGGAAAAGTTTTATTACATTGAATAGGGATCTTGATGTTAATTTTATGATGTGGGTGCATTTACTTTAAGCTTAACATGACATTTAACTAGGTATCTCTACCAGGACTATATAGATGCTTGAATGGTAGTAGATATATACCTTTAAAATAGTAGAGATCACTCCACCAAGGCTATTGATGTTTGGATAGAAAAGGAGAAATTCTTAGGAATGTGTCAACTATCTCTACTAGTATGCATTATTATAATGTGTAGACCTTTGTCTACTTGTCAATGAACTAGCCCAATATCTAGTTATAATGGTTAATTTTCTCAACTATAATAACATTCAACAAACTCACCTACACACACTAATTAATTTATTTGTTTTCATTCATAATCTATGAATATGAGTTATTTTATGAACAAGATTGGAAATCTTAAACTATGTCAAGTGTTAATGCTTGGGTTCTTAAGTAGATTCACTTATCCTCAAATTCTTAAGATTTTTGTAACTAGATACTTATATTATGTGCTTCATAGTAAGAAATCCTTTATGTATTCATAATTTATGATCAATATTTATGATATGGTATGAATATCCTAATGTTATGGTGGCCTTCCATTTGTTATTTGGATCTTTCTTGACAATTTTATATTAAAATGGATCCAATTACATATGAAGTTATAGGGATGGTAACTTGAACCTTCAAGGTTGCACGTTGAAGTGTATTGTTCTTGGTAATGGAGTTTATCTTCATGATTTTTGTGGTTGTTCTAGATCACCTTACATTGATGTGTATTTCTCATGGTGGGAGTGCTCTACCTATAATGATGTTATTTTACATTTTTAGTGTATCCTTCACTCATGGTGGCCATTTCTTAGTGTTAGTATTTTGATGTAAGTGTATTAATTATGATGGCCTTTGGTTTCTCGTAATTCTAACCATAGGTGTTACATTAACTATATGTAGTTTTTTTTTTTTTTCTTCTCACATAGTATTGTGATGAGAGCGACTTTACAATATTTTAGGGTTTCAAGTAGGTGTTTGTTCATGGGTACATATGGATGCCATGTGCTACAAATTCAAGTTGTATGTGGCTAGATTAAACTATTAATAATAAGTGCTAAATAATAGAATGAAATAAACTTAGACAAACCTAGATTTTTTCCTCAAAGAAATTAAGTATTATTTGATTTTGAAATATTTTCATATAGATTTAAAAGAGCTACTATTTGATTTTGAAATATTTGCATACAATTTGTTTTGCAAGAATTTTGGATGAATATAAACCTAATTTAAAGTAAATAGAGAAAATAAAACGTCAATATATTCAACAAAATGGTAAAAAAGGAGAAAATGTAAAAAGAACTTACTTGGTGGTGGATGGTTGTTGTTTGCACTCAAGATCCTTTTTTTTGTTGTGTGAGCTTTGGTAAAAATGAGCTTGTAGGCGATTTTTAAAAAAATTAACACCTTTACAAAATGGGATCCCATTCTGAATTTAGGCTTGGGATTGTGAATGGTGAATCTATACCTGCACAAACACAAAGAACAAACATATAATTAGGTCATTATGCAAGTTAGAACAACATTCCCCATGAAATTAGTTTGAAGCATGAAAATAAGAAATAAGATGAAGAACAAAACAATAAAAGCTATTAAATCCTATTCAAATGAACAAACTCTCAATCCCATGGGGGAATTCGTGCCATTTTGATGTGGAAAATGGCCCTTTCCCAATTCCTTGCAAGCTTGATGATCAATGGTGATGATTTGATGCTCCTTGATGAAACTTATTCATAACCTAGCTATGGAAACATGAAAATGGATGGCAATTTCTTAAAAACTTGAAGATAATGTTGGGCACCAAAATGTAAGCACAAAACTCACACAAACTAATAATTGATCAACAAAACAATGTCAAGCATGTTAGAAAAGAAAATCTAATGCTCCCTATAAAATTCTTGGAGAAAAAAAGGTTGAAAACATGAAAATAAAGAAAGAACACAACATGAAATCAACTAAGCTAGCCATACCTCAATCCTATAGGGGGATTAGTGCTTCTTTGATGTGGAAAGAATCCCTTTCCCAATCCCTTGATAAGCTTGATGAGTTTTGAAGATTCCAAGATGAAATTGACTATAATCTAGCTATGAAAATTGAAATGATGAAGAACTAAGAACTTAAATGACTATGGTGATTGTGCATGAAGCTATGGATTAAAAAATGCCTAAGATTCTGGATAATGACTTTGCATGAGATTGTAGATCCAAAATTCAAATAAGAGCCTCCTATAAATAGAAGAGAATGATGGAGAAAGAGGCAAAAAAGATGAATGTGGGACAAAAGACCAACCAATAGGGAGAGGCCACTTGTCAACATGTGATTGGAGGAGGAATGAACACATTTTGATGAATGTACACATAAATATGGTTAGGTGGAATTTGAAATTTGTGAAATGACAAGCTGGAGGGAGAAAAGAATGGAGTAAATGCCACTTGGATCAAGGCAAAGGACATGTAAGAGGCCTTTAATGCCTTGTTGGATGTGCTCATCCCTTTTGGAGGGATTTTTGAATTTGAAGAATATTCCCTCAGTGATACCATGTTGAGAGAAAATAGAAGAATTTATAAATCAAATAAAATGATTTATTATGCAAGTTGTGAAATCTAGAGGATTTGATGGATTAGGATTAGGATTAATCGGGATTTGATTAATTTAGATTTTAGGATTTAAATAAATCAAAATGAGATGAATAATGGATTTAGATTTAATTAAATAAAGTTTGATTTATTTAATTAAAGAGGGTGATGTTAGATTAAATCAAATAAAGATTAATTTATTTAATATAAAGAAGATGACTTTAGAGATTAATTAAATAAAGTGAATTATTTAATTAAAAGAGGGACTATAAGATTAATTAAATAAAATGGTTTATTTAATTAATAGGAGATGATGACTTAATTAGATAAATTTGATTTATTTAATTAAGAGATGAAATATGATGAATTTAATCGAATAAAGATTATCGAATTAAATTGATTAGTAAAGGAGATGATTCAGGATGAACTAGTGTTAGTAAGATCACGATCAGGTGTATAGGATCAATCTGTATATTTTTTTGTATCTACATGGATCTCAAAGCATAATGGGATCCCATTTTGTTTTGCCTGATTTTGGGTTTTTTTCTAAGTTTGAAAATTCCACTAGGAGTGGAGTCATCTTCTCGCATTCACCCTATTATTATTATTATGAAAATTGAATTAATATCGATCTCGTCATTATGATATTTGTATATATAAATGATTGTATATATATAATGATATATGTGTATGCATTAAGATCAAATAGTTTCATTGTTTGATATATATACATATATATATATATATATATATATATATATATAGGTATGTATAAAAATATATATATATATAAAGGTATATGTGTATAATAATTATTTATCATATCTATTAAATATTGCAAAGAAAAAGAATGATATGAATTAAAGCTCTTCGAGAGGAAAAAGCCTCAATCGATGGCTTATGATATTGACATATTATTAAGGATTAAAATCCATATTAAAGACCTCTCAAGAAGGATACACATCATAGCTAAATGATAGCTATTTAAAATTGATTTGAATGGAGGCATGCCAAAATTAGTAATAGACCACCATAAAGGTCATCAAATTCTAAAATTTAAAATAAAAGAAATGCATGACTTTTTCCAAGCTCACGTGCCTATTCAAAGGCATTGAAGTCTAAATAAAAGTAAAGTTTAAATAGCCACAAAGTGGTGTGTTAACCTGAAATTATGTAGTCTTTAAAATCAATAATCAAGATTCAAACATGAGCATGAATTTGTCAATGCTCACATGCCTATTTAAAGGCATTATAATAAAAAATTAATAGCATAATTTGAATAGCCACAAAGTGGCATGGGAGCTGCAATTATGAAGTCTTCACTAAACATTTAGAGTCAACAAACTTGGAGAGGGTCAACCCCTCTAAAATGGGGCAACCAAGTCAATATTGGTTAATGTTTCACACTACATTATTAATCTTTATAAATTCACACTCCAGCATGGCCAAAAAGGGGGCAATGAACATGTTTTAGAATCTTATTTTTGTTGTGTAAACTAACCACCATAGTGGCACCTATAGTTGTGCAATTCAAAGCAATCAAATATTGTAAAATGGATGTTGTTAAACTATTTCAAATCATGGCATACCTTGTAACATGGCCATTGCTCCACATAGTAAATTTCTTAAGTTTTAACCTCAAGTAAATAGATCATGCATCTTAAGCTAAATGAGCAATTTTTTTTTTCTTTTCAAAACTATAAAGATAGCATGCACATTTGAAATAAATATCTTTCCAAACGTCCATTGCATTACAACATAGTATTACAACTTTCTAAAGTAAAATATGACATAGTATATGATTACATGATAACATGATATCATTTCTCTTTTATTATCTTCCATCATAATGGATACAAATACACTAACAAGACTCTGTAGAGTTTACTAGCAAAAGAAATCAATAGTCCTAGAAATCTCCATCCAAATCTTGATCGCCTACTGATGAGGAGAAGCATCACTCAAGCACTTTTTTGCCAGCCTTGGACTAACTGCGGTCCCTTGCACAACTATCAAACTGATGGATGGCCCTACCCTTCGATAAAGAGATTGGTTTGGTAACCTCACAATAAATATTGATCTTTTCTAAGCTTGGTGTTGTGTCCTACATACCTAGGTTTTGTCACACAATGGCTATAACCCATACATATATGACATACCTCAACCTAGAATGTAATTCTAGATCACAGTGATTGACAGTGTAAAACAATGGAAACTTACACTACTTTGGCCAAAGTATTTCATTCCCTCTTCCAAGAGATGTCAATAATTTACTCACCTTCCTAGATCAATTCATAATGACCATTCATAATCTATGCATAGGCTATCCCCTTCATTGGATTATCCTAACCCCAGGAATAACCTATTACCTCTATATTTAACTATCTCATTTATGAAGAAATCTAAGTATCTCTACGATTCATCTAGTTTATCCACTAGCTACATAACCTATATCAGTTATGTAGTATTTAATACCCCATATGTCCACCCATTCTGATGTAGGAGCATCTTGGGTTGTGAGAGTAATCTTGCATCAACCAAAATAATGCATTTAATTTTTATATTTTCCTAAGGTTTGGTGGGTGATTTATTTAACTTGGTAATTTTAAAGGTTAGAATAAAATAAATATTAAATTATTACCCTTTTATTATTTTATTGCAAATTCTCATAGTGGAGATAATTTAGGAGGGAACTTTGAGAAATTGTCAATTTTAATTTTTTGCAAAATAGACTTGGGTGTGAGATTTGGAGGGAGTTATAAGTTTGAATAATTCATTTATAAATTTAATTAATTAATTCATGAAAATGTGGGCACCCAAGGTGATTTGGCAAGAGTTACATTGGAAATTGCCTAAAATCTAGGAATTGACTCCCATTTTGGCAATTTTGGTGGGAGTGGATTTATGAAAGAATTTTCTATATTATAGAAAGTTTTTGAGATGGATTTTTGGAGGTTTCTTCCCAAATTGGTTTTTTTTTTTTTTGGTTCCTTTTTAATCTGGTGAAGCTTTGGGAGCTTTTTTTTGAAGATTACAGGAAAATTTGACTATGTTTTGGTAGCCATTCTTGGCTAGAATTTGAAGGTTGGTGTTGCAGGTGTAGTTATTTTCCTGAGAGTGTTGTGTAAATTGTTATTGCTGGTTTATTTTCAGGTTTGAGGATGTTTGTGTAGAAGCAAACAATTTGGTGAATCATGGTCTATTGTAGTAGAGGTTTTCAATGAAGGTTGTAGGTTGCAAGCACAAGAATTTGGTAAAATAAGTTGGATTGAAGGAGTCCACTTGTGTATTTGATATTTTGTATTTTGTATCAGATTTAAATCAGTCTTTAATATTTTTCATCAACCCATATGGTTCCAAAACAATGTAATTTCATAATTATCTTGTTATTAAGTGATTTGAGAAAAAAATGAATGAGAAATTGTTGACACTATTTGCAGATTTTTGTCTTATTTAAAATATTTTCTGAAATTCATTGTATGTTGTTGTGAGTTTTGAATGAGGCTTGATCCTCTACTACATCACATTCCTTAATATGGGATATGTACAAACACATCAAACAAACTATATCTTTATACAAAATACAATAATCATACTTTCACTTCTATATATATGAAACAAATAACCTTTCCCTAACAATCAATGGATCTACCATCCCAAACAAATCAGAAAAAGACACACAATATTTTTCAAAAACATTATAAGTATATATGAAACAAATAACCTTTCCCTAACAATCAATGGATCTACTATCCCAAACAAATCAGACATACACAATATTTTTCAAAAACATTAAATAAGTATAATAGAGCAGGAATCAACATGCTTGTTCTTGCAATGCTCCAATTGATCAATTCATATTCCGAACATAGCCTTCAAGCCTCAGTAAGAAACTCCCAATCAACCTTCCTCTAATTCACCCAAGACTTCCTCTCTAAAGACCTCTCTCAAATTATCTCACACAACTCAAAAAACCAGAATACAATAACTCATAAATTTAATAGCAAGATAACAACAAAATGATGTGTCCAAATGAGGTAGCTAACTCCTCTATTTATACACAAAAATTAACAACCTATGGCTAGAAACAAGGCATGAGAATTGACACTTCTCAACTCCAATGATTTGACTCATCAAAGCAAATGAAAGGTGATAGCTAAATTTGTTGCAGAGTAAACACATATGCAACCAAAAAGAATGAGTCACACTTCTAAAGAACAAAAAGAAAGATAATCAGAAATGTAAGGTATCTTCCCCCTACAGGTCGACTTACTTGGCACAACTAAGTGCTTGACCAAATTTTCATTTTACAAAAGGCTTCAAATTCTTGGAATTTATAAAGAGTAATAGAATTCTATTCAATTCATACTATTATTAGCTGGCACCACATTCTACCTTTCACACCATAAAATATGGGTCAATGTTTACTAATTGACTTGATCGACATGCATTTTGAGTATGGTTATTAATATTTCCTTTTTTGACAAAGTCACAACAGCTTAAGTTTACAAGTTGGGAGACAATGATATCATAAGCACTTTATACATAGTGATGTCTATATTTTATCACAACACTTTAAATTGTTTTAAAACATCATTTGAATTTATATTAATGTGTTGTGTACTCTAGCGCTATTTCCACAACAAAATGTTGAGTGCTATTCTTAGCATATGCTAAGTTTATAATACTATGCACTTATAAAATAATTCAACACCTATATAATATATTACTTTATTTATATAATATATACAACTTATATGTATTTATATACATCCCAATTTATTATGTATATAAGTATATATATTCATATATATATTATATGTAAATATTCATAATTCAAAGGTAAAAAGAAGTGTATCATTCGATATATGGATACTCATATGTATCCTCATAGTTCACTTATAATAATATATGGGTATATGTTTATATATATATATATATTAGTACACTTGTATGGACATTTCCATTACATCAATGCATACATGTATGTTCATATATATACAAATATATAGTTGTATACTATTTATATATCATACTTTCGATATATGATCATATATTAACATGTTCATATCAATCAACATATATACATCATATATATGTCATCTTGTTCGATCGATATTCCCATGCATATAGGTAATCCTCCCATATGTGTAATTACTCATGTGTATGAGTTTATTATTGACACATACATATATACATGTATATACATTTTAAGTATATATATCATATCAATTCCAAAGTACATATAACAAGAACTCACTCATCACAAAAGACTCAACATCTTTATACTTTTAAACAAGAACATTCACAAATATACCACAAGCAAGACTAAAGGCAACTTACTATTCCCCACTAATATCAGGTGACTTGACCAAATTAGAAGTGTATGTGTGAAAGATCAGTTTTAGGTCTTTTATTGAAGGTTACCAAACCAAGTTATTCTCCTTGAGTGATACTTCCCCTCTCTTCAAGAGGCTTGAATCAATTCCTACATCCAACTTATTACATTACAATAGTAGTCAACTGAAAACAAAAAAATCATTTGCATCTAATATTTCTTAATTAGAATCATTTCATAACATCAAATTGATACAACATTTATTCATCATGTTTCCAAAACACATAAAAAATAAATACACTCATTTCAAGAATTTTCACCCAACTAGGTAAAAGTAAATAAGTAGTAGCACAATGGGGTGTAACATATTCCCCCCTTGTGAATCATCGTTCTCTATGATTTTTAAGTAGTTGACATATAACTAAACTATAAGAATATTATTAACAAAGTTATTTTCAAGAACTTTCAAAAGCATGCAAGGCATGAGGAAACTTTTTCTTAATCTCAACATATTCTTCCCAAGTGGCAAAATCTTTTGCATACTAGTCCCACTAAACTTTGCATTGCAAAACCTACATATTATACAAATGAAGCTCATGTGTTTTGAGCACCTTGAGAGGCGCGATAGTTACCACTCCTAGGTCTTATACCTATAAAGCATTCCAATCAATAACATGATTATCCCCTAGTATATACTTTTTAAGGTATGAGAGGTGAAAGACATTGTGCATCTTGGCAAGAACTAGAAGCAACACAATTTGATAAGCAACTAGGTTTATTTCCTTAAGTATCTCGAAAGGACCTAGGTAGCATGGAGCTAGTTTGGAAACTTTCCGAACTTGATGGAACTCTTATGGGGTTTCACTCTTAACAATACCTTTTCCCCCACTACAAAATTTCTAGGTACCTACTTAGAATCTCCATAAACTTTTTTCCTATCATTGGCTTCAGCTAGCATCTACTTAATAATCCTTACTTGCTCTTCCATTTCCAATAAATTTTTTTGTCCAAGACTTATCCTATCCTCTAGCTTATCCTAGCTTATAGGAGTATGAAATTTTATTCCATATAGTGCTTCAAATGGAGCCATCTTGATTGTTGAATGATAAGAATTGTTGTATGCAAACTCAACTAATGATAGGTAATCTTCTCACTTGTATTTTTGATCCATGCAATAAATTATTAATAGGTCTTCAAGAACTTAGTTTACTCTTTGTTTTTCCATCCATTTCTGGATGATAAGATGATCTTATATTTAACTTAGTTCCAAGTGAAGAAAATAAGGTTTTCCAAAATCTAGATGTTACACGGGCATCCCTATTTGATATGATCTTCTCAGGAATTTTGTGCAATCTAAATGCCTCTTGAATAAATTTTCAAGCTATGACCAGAGATCCATCAGTTATATTTCTCTATATAAAATATTATACCTTGGTTAACCTATCTACCACCACTAGAATGGCATTGTGCTTATTCCTTGACATAAGTAGACCTTGCAAAAATTTCCATACTAATGACTTACCATTTAATTTTGGGTATATCATGAGGATATAAGAGACCTATAGAGTGATGATGTTCTACTTTTACCCTTTGAAATTCTAAGCATTTCACAACAATATTGCAACATCTCCCTTCATACCTTTCCAAAAATATAACAACTTTACATCTACCAACATCTTCATCACACTAAGATGCCTAGAATATGGTGCATTGTGAACTTCTTCCCAAACCTTGTTTCTTAACTCCTTTGAATTAGGTACATATATTCTTCCTTTAAACCTTAATAATCCATTTGATTCAAAGTGAAAACTTTCATATATTGTATCTTGAGGATTATATGTGAGTGCTTGCTTAACTTGCTTATAAAATTTATCACTCATGGACTCTTGCAACACTTCTCCCTTGAAGTCAGTTTGGATGATTATAATAGAGGTGATATACCTTCTTCGACTTAGGGCTTTAGCAACATGATTCTCTTTTCCCTTGATGTAACTGATGTTGAAGTCATATTCTGCTATCAGCTCCAACCACCTTCTATGTCATGCATTTAGATTAGGTCAAGTAAATAAATAATTCAGACTGTGGTGATCAGTCTTTAGTTCAAAAGGCTTTCCCATAAGATAATGTCTCAACATCTGTAATGCATGAACAACCGTCGTTAACTCCAAATCATGGGGTATATAATTTTGTTCGTAGGGCTTCAACTTTCTTAATTCATATGCCATAACTTTCCCTTCTTCCATAAAAACTCCTCCTAATCCTTCACTTGATGCATTAGTAATGACAGTAAACTTTCCTTCTGAATATGGTACCTTCAATATTGGCGTAGTAGTTAATTTCTCTTTGAGTAGGTTAAAAGTTGCTTAAAACTATTTTGACCATTCAAATTTCTTACCCTTCCTTGTAATGAAGTAATAGGAAAGGACATCCTAGAAAATTTTGGAACAAAATTCTTATAATAACCAACTAAACCCATAAAACTTCTAACCTTTGGTACACTTTTGGGCACTGGCCACTCAAGCACCGCTTTTATCTTAGCTGGATCAACTACAATCCCTTTCTCTAAAATTACATTACCCAGGTACTGTACTTCCTTCTGAAAGAATGTACACTTAGAGAGTTTTCCACATAGCTTGTGCTCTCTTAACCATTGAAGAACTATCTCTAAATGTCAACAATGCTCCTCCTCATTCTTGGAATAGATTAAAATATCATCCAAGAATACTAATACAAACCTATCTAAGCAATCTCTAAATAAATTGTTCATTAGGTTCATGAATGTTGCAGGTGCATTCGTACGCCCAAAAGGTAGGAATGTGAACTCGTAATGATTGTATCTAGTCTTAAAAGTGGTTTTGAAACTATCTTCTTCTTTGGCCCTTAGTTGATGATAACAAAATCATAGATTAATCTTTGAAAACACTGCCTCTCCTCGCATCTGATCGAATAGATCATCAATACATGGAAATGGGTACTTGTTCTTTATCATGAATTTATTAAGCATCTAATAATATATACACAAGTGCGGTGTACCATCCTTCTTCTTTACAAAGATCACTAGCACTCCCTAGGGTGAAACACTAGGTCTTATTAATCCTCTGGATAACAACTCCTCCAATTGTGCCTTAAGTTCCATTAATTCCATTGTAGTCATTCTATAGGGTACTTTATATATAGGTTCTAAACTTGATACAAGATCAATGGAGAAATCAAGTACTCTTTTGGGAGGCAGTCCAGGTAGTTCTTCTGGAAAGACATCCACAAATTTTGTAAGATTGGATACCTCTCTATATCCGTTAATCCAAACTCCACCACTTCTCCTTCTTTAGCTTCTTGCATATCACCATTCATGACTTTATCTTGAGGAGTGACTTCCTTGAATTCTTCTAATTTATCCATTTTTACTACAATCAGTTAGCAACCTTTCTTTTTTTCTCTATGCATTTGCACAGCTGAACTTTTTCTCAGTTTTACTTCTTTGGGAGTTTCTTGAAAAGACGCTAGATTACCTAGATCATCTAGACATTCTATGGTTTTAGCATGGCAATCAACCTTAGCTCTATGCCTCCATAACCATTTCATACCTAATATGATGTCATAGGATCTTAAGGGTGCTATGTATAAGTTTACTTCCATTGTGAAACTTGGAAGTTCAACCCTTGCCTCAAATAAACATTGGTTCACTATTGCTCTTGCTTGGTTTGCATATTCTACAACCTAAGATTTTATCCACAAAACTAGTTTTTCTAGAAATTTGATTTGCTACTCTAGGTGAATTTTTTTTTCTATGGCTCTAGTATCTATAAGCATGGAAATAGGTAAACGAAACAAAGTACATGGATTTTCCACTGGGGTGATTTTGTATTCAACTTGTCAATTGTCCACTATTGCATGGATCTTTTGCTGAAATGCAGGCCATTGAGGAGGAAGTGAATTACCATGTGGTTTCAAACTAGATGGTTTGTTGGGACATTGACTAGCATAATGATCCCCACCATAGGTATAGCATCCTTTTACTAGTCCTCTTCTTTTTGTAGGTCTATCAAAGTTACCACCATTCCCTCTAGCTTTGTTATAGTTTCCACTATTGTAGTTGTTGAAATTGTTTCCCTGACGATCCTTCCTTGTCTCACTCCTATTATTTTGGGTTCCTTTGTACCCTTGCTTCTGAAATTCTTTCCCCTCATTGAACTTCTTGGAAGCTTGTACAAATTGAGGTACTTCATTCTTCTTTCAATTCCTCTTCTCCTCATAAACCACAATGACTTTGAGTTTTTGTTCTTTCTTGATTGCCTTTTCATATACTAGGTCCATAGTGGACGGTCCATGTACATCCACCTCTCCATGTATTTGGACATTTAATCCCATAATGAACTTTCTAATTTGAAATCGCTCATTTTTTGGGTATATTGGTACATAACTCAAGAGAAGAGTGAATTTCTCCCAATATTCATTCATTGATGTTTCTCGTTGCTTGAGATTCTAAAAGTCAATGAGATTTTTATCGAAAAAGAGTTGGGGTAACCATCTCTTTAAAAAAATATCGAAAAACTCATTCCAAGTCAATTTTAAAGAACTGATTCCAAGTTCCATCTTCTTGTTCATCCAAAAGTTAGAGGCTCCTCCTGTTAACTAGAATGCTGCCCATGCAACTTCAGTAACTTCTGAATAGTTCCTTATCTCAAAGTACTTTTCCATTTGAATTAACCAAGCCTCAACTTCTTCTTCATTGATGCTTCCTTCAAATTTAGGGGTTGTAATCTTTCTCATATCCCTAGAAAATTCATTTGTTACTTTCTTTCTCTTGGTTCCTTCAGAATATGATTGAGTTCCTTCAATTTCTTGACCCCTAGATTTAGTGTGATTTCTAGAATCTTCCCCTTCTTCCTCATTATTGTAAATTTCTTCATCTTCTTCTTTGAGTGGAACTTCTTCTTTTGTTCTTTTTTCCCTTTACTTCTTGCTCAAGATTCCCTATCCTTGCATTAGTCTCATCCATGATTTCCAGAAGTCGATCCAACTTGTCTTTGGTATTTTTTGGACATTTTCCTAAATCTTGACTCCATCCAAGATTAATTCTTGTCCTAACCATTATCTTAGGTAATTTTATACCTAGAGGTTCATCTTAAATTAGATCCTATAATGGTTTACTAAATTCATAGGAAAACATTTCAAAAGAGAAAACAAACTTACAAAGTTTCATTGTATTCCATACATTTTTTAAGCAAAACATAGCCTTTTATTTATTCATAAGGATTTCAATATCCTTTCTTACATATAATGACTATTCAAATAGTTAAGAGGAGAGTATCTATCGGATTCACTCTTAGAAACATAGCTCAATGGGGTGTACCCCTTATATTTTTTCTCATCTCTAATTTTCTCTTCTCTATCCCAAAAAGAATAGTAACCTTCAGATTTATCTTCAGATACATAATTTTGATGAATGTATCCCTCTGATTCTCCATTTGAGGCTATAAAATTTAATTCAGCCATAGTTAATACTCGAGGGTTTCTAAATATCAATGTAGGATTGACACTACATTCCAAGGGAATATCCATGAAAAATGATAATGAGTTTGATCTGGTCATAGAAATAGATGGTAAGTTGTTGAAATTGGCTTCATATCTCATCCTTGTTTTCTCCTAACTAATTCATGACAAAGCATGACTAATTATATCAGTATCACTTAACCAAATGGCGTTGTCATAGTTGGTTCCCTCTATGGTATGAACAAGGGATTCTTTTTCCTTCGTGGCCCATAGGTAGTGCTCATTTCCAATTATTGACTTTCTTGTAGGTAACCCGAGACACACCATCCTGACACAAGATTTTTCAAAACATTAAAATCATTATGTTGAAAGGGAAAATATAGTGAGCACATAGGTTCCATAGGTAAACCTATTAACTTTGATACCATGTGTAACATGCCCCTTGCTCCACATAGTAACTTTCCTAAGTTTTTACCTCAAGTAAATAGATCATGCATCTTAAGCTAAATGAGCAACAATAATTTTCTTTTCAAAACTATAAAGATAGCATGCAAATTTGAAATAAATATCTTTCCAAACTTCCATTGTATTACAACATAGTATTAAAAATTTCCAAATTAAAAGATTACATAGTATATGATAACATGATATAATTTATCTTTCATAATCTTCCATCATAATGGATACAAATACACTAACAAGACTCCACAAAGTTTACTGGCAATAGAAATGAATAGTCTTGAAAATCTCCATCGAAATCTTGGTTGCCTATTGATGAGGAGAAGCATCACTCAAGAAATTTTTTTCCAAGCTTGGACTAATTGTGGTCTCCACACAACTATCAAATTGATAGATAGCCCTACCCTTCGATGAAGATATTAGTTTGGTAACCTCACAATAAATATTGACCTTTACTAAGCTTGGTGTTGTGTCCTAAATGCCTAGGTTTTGTCACACAATGGCTACAACCC
This sequence comes from Sequoiadendron giganteum, assembly GCA_007115665.2. Taxonomy (NCBI): domain Eukaryota; kingdom Viridiplantae; phylum Streptophyta; class Pinopsida; order Cupressales; family Cupressaceae; genus Sequoiadendron; species Sequoiadendron giganteum. Next base: position 77,540,018 of record CM021109.1, read on the forward strand.
ATACACATATGACATACCTCAACCTAGAATGTAATTCTGGATCATGGTGAATGACAATGTAAATAGTGACAACTTACACTACTTTGGCCAAATTATCTCATTTTCTCTTCCAAGTGATGTCAATAATTAACCCATCTTCCTAGCTCAATTTATAATGACCATTCATAATCTATGCATAGGCTATCCCCTTCATTGGATTATCCTAACCACAAGAATAACCTATTAGCTCTTGTATATAAGCGAATTTGCACCCCTAACACAAATTCCCCTTTTACCCTTCCTCGCTTTAGAAAACCAAATTCGGAGGCTAAATTCCACCTAAGCCCGCTGCCTCTGTTCCACTTGGCATCTGTTTTGTGTGTCAACACAGGAATAACTGTTAAGGATGCCCACATAGTGCACAAACATCCGCATGGTGTGCTTATGTCCTTGATAGATTCTTGCATTTGGAGCCTATAGAGGCATTACAATTCCCATTGGGAGACAAATTGTAATTCCCTCTTCGACTGACTAACCTGAATATGGTCGTTTCCTTCATCTCCTTCTTCAAATTCACCTCTTCTTGGCCCATTTTGACTCTCTAGCTCTCTCTGAGCCCTCTCTTAGCTCTTCATCAAATCCTCTTCACAATTTCTCCTACAATATCTTCACAAGCTCCAAGCAGCTTCTTCACCATCTCTTCAATCTCAAACAACACCTTACACTTCACAATAGCAACATAAACACTCCATCGCTTTAGTAGAGCAAGTGTGGAACAAAACACCATTGCAGTAGAGGCTTGAGTTCCTCTCATTTTCTCCCCCACTAGCCTTGAGCACTTTGGGTGGAGGTGGTAAGCTTCCTATTCCTCTTCTCTATTATTTGGTTGAGTAGCATAAATTTTTTTTGTAGTGATTTTGTGTTCTTTACTTCATTTCCTACTTTTCTCTCTATCTATTTCGCTATCCGTGGAGGTGGCAACACCAAAATGGGGGTTTAACTAAGGCAAACCCCTATATAGCCCCAAAAATTTCTCTCTCTCTTGCATGCAGGTATTGAAGAAATTCACGTGCTGGGGGATTCACCACATGAATGGTTGTAAGCATTCCCTTTCCCTCTTCTTGTCTTTATCATTTCTATTTCAGTCTATTTCAACTTTATCACTTTCTGTCATTTTCTTACATTCTAGAAGTTCTTAGCAATTAGAGTAGAAGTAGTCACTTTGCCATTTTTTGTGACATTCTTGATTTTTGGTCTGTACGAGATGCCAATGTACCTTGGGGATGCTAGTGTGCCATGTTGTCATCCATATTTTGTGCTGTCATCCTTTGGCTGAGAGCTTATCAGCTTGTCCAGAGAATCTCTGTGACCTGCTCTTTTTTATTCTAGAACTTTCACACTATTCCTTGAGGTATTTTAGGGTAGTTCACCCCATGAGGCTCTCTGAATGAAGAGAACCCATGAGTAGCAAATCCCCCTTTACATTTTGGTGAACCTAACATGAAGAACGTCTTTTTCAAAAACTAGTAATTTATTTACCCCTACTTGGCGGGGTCATAACTTTTGACTCGGCGCTCAAAATTCAGAACCGTTTACACTGTTGCAAAGGTTTTCTAGAGAACTAGTTCAATCCTTAAATACTAGTGCAATTGGTAGTCAAATTTTATGGATCAATTCAAGTTACAACCTCAAATTCTACTTCAAAGACCTCCGAAAAGACAAATTACTAGAACATAGTGTGAACCCCTAAACCTGCAATTGCACAAAGACGACAAACATTGTTAGTGTTAGATATAAATGCATGAAAAGAGTGAAGGATTCCCCATGAAATCCACCTATTTAAACTAGTGTTAGGAAATGAAGAACAAAAACTCAAATACAAAAGAAACTAAATCCTAATCTAGTCAATAGTATGATGATCTTATGGGGGAATTGGTGCCAATGGTGTGTTGCAATTGGCCCTTTCCCAATTTCTATGGTTGCAATATAAGTTGATGAAGAAAATGGTCAAATCTCCAAAGAGATTTGAGCATAACCTTGGTGCAAATGTGAAAATGTGAGATGTGCTTGTATGCAATGACCAAAATTAGTTCTCAATTGAAGAGAGTAACTTTGCATGTGAATTGTGGATGAAGATTAGGAGGAGAGGTCTCCAATTTATAGAATTCTATTTGGAAGAAGTGAGAAAGATTAAGAAATGTGGGACAAAGGATAATCCAATGGCATTGTGCCACTTGTCCACATGTGATTGTATGAGGAATGAGCACATTTTGGCCAATGTGCATGATAAATGCATAAATTTGAATTTGAAATGGTGAGTTGACATGTTGAAGGGGGAAGAGAAATGAATTTAATGTCACTTGGCTCAAGACCAAGGACATGTAAGAGGCATTGAATGCCTTGTTGGAAGGACCAAGTCCACTTGGCCTTTTTGAATTCAAATAAGGGAATATTCCTTTTTGATGCCTTGTGAGGGAAAATAGAAGAATTAATAAATCAAAGTAATTGATTTATTGTGCAACTTGCATTCTCTAGAGAATTTTAGTGAGAATGATTAACTTAATCAATTTTTTGATTAATTTAATGGAGAATTAGGTGATGTGACAATTTAGACTTAGATTTATGAATTGATTTAAGTCAGGAATTAGGAGGAAATGATTTATTAAATAAATGATTTGATTTATTTAATCAAGAAGGAATATGTTAGATTAAATCAAATAAGGTTTAATTTATTTAATTTAATGAGGGGACTTTAGAGATTTTAATTAAATAAAATGATTTATTTAATTAAATAGAGATGTAAGGGTAATTAAATTAAACTGATTTAATTTAATCACCGACAGAGGAAGACTTAATCCAATAAATAGTGATTTACTGAATTAAAAGATAGAAAGTGATGAACAATTGAGAATGTGATTTAAGAGGAAACATTGTTAGTAATCAGGATCAGGTGTGTCGAAATGAACTTGTACATTTTCTATGTCTACATTTTGCCCCTCTTTGAAGCAATGTACTTGTTGCATTGATTTAAAGAATAAACTGTTGTGATCAAAGGTCCATATTTTCTTGAAATTTTTTAGATGCCCCACTGCTGCCCCAGCAAGAGGATACTACTGGATATTTCCCCCTCGAGATATCAGAAGAAAATTTTGAATTTTTGGATGATTTCGTGAAAAAAGATGACAAGGTGCCCGACAGGCCAAAAATGCCCCAAAATGCCCAAAAATGTATTAAAATGCCAGAAGGGATGAAGAATGACCTTCGATTAGGTGAAAACGGGATTGGGGCAAAAAACCCCCTCCGGAATGTCAAATTAGGTCAAAAAGAACCCTAATTTTTGAGCTTAAATAGACCTCAAGGGGTCATTTTCAAAACATTTTCACTCCTACCTTTAAAGAAATTGACATTTGAGCTATGAGTTCCAGACATAATGGTGTAATGAGAGCTTCCCCTACATGTGTCGGAGCGGGTACGAGTATTTTAGCGACCAGTCACTATAGGACCTGTGGTATGTACCCCTATCCCACTTTTAATTTTCTCGATTTTCATGCATTTAATAGGGTTTAAGTACGGTCGAGTCGGCGCGGTGCGATATTGCACCACAAAAGCTCTCCAAACTGGCCCGCGCAGTCCCATATAGGGCTGCGTGTGCATAAAGCACCGCACGACATAGTTTGCGCTTAGAGAAATTCAATTGTTTAAGTTGGCCGCCTGGTCAAACAACGCCGCATGAATAGTTAGCTATCTAAGTCCGCCACACAGTTTAATTTGCTATCTAAGTCCCCTGCGTGATGTAGTTTGGAGACTTCCAAACTATCCTGCTTTTGTAAACAACACCGGTTTTTCCGTTTCAAAAGAAAAAGATGATACAGACACCAAAATTTTCCAGGGGAGCTGATGCGGTACTTTCCTTGTGCAGGAGACATCTGAGGTTGTTCATTTGAGGGAGCATCGATGGCTAGTACTCGAGCAATTAGCTGATATGCACATATTTCTTCAGGAGCAACTTGGGATGCTTGGTCTATGGTTCGCCTACGTCCCTCCTGTGCAAGCACATTTGGGTATGATGCATGCTTTGGTCGAGCGATGGCATAGTGAGACTTCGTCCTTTCATCTTCCTAATGGCGAGGCTACCATCACTCTCGAGGATGTCTGGCGCATCCTATGGCTACCTATTCATGGAGAGTGTGTGATTTATGATTTGGAGGAGGGGAGGGATGCCTACTTTAGTGTCATGGGTGTGAGCGAGCTCATGCTCTGCGATGGTCAGATAGATTTGGAGAGATACCGGGGTATAGCCCCTACTTACAACCTTATTCTAGCAACCATTATTTCTGGCCTTGTAGCTCCTGATCAGCACGACCGATACTTCAGTCCAGGTTGGAGACTAGCGTGGCAGTAGATGTGTGCTTGTTGAGTGCATTATGCCTAGGGACTAGTGCTACTGGCCCCCTTATACCAAGATTTGAATGAGTTTGCTTACTTGGAGGGTTGGGCTCTTAGGGTTGGATTGACTCTTCTTCATGTTTGGGCTTTTGAGCGGATTCCAGTTCTTTGCTCATTTGTGACACCGTTTGTTTTAGATATTGATGACCCTTTGGTGTGGTGGTATGGTGAGGCAACAATTTGCTTCACCCACATGGGTACAGACGACATAGCTCACTGGCTGCGGGTTCTAGATGAGATGACAGTATTCATTTGGAGGCCGTATATGGGTATGGGCCCATGGATGGATGATGCAGAGCAACTTTTCTTTGCCCATCAGGATAGACTTATGTAGGGTCAAGATCATACGTTGATAGAGAGATACCTTCCCGATAGAGTGGTCAGACAGTTCGGGGAGGTGCAGGATATACCCGATGCTTAGTATACAACTATCTTTTCCTGCACGACAAGGGAGACAACATGGGGAGAGTCCATTCTAGCAGACAAGGCAATGACCTCGTTCAGGCAGTTGGTGGCTCAACCTTGGGGATATGATCAGTGGCCAATAGATACAGGGGTGACCCCAGTGTATAGGGTATAGTTCAGACCACCTATGAGATTGACAGTTCCAGGGACAGTGCTTCCTCGTCGCAGGTCGAGAGGTAGGTCAGCGGGTAGGGGTCAGGGAGGTGTACCACCTCCTTAGCAGTCACCTCCGAGGGATCCCATACAACATGTAGCGGGACAAGACAGACAGGCTCACGTGGCAGGATAGGATGGGAAGCCCCATGTGGCAAGACAGGATGAGCAACCTCATGTGCCAGTATAATCGTAACTGATAGTACAACTGGTAGGTAGCCAGTGGGCCAGCCAGATGCCTGTGACATATTGATTCAGCAGTGACAGGGACAGGTGCAGGTTCTGACAGCTGAGCGGGATGAGGCCCGACAATGGGATGCTATGGTTACCACAGAGAGAGGCCTAGCATGATCCGAGAGGGATCAGGAGGTGAGCTGGCAGAGATAGTTAGAGAGTGTTGCCTCTACATCCTGGGGCTGATCGATCGATATTTGAGATTATAGGGATGTTATTAAAGAGGTCGAGTACTATCGACACCATTATTGATAGGTAGTACCATCAGACGGTAGGGTGCTAGACTTTTCTCAGCAAATAGGGAGGCGACTAACAGAGGCACATGGTGAGAGGTAGGATGGGGAGGGCAACAACCAGTAGGGCCCGCCCCCTTTTTGATCACAAGATAGTTTGCTTCATTTTTGACATACGGGCTGCAGTATTTTGGCCTTATTGTATTATGTACTTGATGTACACCTGATCCGATTTGTATCATAACATTATTCTTTGATGGTATATATGTGATGATTCGCCCTTGTATGGTGCACATGTATGATATGCAAATGTATGATGCTTATGAGATGTTTCTATTCGTATGTTTATGTGATGCAATGTATGTAATGGATGCGTTCTCTTTTGTGTATTTTCCATGTTTTAATGATGTAATGCATATTGATGATGGTAATGAATTCAAATGGTAATGGTTGTGAATGATTATGTATGATGTAATGTTGTTTTAATGCTGATGGTTATGTGGATGCAGGGTGTATGCATGGGCGATGCTTTGATTGCTGTTATGATACTATGTTAGTGTGGAAAGAAGGTAGAAGAAATGCAAAATTAATGAATTAGTTAGGATGATGATGGTGATTTACATTGCTAGGAATTGATATTTTCAAAGGGTCAATTGTGTTATGTTTGATAACACACATAGGTATGATGCATCAAGGTATTACAAACCAGGATGGCATGGTACTTAGTGTGATGGAATTTGACTCGTCAAACAGATAGGAGTATTCTTGTTCACACTTAGCATACATACTTTATTCAGGATGTAGTTTAGACATTCTAAACATCTTGGACCAAAACACAGAAAAGCAAGCTTTCCTATGTGGTCAACAAGATACCTAAAATATCCTCCCTACAAACCAAACAAAACATGCATAACTAGGTTATTTTACAAGCGTATCCCACAAGCACAACAGATAAAAGATAATGATCATTGCCCCATTCCTTTCTCTCTAAACCTATTTTGTTTTAGGCATCATTGAGAGGTCCTTGGAATGAGCACAAAATAAGATAAGTCAAAAAGACCACATAAAGTAAACAAACAAGCTAATGTTCTTCATACTGCTAGCCAACACTAACTACTGTGGGGGGTACCTGATGCTTATGTCCATCATAGGAAAGCTTCATCCTAGGACATGTAGTGATCAGGATTTTGATGGGACTGATTGGGTGATAAGCTATTGATACTCTGAGTTGACCAACTTGATTGCTTACTGACTTAGACTTCCAAGACTTTTGACGATTGGGCGTTCACTTTAGAACCTGCTAAACTTGCTTCTGACTGACTCACCAAAAGGGTGAAGGTGACGATTGATTTTATTATGTGTGATACGATCATGAGTGAAAGCGAGATAAAATGGATGCACCATTTTGGGTTTTCAAATATTTTGAGGCTATTTTTGGTATTTTTACTTTTTTTCAATTTTTTTGGTATTTTCAAGATTTACGACAAATAGACTAACTTAAAGACCTAACCTAGGGGTCTCGGGAGTTTATCCATAGATGAGCTTTGCCTACATTATATACGTAGAGACCACGTAGTTCAACTAGGTGAAAGACTAACTTGATGACAAGATAGACAAACGAATTGTCATTTTATTGTTTAAAGGACTGACTTAAGATGCAAACTAGATGGGCAAATGGATTACCACTGCAATGGATGCCTAAAGGACTGACCTAGATGTCTCGGGGGATGATCAAAGATCAACCTTGCCTACATTCAAGCTTAGAGATGATGTAGTTTGACAAGGAAAAAGACTGACAAGACTAAATGATGATTATTTTTTGAAAATTTTCTCAAATTTTGACATGTTTTTGATGATTTTTCTTGATGATATTTTGAATGTTTTTGGATTTTTTGATGATTTGGATGTTTTTGGATTTTTCATGGTTTTGAAAAAGATCATGAGAATATACATGAATGCAATCTGATGTTTGTGAGAACGTGTCCCCTGTGTGGTGCGATAGACTACTTCGATAAAGGCAGGACAAACTGACCTTAGGAATGCCAAGTAGTTCCATGGTGGAATATGGTATGGACACCAACGCAAGCTATGGTATCGATGTAAGCGGATGGGTGGATGGATGATTTGAGATGCGATGGAATGAGTCATGCAGATCCTAGTAGATGGGGGGTGCTTTATTTACACTTGGTGCCTGTTTGCCAGGTTTTCACCAAGGTACTTGCCCAAAGTGCCACCGAAGTGGTTTTCACTAGAGGACGAATTTTTTCTCTTTACTATTTTTTTATTTTTTTATTTTTTTGATTTTTTTTTGTTGTTGCTAAGATGCCTATTTGCCAAGTTCTCATCAAGGTAACCATTTTTTTTAGGATATTTTCTGATTGTTTTGTATTTTCTTGTTCTATACCTTGCAAGACTTAGGCATACAACTTTTTGAGTTGAGAGCTATTCATGGGCTCCTGTAGGGGCTCGCCTTCCGGTGTCGACAACTGATATGCCCCCGATTTGTAACTTGTAGTGATAACAAAGGGTCCCAGCCAGTTGGGCTCAAACTTTCCTTTTGTATCCAGATTTGGCACGTTCTTTTGGTTTTCTTTTAGCATGAGGTCACCAACTTGGAAAGTGCGTTGTCTGATCTTCTTGTTGTAGCTCCTTTTTAGGCAATTCTGGTACACTTGTAGATGATTAAGGGCATCCATGTGCCTTTCATCTAGTAATTCTAGCTCATTCAGTCTTGTAACCCTGTATTCCTCATCCGTGATGAGGTTTTACAGTGATATTCTCAGTGACGGGAGCTCGATCTCAATAGGGAGGATGGCTTCTGATCCATAGACTAGAGAGAATGGGGTGGCACCTGTTGGCATGCGGATGTTGGTGCGGTAGGCCCATAAGGCAAGATTTAGCTGTAGATGCTAGTCACGACCAGAGTCATTGACTATTTTCTTGAGGATTTTTGGAATGGTTTTATTTGTAGCTTCTGCTTGGCCATTGCCTTATGGATAGTATGGAGTGGAAAAGCGGTGCTGGATTTTGAATTTTTCACATAAATCACGAACATCCTAATTTATGAAGGGTGTCTCATTATCAGAGATAATTGATTAGGGAACACGATATTGACAAATGAGGTAGTTCAGGATGAACTTGGATATTTGTTTTCCCATGGTGTAGGTCATGGGGATTGCTTCAACCCACTTTGTGAAATATTTAGTGGCAGTGATAATGAACTTGTGGCCATTGGATGAGGTGGGTGAGATTTTACCAATGAGATCGAGCCCCCATTGTGAAAAGGGCCAAGGTGTAATAATGGGATGTAGTTCTTGAGCTGATGCATGAATGAGGTCTCCATGCTATTGGCATTGCAGGCATTTTTTAACAAAGTTGTGTCCCTCTCTCTCCATTGTCAGCCAGTAGTACCCGGTTCTCAACAACTTTTTAGCCAAGGTCATACCACTCGAGTGCGACCCGCACGTGCCATTGTGTACCTTAGTTAGAGCAATCGTGGCTTCCTCAAGTTTTAAACAACGTAGCAAGGTTCCATCGATACTTCTACAGAAGAGGGTCTCTCCTAGGATGACGAATCGTAAGGCCCTTTTGACAAAAGTGTGTTTTAGGTTTGGGGTGATTTTTTGACTCTGGTACCTCGAATGTGGGTACGAGAAGCTGCTCTACAAGGAATTCATGTTTTGAGACGTTGTGGGGGATGTCTAGTAAGGAATGGTTGCCATTGCATCGGCTGCTCTGTTGTTTGTTCTTGTTATCTGCTAGAAGGTGATGTCAATGAATGACTCTTTCAGGCTTTCTACCACCTTTTTGTATGGTGTGAGCTTATCATCCTTGGTTTGGTATTCACCGTTGACTTGGTTGATGATAAGTTGCGAGTCCCCGTAGACCTTTAGTGCCATGATTCGCCGTTGTG